>JAEAOA010002345.1:4775000-5352500 GCA_016746295.1 Potamilus streckersoni | reverse complement strand
ACTGAGTTATAATAAATTACTGTGTTTGTTAAGGATGACAGAATGGTCTGTTTTGATGCGTTTGTGTTTGCCTCTTGTCATTACCTGTACTGAAACATTTGAAGCACACTTGCCGATTGCGGACAAAAATCTTTTGGTTTCTGTAAAAGAAAACTTCATGCGGATATTGCGTAAAATTTATTAATGTTGCGCTTGACAATACATGCATAATGCTCATACACGACTTCTCTCTCGTGGATCACATTCGTGATCAACTTCTTTCATCGTATTCCGGCAAACGTTTGAAGCTGGTAAGCACAGTGCCATCTTAAACACGTAAAAATGTAACCTTTAATCCCGAGTCTGAGTACATTATTTGGTTGGGATCACTCAGAATGTTGCCTGTGGTGCATTTTATCATACTTAAAATACGTGAATTTCTTTTAAAACTGAATCATTATTTTCACAAAGTCTCAAAGTATCTGAACAGGGCAAATGTGTTTTAACCAAGATAATCGAAAATAAAATCAAAATGATGATTTATGATCGAACACATAAATAAGTTCGTGTTTCATTGCTGCGCTGCTTGAGATCACGTGATTCACATGCAAGCTGCAAGAAAAAAAAATGACCTCTCAAAACTAAAATAACATAATATAATGTTATAAAAAATGCTTTCCATGAAAATCTGTGATTAAGTAAACCAATATTAGGGAGAAAGCAATGCACTCTTATTAACAATGACTTCTTTTTTTGAAATATTAAATATTAACAGTCGTTCTTTGTCTGCTAATAAAAAAAAATAATTTTTGTTTTTGTATTGGCACGTTTTGATAATCATTTACTGTCAAAGATATATTTCACGCTAGTACTGGGCTCAGCTGGTACGGTCGAGGACAACTTCACAACCAAAGTGTCTTTCAAAGTTATGTAATACACAGGTTTTGTTAGATTAACAGGTGTTTGGTTACCCCTTAATTGCTGTTTTATTCGGATTGATTTTCTTGTAGACGTTCATTTTATTTCTCTCAATCGACCACCTAGGTACTTCCCTTTCCTGTCCATGCTAGAATGAATTAGACGATAGAGATTAATCGTGTTTGTAACCCGCTGTCTGTTCCTTTCATATCACAAACTGGAATTGTGATGTGACTTTTAAAAGAATTTTAATGTGACTTTCAATCATTGAGGTGAAAATTTCTTCAGATTTAAGATTGTAATGCGCAATACAATGTCATCGTGTGCTACATTACGTTCTAAAATTTAAAGGAAAATATTTTTTTTTTAAAAAAAAAACTTGCTCATTTTGTTACAAATTATTATAGGTATTAAGGAAAATGACCACACGCCTTTCTCCATATTGAGAGCGAATACAAATTGAAATGAGGAAGATGAAAATGTCGACAACGCCCTTTCCTGTATAGATAATTTGGCTCCGAGATCAGTCTCGTTTTGTTGTCAGACGAGTTATTCTTGCGTTGATTTTTGACAGAAAAAGATGACACGTTAACACTTTCAGTAGAAGCCCAAGATTTAAAATAAATATACTTTCGGTTAATAGGAAAAACACGAGCAAGCGGTCTTGTCAAATGACGTTGTCGCGGAAATGAATAGCACTATTTGATGAACAGTATACTTGAATAGGCACGATGTTCATCGGTATGGAGTGTGCATTTTGCCATGAAATTGACCAAGATGTGCAGTTTCCTGCCGTCTACATAATGTATCCTTAGAAAAGAATTGTATTTTGTAAATGTCAATAATTTTTCATATAATTACAGACTGATATGCCAGCTGGGGGAATATAGATATGAAGTTAATACAGGATTTTGATAGCCAGGAAGCAATGCTCTAGATTCGTTAGTCCCTTACGTTTGGAGGGACATTGTTTCTTTGGTGGGAGGGGAATCAAACTTTCAAAGTCTCAAACCTTGCCATGCATTTTAACTACAAAAATTCTGCGTGTTGGCTTTTGTCTCTAATAACAAATCTCTAACTTTATGATGGTATCTACCATTTAAATACCGTGCCCACATTATTTGCAAAACTACATGTTCTCAAGAGTGTCACTTGGATGCAATCATGTCAAATATTCCTGTAATTGACAAGATGGTGAAGTTTTAGGCACATATTTTTTTTTATTTTTCTTTTGATGAGAAAATCATCCTTTGGAAGAAAAGTCTATAATTGAACTAATTTGTAATACGTACGTTCTTTCCTAATTGAATGAATTATACTACAAACATTTATTAATACCGATGGAATTTGGCGCAGATTTATCGGACTAATTTGCTCCGGATGATTGGTTAAACAAACGATGTTTATGTGAGCCACAGGTGAACTTCATTGAGGAATCTTTGCGATTGTTGAAAAGTTCATCTACACCGAATGACGACTTTGTGAACCCTTTAAAACTTGTGTACAAGATTATCACGAAAACCGTATTCTAAACGCGTACTCTAGTAGCTTTAAGTGCACAATTAAGTAGTCTTGGAGTTTAAAGTACTGCAATTCTAATAAAGATCTAATCCAGTAGTTCACGCTTATATTCTTGAACATATCTAGGTCGAATCAGTAGAATTAGTGTTGTTTACAAATAGTTTAAGTGTCATCTTTAAACCGTCTTAATACTGATATCTTATCAGCGCAAACGGCCTTTAATATGACTGCTTATTTCTCACGCCTTGACTGTCATTATGTGAAGATAAAATAAAGATATAGACGGTCTATTGACGAGAATTTGTTCCGTAAACGATACCTTTATGGCGTCCTTTAAATGTAGGGCCTTTTGAATTACCGTAGTAAACAAATCGATGTATAGATTATATGATTTTTCCACGGAGCACATGGGTATTTGCGTGTTGTATTTTGCTCTCGTACGCAAGCGCTAGCATTATACCAGTCAAAAATAGTTATTAAGTTTAGTCGAAGAGGTGATTGTCTTCGTTTCTTCCATTTAGACCTTTGATTTTGACGATCAATACTTCGTGACTGTTATATTTGTTTCTGACTAGATTGTATTGCAAAAAAAAAATGTTGATATTTGCTTAGTTCCAAAATTAATTTTCAGAAATTTTGTGATTACAATGGAAAAATGTATGGCAAAATGAATGATAATACCCGAGTATACCAAGTGTTTTTCTTACCGACCGGAAACACGGGTCTATTTCGGTCATGATTTGCATTTGGATACAGAAGCATCATCACCTAATCTGGCGGAGAAGACGTGTTTTGTCACGCACTTCATAACAAATCGCTTAAATTGTCAAGGAAGAGGGCATATTAACGCTGAGGGTGGGGGAGAGTCTAAAATATTATTGGCATAAAAATAACAACTACAGATGGTAAAATGGTAGATAGCTGTCAGAGTAGGTTAGCTTCTACACCCTGTCGCATTGTAACTGCAGACTCCCTCCGGCATTAATTTACCCTATACTGTCGTTAAATTCGGCGATTTGGTGTGAAGGGTGTGTCTTGGGAATGGCATCTCGCGCTGTTGTTCTGAATTGGCTAGCTTGGTCAATAATAACAAACTCTAGCCGCCTTTCTTACAATTAGCGGTGATAGGATCAAGTCCCTCCCGCCCTACAAACATATTTGTTGTTCTAATTGGTGGTCGTTTTGCAGGTACTTTTCTACGTCATGATTAGTGCAACAAAACATTTATAACATAATTAAATCTTACGACTTTACGTGGATTTTTTTAAAAAATGAAAAACTAAAAAAGAAAACGTTGTCTAATAAAGCTTCATCTCGCATAAACAGAATTAAACAATTCATATTTTGTCTCACAAGGACAGCACACTAGTTCCTGGACAAGGACAATTTAAAAAAAAATCGTAACCGTTGAATGTTTGAACTTAGTGTTGCTTTTATTCGTTTAGATTTCACAAAATTCGCACTGTATAAACCAGCAGAAAATACCAGCTGAGATTTCTTTATAGCGAACTTAAGATAATACATGTCCCTGAAATGAAAACAAACTCTTTTGTAACTAAAACTGCATAATTTTGCATAACAGTTTTATCCAATAGCCTTCCTTACATTAATTATGTAACGACAAGATTCAAACTGAATTGCTTATTTTTGAGAAACAATTTAACATGGCGAAACACTTGAATACTTTATTACAATCGACCCGAATTAGGTAACTGCAACAAACGATAACAGTAGAACTTCAATTATCCGGCACCCGATTAACCGTCAATCTCTGTTAACCATCAGGACATTATAGGTCAAAATTTTATAAAAGAAAAAAAAGGTACATGTACATATTTAGAAGTTATGATCTTTTAATGACCCGTTCTGTCGTATAACACGTTTAATATACATATTCTATTATCCGTCTGTTGTCATATCCGTCGCGTCTCGGTCCCGCAACCTAACGGATAATCGAAGTTCTACTGTGCATACTATCAATTTCTGTTTTCATAATTAAAATAAGCTCCCAATGTAACAAATCAGTGACTTGTGAATTAATATTTTTAGCGTATGGGAGTTTGTTTGTTTTTTTTTTTTTTTTTTTTTTTTGCTACTGTCCAGAGGGTATACTTCATTATGTTGTACAAGTTTTAAATTTCTCCTAACATTTTATGAAAGCATTAAATGCCAGCACTTTGAATATGAATTGATCAGATTAAGTTCCATCATTCACGTGATTTTAGTGATTTCTCTCTTCAGATATGTATACCTTTTCAATTTGGTTATTAAGTCACACGTGAAAATATGTGCTTACATATTCACAAAATGTTTTAAAAATATTTCGATATTCGTAATGCAAAAGAAAGTAGTACATAGTTGACATTTCCCGAGGGTCTGAAGCAGCCTCCGTCCTTTTAGAAAACTGAGATGTGAAAGCTGTCTCTAAGTACCGTAAGTGTTGATCCATATATGAAATTACCTGACAGCCATTAACGCGTCAGTTTTCCAAACAGTCTTTGAAAATGAAACACCATGATGGCAGTCGTTCCAGCGATCTTTACTGACATTGTAATAAACTGGCGACACGCTTATGAAGGACCGTCATTAGTTTGAACGAGTTTCAACATTCCCATAGCCGATTATCGTTTTTGAAGGCAAGTGCTCGTTTGAACCCACCCCACCCCCTACATTCGGTACTGGGTTGGCATGACTATTCAAAAATTTCCCATCACTAACGCTTACTGTGTCTTTTTATGATTATTTCTCTTTAATTTTTGTCATTTTTATTTTAAACTTAGAGCCGAATCAGGGCTGGATGGAGATGTGGCAAAGTTCAGATGATGTGCTCCTTCAGAAAGTCTAAACAGCCGATTTGATGCGCCTGTGTGTTTAATGGAGAAGATGATTATCTCATGTACACAGGACAGATATAGGCACACAAATGTCTACTGACACTAGCAAAGCTACGCACACGTACATAGACGAGCGAACCTTTTGCATAAAAAAAAATATGTATAATATGTATAAAATTTTCTTTACATTCCGACTACATCGAGTGATATTTGGTCGCTGTCAATTTGATTCCGATCCAAATTTTTTTTTTCTCTTGAGACTTGTTAAAAGAAGTAAATCATGTTTTATTATTTGTGACAAAGCCATTAGAACGTATCTGTTCAATCCTTTCATATGTGGCAAGCAGCTGTTTGGAGGGTTATTCAAGCTAGTCTGTTTTTGATCAACGGTCGAGAATGTGGAAACCATCTTATACAAACTTTGTTGATTTCCAAGTGATTTTTAAGTATCTTAATCACTTGTCCCTGTTACGTATCGGCTCCTTCAAAGTAGCAAAAGAAAATAGTGGAGACAACAAGCTTTGTACGTTTTGACAAATATAATTTTATTTCCCTGGAAAACACGGTGAAAAGGAGAAAATATAAAATAGGACATACGGTTTGTGAATAAAAATCCAAACATTTATCCTAGAACTGTGAATATATACGAGTTCTATTAATAAATAGTTCTAACTGAATCTTGTTTAAATCTCAAGTTGTTTCCAAGATGGAGGATAATGACGTCAGATGAGGTCTTTAAACAAATGTCCATAATTTCACGTTGAACCACAATTTGTACTGTACTGTTCCAATTTCGAATGAAATTCGCTGATTGTTTTTTGTCCCAAACCATTTGTGTAGTTCTCCAAGAATAAATTATTATTCAAAAGGTAAATGAATTTTCTATTGCTGTCATCTAACACAAGGCATATCTCTAGCTCTATAAAATAAAATTGTACACACAAGAAAAAATATACCCTTCTTCTTCAAGGTATATTATACGACTCACTCCTCACTCCAGCACAAGAAATATAATACTTCTTCTCAAGGCATTATATACAGTTGACTACGACATAGCTGAGATATATTATTTGACTGACTACTTCACAGGCACCTAAGTGTATTTAAACTAAACTAAGACGTCATTACATGCCGCACGCACATGAAGAAAGCGTGGTTATTTCATCATCTGATAATCGTAGTACACGATATAAGCACATATATTTAGAAAAGACCTTGGCCACAACCAATCGTTTACGCCGTTTGTTTATTAAACCAGCTATCTAAACAAAACTCTTACGAAAGCCGTGAATCATATTTACGTTCTAAACAAACAAATTCTTTCGAAAGCCATAAATAATATTTACGTTCTAAATAAGCAAGATATTTCCCTCAAAAATATCAGATCCCGTGAACATAATCGGCATCACAATAAAACACAATAATACAAAAATGAAATAAATATCAACCACTTACAGCTTCCAGAACGTATGTCATCTTCCAGGGCTTTTTAGCCATCCTTAAATCTATGAATTCAACACAATTGTATGACATGACAGATATGACAGATAATTACATTCTTGCACTATAGTCAAATCGGCCTTGATAAAAGTCAGAGAGTGCCCAAGAGCACATTGATTTGACAGTCTCGTTTTTGTTTAGTATCAGAATTGTTCTTCTTCGACATTTATATCACAGTCGTTTACCTTTGTTATGTCATACGCATATATCTGCAGGTGTCCGGCCTGTTCATTGCCATCTTCACAACATTGTAGGCTCGGAGAAAAGCATGCACTTGGGCCCCCTACCGGTCCTACTATTCATTAACATTATGGGCCACGTGATGCCCCTAGAAGCTTGAGGCCATTGGCAACTGCCCAGATTGCCCATGCCTTCAGATGTCACTGGGCCTTTTGCACGTACAGCAACAGATCATTTTACAGAACGTTGTTTCGTCTATTAAATTTATTGGCATGTTAAGAGAAACAAAGAGTTACAATAAATTATTATGAACTTTTAAAGTACACTTCGAATAATTGAATGAAAAGAAGAGTCTAGACCTAGATACAGACCATATACTCGGTTAAATTTTGCTTTCTTTCCTTTTTATTTTAAATTCAGGATACTGCCAGAAATATGAGGACAAGAATGTCTTCCAGGTTTCTTATGATGGCGGATGTACTAATCTCGTATAATGTTTTCTTATCTTTGAAGCAAACGAAGGTGCCTTATCCAATAGGGATTCGATGTATTGGCTGGTCAGACATTTTACTGTATAACTTTCGCATGGCCGGACAAGCTTCTATGTAATAAATTTGTATGTTTGTGAGCAAACAAAGATTATCTGCATTTCTTTCCTGGATCTTATAAAACCTTTAATTCTAAACAGCAATGATTCCGGCGTGCAGAGCCGTTTTAAGAAGTTTGGATGGGGACCCTAGGCACAAACAATAAACTGCTAACACAACCGACATCGAAATTTTGTTTTTGGGCCTCCTTTGCCTCACTTCCTCCCCGCTGCGCGGGGCCTTATGCACATGCATCGCGTGCCTATGCCTTAAAACGGCACTGCCGGCGTGACGTTACATAGAACCGGGTATTTTTGTTTTCTTTATAGAAAACTCCCTATCTGAGAAGTTGACATATTATTTCGGTTCATAGTGTTCCATCTAGTTTCAATGATATATGCAGAAAACCACAAGGTCGAACTTATTGATCGTTAGTCCCAAATGAGTTCTTTTTTAAAAACCTAAACAGTATTTTTTTGTGAACATATGGCTTTTTTACATAAATTATCTACTAATTTTCAGAATATGAAGAAAAAAATCGATTACACCAAGAATTGAAACTAAAAGCATCCTAAAATAAATTTATTAGAAAATTCCTTTCTAGTTGTTTTCTCTGAAAGTTTTGTTGTAAACCAGGGCAGCCGACAAAATTTGCGGGACATTGGAAATATTCTCCCGTAGGCCGCTATGAATTACAAATTTTGACGGTGGTGGGGCCCCGACAGTTGTGGGTCCCCAAAAATTTGTCTTCGTTGTCCTTGATATCCTATCCGTGACCCTGTGCAACACATTTTCATTTTAGAGATACATTAAATAAATAATTGAATGTGTTGTCTAAACGTAAAAGTTACTTTTTTTCTAAACTAAATGTAATACGCTTTTTCATTCTCGAAATGCTCTCTGTCGTCAAGGACCGAATTTACCACATCAGATATGTTGTGAATAGCTCGAAGATTATGACGTGTGGGAAAGCAAGTCAGAACTAATTGGATCAAAACCAGAAAGTTTTTTTTTTTTGTTTATTTTTTAATTCCTGTCTCTGTTTTCAAATGTGTTCTAATTAACATCTTATATAACACATACTGGCTGGGCATTCTGAACATCTGCAAACTTAGCTATAAATATACGATTTTAGTCATTCCGACGCAAACAGCTATTCGAAGGCCTTAGTTACTATTCTTAAACCAGGTTTAAGTACAGCAAGTATGAAATAGTCTGGTTCCCTGACCTCTTCACTTCGTAGAGGTCAAGGAACCAGACTAAGTATGAAATTGTACAAGCGGATGTATTGGTCTGCTGTGTAGAATGGGACATGTAAAATATGATTAATTGTAATGCAAGACGAAACCTTTACACCATTGATATCAGACTTTTCGCGTCCATTTAATAAAGCAGAAATTAAGAATACTTGGATGACAAGAAAAGAAAGGTCGAAGTTCACAATATTCGTGGCTGGGTGTCCCGCTAAGAACCGCGGGTAGGCGTTGACATAGACAAATTTTATTTAAAGACGGATTTGCTTGACATAATAAGAAATATTAGCTCGTTAGACTATTTTACCGACTGCTAACAATAACCCAAAAAATTCAGCAATCAGTCATAAAGTGCATACGATCATCATATTAACACTATTTATTTTTGTTGCTAGTTTTAAAAGTGTAAAATTACACACGCATAATAGCTGGCCGATACACATTTAAGCACCACCCCCACCACCCCAAGTTATAATATCTGATTTAAAAAATCCAAAGTGGAGAAATCAGTTTACATCAGTATAATATGCTCTAAACTTACAGGCAGTGTTAAAGTATTCTGCTTAAATTAGCTGGCCATTAACATTCTTAAGATACCATTTATATCACAATATTAAATATACAAGGACAAGGACAGATTATGCAAAACATGCTAAGCATACATATACGATATAAAATACATCCATAACCATGTGTAAGTTACACAAGCCAACATTTAGGGCAATAAAATAGCTACCGGCATTATGAAAAACTTAATCTAAAATGCTAATTGGCAGCCAATTAAGGTAGCAGCAGCAGCTATGTACTTATGTTTACATATAGAGCATTTTGACAGTGATTTCCCAAACCTGGTCTTTAATAAGGATTTAAAACTTTATATCAGCGGGTGTTCGTAAATAACTGGGGAGAAAATTTCATAATGTTGCTACCGCATACCTAAAAGATTGTAGCTCATACCTGGATGTTCTCACCATTTTTAGATCTCCACAGCGTTTATATGTATAATGAGTAAGAAGATTTTAAAAGTATAGTGGAAATTTTTTGTTTACAATTCTTAATAAAGCAAAGGCCATGGTCGTCATTCTTCCAATGTGAAGAGTTGATTCGTTTGCCAAATCCATACCTTCCGAGTAAAGTTTATTCAAATCGTTGAAGACAAATCTCGGGTTTCTTTCATGGAGTTTTTCTGCTGAAGCGCCAGGTTAGCGAACAGATTTTGAAGCTTGCCATCATGAAAAAGTGGCACACAACCATACTTCCTTCGGTTGTAATGTACTTTCAATTCGTTTGAACACACTTAATTGTTTGAATGCTTTCTGACAAATTGCAGAGACTTTGCTGATTACAATTTAGTATAAGTCCAAAATGACTCCAACAAGTTTTCACGAATCTTTGCAAGATATATTAACCTCTGGTTTCTTGTCTGATATCATACAAAATCAGAGTATTTATGTGAACACTTACCAAATGTCAGTTAGTATATACTGAAAATTAAGGGGAAAATATTACTGGAAAAATGGTGAAGCAATAGCGATATAGAGCTAGGTGACTGTCCGAGAAGTTTCAAATTGGTCCTGAAATTACGTTATGTCTCATACATTTGCAAGCAGTAGTATTGGTTGGTTGTCCTCGTGTGTCGTCACGTGTCAATTAAATTTAACTGACTTACGGCCATGTATAAACTATTGCTGAGATATTAAACAAATGGTTGAAACTATGTCCAGTCTATAAAAAAAAAAAAAAAAAAAAAAAAAAAAAAAACTATCACGGTCTGATAGTACGGCGCCCCGTAAGTGACATGTAGATTTAATGAAACAATATATTATTTCGTTATCACAAAATATTTTTTTTTGTTTAAAGGAAGAAATAAAAATATGTGCAAGTGTTGTTGTGTGACTTTATACTATGCAGGGACTGCTGTATGACTATAGTGTAATGGTTGCTGTATGACTAAATACAGTGTAAGGGTTGTTGTGTGACTGCATACAGTGTAAGTGTTGCTGTATGACTATGCAGTGTACGGGTTGTTTTATGACTATATACAGTGTAGAGGTTTGTTGTGTGACTATGTACAGTGTAAGGGTTGCTGTATGACTATATACAGTGTAAGGGTTGTTTTATGACTATATATAGTGTAATGGCTGTTGTGTGACTATATACAGTGTAATCTGCCTACTCATGATATATCAATATATTTGAACGAACAGAGGCACCGTGATACGTCTTACCGGTGATATAAGTCTTATCTTCAGTGAGAAGACCAGAATTACAACTGGTTCATTCAACAACTTTGCCATCGTGACTATATATCATCGGGTTAAGCAGGATGTTTGTAATCTCAACCGAGTGGGTCAGGTGTCTTCAAATCATCTCATTTACATTGATGAAAAGAGCTTCTGCTCCCTCGATACAAGTACCCTGTAATCTTGTTGCATTACAAATGATGGTGTTGAATGGTTACTCAGATTTTATCGGCAAGTTTCGGGAAGGAATTTTTTAAAAATAAAATAAAAATAACCCATGGTTGTAGTCTTTATTATCCTCGCAGATGTTGTCTGAATTGGTTGTGATTCAACTAGTTTTTTAAATATATTTTTTATTTATGCATTGAGAGTGATACCCTATACACTACGACAGGCCACACGTCAGAACAATTAATGTACTAGAGATGGAAACCAATATGGTTGGTCCGCACTTTGATTTACTGTCAGCACCCTGATCCCATCCCCCAACCCCTAACTCCTACTACTGGGGTTGCATTCAAATCATAGACCTTCATTTACAATCACTCACCCATACAAAACATCCCACAAAATATGACTACCGTCCCATAGTCAGTGTAAATATGACCACCGTCCCACAGTCAGTGTAAAGAGAGTTTAGTTTACAATGAGAACTGTAGGACAGATGGACATGTTAACCGACCAAGAACGACGTACGGAGTGGCCTATTATAATATATCCACAA
Organism: Potamilus streckersoni; assembly: GCA_016746295.1. NCBI lineage: Eukaryota > Metazoa > Mollusca > Bivalvia > Unionida > Unionidae > Potamilus > Potamilus streckersoni. Next base: position 5,340,761 of record JAEAOA010002345.1, on the reverse strand, counting down.
AAATGCTTTTGAAGACATGCCAGTTTACATGTACACGTGTACTCTGAGATTGTGACTCTGACCATGTGAAATGGTGAATTCAACATGACTGAATTCCCAGTCTCCTATTGTTTCATTTTTTGATCGTTATATGATTTTTAAAAAAATAGTTTCTTTATTACAGACATTCAGACTTTTATTGATTAGTGAGAATAATAAAATGAACAGACACTTCTTGCTTTCTGTAAATGCTAACAGATTCCGTAGATGTCTCGTTATATCTAGGGTATACACAAGTATATAGTGTTGGACAGAATGGTTTAGCCTGGTCAAGAAAGAATTTTAAGAAATAGTATTGAACTATTATTACGAACTGTAAGTTCACTTTTCATACAGATGTGAGATTTTCACAGGAAACGAAATACTGCTGTCGTTTAAATGTTTATTTTAATTTTATTTATTAATATTTATTCTTTGCATGCACCGAACGTTATAAAATGTATTAAACATTAAATTTGACCCTCTTCATACGTTTGTGCGATTTAGATTTTAAACGTAGCTTTAACAATTTTTCAGTAATATGGCTATAGCGTCTGTAGTGTAGCAGTTTATAGTGATGCATAGCACTGAAGCATCACGCCGCTGACATCTAGAATCATGTCCCACCCAGTCACATTATCCTGACACAAGACCGACCACTCCTAACACTAACCTTTTAATTCTGAGCGCCAAGCGAGGCAGTTTCTTGTACCATTTGTATAAATCTTTGATATGACTCGGCCGTGGTTTGAACCCGCAAACTCTCGCACCAGAGGAGGTTTTTTTTTTGGGGGGGTGTGTTAATACTGGAAAGATTTTTAAAATTTGCAAAACGTAAATCCCCTTAATATGGACAGGATTGCTTCTTGGGAATGCTTACATTCAACGTCGCCTTCGGAAAACATGGGTGGTCGATACCTTTTGTCGTGGAATAAAGTGGAGCTTTGATCTTTGGTTAGTAAAGATGATTCAGTGCAACCCATATTTTATTTTTTACTTTACATATTTGGAACGTAATGTTCAATCAGCAATAATATAGCCAGAATAGTGCTGACATGCCGTTAAGCAACATACATACATACATACATACATACATACATACATACATACATACATACATACATACATACATACATACATACATATGCATGAATATGCCGTTACGCATATAAAAATACATCGAGAATGTCATTACGGAAGGTATTCTTACATATCCATACAGATTTGTCACCAAATACTTTGCGTGAAATCTTCTTGAAAATATGCATGGTTTTCTTCCATGAAGGAGGATTTATCAGGACACATTTATTTCCTTGTAAGAGTGATTAATGCTCGTGAAGACATCGCTAAAGCCGCTGCTAATGACGTAACAAGCCACAAGTCCCTTGAAGACAATGGCGCTCTCCTAACCGAACAGAATTTATTGGAATTCAAGATAATACCACATAACTGCTAAGTGTTGAAACCATCTCTGATCTTTTGAATCAATACCAAGATATTTAAATTAGCCACTGTGGCGGCCATGTTGGATGTAGGATCGGGACGACTTTCGATTATGACGAAGTAGACGCTATTTTCGTCTTTTAATAAGTCCAGTATCCTAGGTTCCACCCTCCCCCATATATCGTGTAGTGGGTACCCATGGGAATCTCGCCGTATACTGGTAATCCAGTATGACTTTGCAAGGTCTTCTCAGCTGAAGCAACCCGATGAGACGCATCCCACGGTCAATAGTTGTGTCAGTTACATTTGCAACTTCTATCAATCCTACGGATGATACCTGAAGGTATGCATTAACCTGCATTCGGACCACCTCAACTGTTTGCCGAGCAAATAATGACGGAGACGAGGCTAAAGCATTTCTAACCTTACCGTCAAGTTTAATCATAGGAACAGCCGAGGCTGTTCGAATATACTGTGCTTTCCTTTTATTGCGAGGAAATTTTATGCGAACCAAATGTACGATTTTTTATGTAAATTACTGTGCCGACATACATTTGAGACATAATTTTGTCTCACAGAAATAGCAGTGAACATTCTGATTGCGAGCATTAGTTACAATCATAAGATCCATAAATTCAGCAGTGCCTTTTAAGGCATAGGCACGCGAGGCACGTGCCTAGGGTCCCGCGCAGACCCAAAAACAAAACTTCAGTGTCGGTTGTGTTAGCAGTTTAGTACTATATTAATAAATTTAACAAAAAATGACACAAATGCACATGAAAATGCAATGCAATTCTCTATATCTGAAACTGAGAGACTGAGGCGCAATTCTGGTTACTTTTAAGATTAGAGTTTGTGCCTAGGGCCCCCAAACTTCTTAAAACGACTCTGAGATCCAGCAGTACAAAAGTTCCCTCAGCAGGAGAAATTGTTGACAACCCCATTCGTCGTGAGGAAGTAGAAATTGCAGTTAGGCCACTAAAGAAAGGAAAGTCGGCCAGCATTGACAACGTGGCAGCCGAGCTATTTCAAGGAGGAGTAGAATATATAGTCACAGTCCTAACAACAATCTGCAAAGATAGGGCAAACAGGAGAATGGCCCACCACATGGATTCAATCCTTTATCATTGTGCTCCCCAAGAAAAGAAACCTACAGCTATGCCAAAACTACAGAACTATCAGTCTGATCAGCTGAGCAAAGTCATGCTGAAGATAATTCTCAACAGACTAAAGCCTCGAGCAGAGAAAATTACTGCTAAAGAGCATGCAGGCTTCCGAGTAGGAAGGAGCACCACGTAATAAATCTTCAATCTCAGACTCCATTTGCAAGAAATATCTTCAGCACCATCAGTGTTTATACCACGTCCTTATAAATTTCTAAAAGACCTTGATAGAGCATGCATGCAACCTTATGGGCAACTATGATTAAGTATAACATCAGCTCCAACCTGGTGAAGGTTGTTGAGCACCTCTATGACAAAGTAACCAGTGCTGTCCTCATCAATGACAGCAGACGAGATTAATTTCGAACAACAACTGGAGTCAGACAGGGTTGTATACTGTCATCGACACTCTTCAACATTTTCCAAGAAAGGAGCATGGAGATGCCTTGCATGACCATAAGAACACTGTCAGAATCGGAGGAACAACAATCACCAACCTTCACTTCGCAGATGGTATTGATGGCTGAGCAGGAGATGAAAACGAACTGGCTGACTTTTGTGCGCCTCGACACAACCTCCTCGTCATACGGTATGGAGCTTATACTAAAAGAAAACCAAACTGATGACAACACCAATGGCATCATTGCAGCAATAAAGGTCAGTAGACAGAAGCTGGAAAGAGTCACAGGCTTGAAGTAATTGGAATCAATTATCATAGATGAGGGTTCCAAACCAGAACTACTTTACAGGATTGCCCAGACAACAGCAGCAATAACAAGATTGAGACCAAGATGGATATATATCAACATTGCTCTAGGTTCCAAAAAAAAAAAGGCTGATGCGCTCGATTGTCATATAAATCTTTCTGCATGTTGTGAAACATGGACGCTCACATCAAATCAACAAGGAAGGATTCAAACCTTCAAAATGAGATGCTACCGCAAGATCTTGGACATGTTATACATTGACCATGCAACCAACAAAAAAGTCCACAACAGGATCAAACGGTTTCGGTTCCTATGAAGACCTCTTGACCACTGTAAAAAAGCGTAAACTAAAGTGGTACGGTCATGTCTCAAGATCATCTGGACTGGCAAAAACAATCTTGCAATGCACAGCGCAAGGATGCAGAAGAAGATGCAGAGCAAAAAAGAAGTGTGAGGACAAGATTGGACAGGCATGGGATTTGGAGATTGCCAAAGGGCAGAAGAGAACAGGGAAAGATGGAGAGAATTGGTTGTAAAGTCAACTGTGGTGTCCGAATGACCTTTTGGGTTAAATGATGATGATGATGATGATGATGATGATGATGATGATGATGATGATGATGATGATGATGATGATGATGATGAGTTACATCGGAGCTAGTCAACATCCCGAGCCTGCAGGGATAAAAGATACATTTTACCAGCTAACGTTTGGAATTACGTATTTATCCAGATTGTAATAAAGCAGAAATTGTGACTCTGAACAAAAGATGTCAGCTGAACCTTATGAAAATATCTGAATAAAGGTACGTCTAATTTATGGGTCTATTTATTTATATTTCTGAACGGTTGATATCATTCGACAGGGTTAAGCTGTGTCTATTTTATATGCATGGGTATTTGATATCATATTTGATCCTGGGATATTGCATGGTAGGGAATATGATGTTGGGGTGTCAAAAGTGGGTGTCAGACTGAGTTAAAAACAAACTTTGGTATAAAAACTGGTGATAAAATACTAAAAAAAAATGTGTGTGAAGCGCAGATGAGGGTAAGGGAAACTGCTTATGTTGACTTTATTGAGAATTCACAATGTATTTACACCAATCCTTGAATTTTGGTGTGAATCTGGATTTCAAAGTTCACGAGCAGGTTGTCCTTACATAAATTATATATTTTTCTTTTCTAGATATCATCAGCTGTATTATAGAATCAGGAAAAGTCCATATTCAGTAAAGGGGTAATAATGTTTGGTCTACACATATATAAATTTTTGGTAATAAAATGTGTCGTCTGCAGTATATCATTTTAACATTTATATTAGTCCTACAATGTAAGACATAGCACATGTTGTTTTGTTTAGGTGCGCTGTCTTACTACCCAAATAACGGCCTTATATAGCCAGTTCCGATGTCGTTGACATCGAAAAGAGTAGCCAAAGTTTCAGGAATATCTCACACACCTGGCAGCCGACATCGACACAGATCCGCTGAATTATGTATAATTAATAATATACTAACTGTGCTGTTCTTATCCTGGTGAAATCAAAATATGACACTAGTAAATGGACATATCATTTATGTTTTGTTGTCATACATTTAAATTTGTTGCAATGCGACGGTAGTCGAGATATGCCGAAGTAAATTGTAGTAGGATCACGAGGGAGATTTTTTTTTTCTTGAATGAAACAAAACGTTGCTTATACTTCCAATAGGCATAATGTATTGTTTATTCGTTTCGATAAAGAATAATATTTTAACCAAATCCAATTTCGGCATTTTCGGCTTTCATCGCTTTCCAGCCAACTGAAATGTAGGCCAACGAAACTTTAAAACAAATCCATTTTTTGGTGAGAATTTGCATTTATTAGAGAAAAGACATCAGGGTAATTAAAGTCTGACAAAAACATAACTTTACTTTGTAGGAAGGCGTCGTTATTGATTACAACAAGAATAAATAATTTGTTTACCAAGGCTACTTTATGTACATTCCCACACTTGACCTACAATGTGATAGAATGTTCTAGAAAAAAAATTCATTAACAGGTTAAGCTTTGAACTCAAATTCAAATAAATATATTTTTTGCAACTTACAATCATGACAAAGACAGGTATGCAAACACTTTATCCACAACCCTCAATCACAGACTAAAGTCAAGCACAATATAAATTAAATATACATAACAAGTCCCCTCTGTAATAGTCCAGAAGAAAAAATTAAATAAAATACAGAACTAAATCTTCTGATGTTCCTGTGATATATGGATGAAAGTTTCAAAGGAGAAAGAGTCAGTTGTGAAACAGGAAAAAAATCCACATTTTTCGGCTGTAATAAAAATTTCAGTTTAAGTATTTAGTGTAACAGTCACCTAATTCTGATAGTATAGCTACTAACAATAGAATTACATATAAACATATTACTAATTTAAGGGATTTATATAATTTTTTTCAACTTAAAAAAATATTGGATTTATTAAATTCTAAGTAATTTAACTATAGCCATTTGAAAAATATACCTTCCAATTTCATTTGATTTGCTTTAATTTCTCCAGCCAAAAATATCTTAGCAATGCTTATTTAATATTTGGGAAGGCAGTGCTGGAATTTTCTTTCCAGCTATTCTGTTTGTTTCTTTTATCTCAAGATAACATGATGGGCAAAATTAGTACTTTTTATAATACTAAACAGATTAGTATAAAAACTTTTTGTGGATCAGAAATGTAAAAAAAAAAATCACATGCCTCCTCCCTATGAATATAAAAAAAGGAAATTAAAAAGTGAATCATTTGAATGTAATGTGCATACAGCAAATAAAGTTATTTAAATGCTTTTTCTGGAAAGTGTACTCTAAACCTGCCATATCTGATTTTTGAAGATCACTTTCTATACCTCAAGCAGGCTAGTCAAATTAACAAGTATCACAAAATGTTGTTTTTTTTTAAATAATGATGTTCATGTAAGCTGAGATTGTAGTCCATTGAAGTTGCCTTCAAACTAAAGAATCTGGGATGGAATAAGTTATCAAAACTGCTAATAAGTAATTATAAAAACATGCTAAGTTATCCAAGCTTCTGATAAATTATCCAAACTGCTAACAAGTTATCCAAACTGCTGATAAGTTATCAAAACTGCTGATAAGTTGTCCAAGATGCTGATAAGTTATCAAAACTGCTGATAAGTTGTCCAAGATGCTGATAAGTTATTCAAACTGCTGATAAGTTATCCAAACTGCTAAAAAGCAATCCGAAAACTGCTAATAAGTTGTCCAAGGTGCTGATAAGTTATCCAAGTTGCTAATAAGTTTTCAAAGCTGCTAATAAGTTATCCAAGGTGCTAATAATTTATCCAAGGTGCTAATAAGTTATCTAAGCTGTTAATAAGTTATACAAGCTGCTGATAAGCTGAAGGGCAAAAGATACCTATCAGTTTAACAGTGTGTCAGTAGTTTTGCCAATTTGATAAACATATCCATACTGAAGCTGGAGAATATGGATAACTGTCTATACTTAAGAAAGTTTTAATGCTAATAATATGCTACCTGTCACTGTTGCATAGCTGACCCAGCTGGAGGTACTGAGAGCCAAGACTTCATTGTCAGTTTGCCAATATCTGTCCTTCTGGGAATATTGAACTCTGCTGTGGATCTGGTTGACTCTGAGGACTGGCACACCTCCAGTTTCTCCTGGCAAACTGGAAACCACACAGAACTGAAGTCTTAGTACAGGGAACCAGGTCCAAGACAGATTACAATGTCAACAGAAGGGAAGCTGACAATTTAATCACTCCCAGCACCTCTGATATTGCCATCTACACATCAGCAACAGGAATGGATTAAATGTATTAAAATTAGTTTATTCCCTATCCCTACAGCTACATTTAATCTTGAACAACCATGAATAATTGCTTCTTTATTCCTTCCACATCTAAAGATATGTATTGTGGCATCTTAGGTTCATCATTTGATTCCTAATCTCAGCCTATTTAAAGAGTCATTATTACATATGTAGTGTGAAGATAGTTGGCTCTAAAACCCTTCTGATATATGTTCTTTAAATAAGAATATAATAAAAATCTTTCTAATATATTTGTCAAAGGAGCTTGATTTACATGTATTAGATGGGTCTAAACCATTATTTTTCCCGCCATATATATTTTCATGATTTTGACTTTTTAAGTATCAAGCTTGTATCTGATCCCTATTCTGTTAACAGAAATGATAAAATATACACTAGTTTTTTTTAACCACAAAGAGTAAATAATACTAAGATGATAATAAAGAGATGAAGATGCAAGTGACATCAAATTTAATTGTATTAATTTATTCAAAGTAGTTCTAATTATACATCTGGTTTTTCTTTGAAAATGTCCATGTGCAAAATTTGTGTTTTGTCAGCAGTGCAAATTCATGTTGTTTTTTTCAAGATGGATCCTTGGTAGACGATGGCTCTATTTGCACAGGATAAAAACTAGCGCTGGCACTGTTACTATCAGACTACAGGTTATTGCCAACAGGTGCAAAAAATATATTTCTGCGAGGGGTGAAATGATTAATGTATTGATGGATTTACAGTATATCTTTTACTTTTTTGATACACACATCAACACTTAAGGTAGAGAACTGATTCAAAATGATATTTACCATGCAGTTGTTACAGTTGATGTCCATAAATAATGATTCATTGATTGTCCATTTATTTTTTTTTGGTGTATAGATCTTATTGTAGATTGTATCATGATACACAATCTACAATATTCTGTATCATGATACATGTCCATACATGGAATAAGTGTATTGTTTCACCTTAACACTTCTTTATCAGATCACCCCCACTTCCCTTCCTTTGCTGTTTTTGTTTTTTTAAAGCTACATTTAGACCTTCACATTGTTTATACTACAGTTATCTTTCAGATGGTTGCAGATAAGTCAGGAAGGAAATCTTAAGGCAAGTTGATTAAAAAATAATCAAAAGATTTTTATACACCATAATTGTCATGCACAAATAATTGTATGCTACATTTTCTTCCACAAAACACTAAAAAACAGATTCTGCATAAATGAGATCCTCTAATGAGGCCTTACTGCAAATTATACACCCCACGTACAGATTACATGTTACCTTTTATAACTTCACCAGTCATAAAGATGATATTTCAGTTCATTCAGAGAACATGTTTGATGAAAATTTCCAAGGTAAACACAAAACTTTAATGATTAACTGTTTAAAGAAAAATAATGGGATTCTCTTTTAAGCAACAGTAGAATTTGTTAGAATTTACATATTTAATAAATAAATATGAAGTTTTGTAATGTTTTAAGATAAGAATGAAAACCGTGGATGTTTTCAAATTTTTTATTCACATTACTTGAAATCTACATAAATTACTCTACATTTATGGTAGCTCTACATTTATCATGATAATTTAAGTATATCATCATCATCAGTTTACATATTTCTGTTATTATCAAGACATTTTGAAGATATTTTCATCTGTAGTTTCAGCTTACAGAATGTAGGTACATTTATCAAGTTGGTGTTGATATTGATGTAAAAGATATGCAGTTTAGGATGATGATAAGTACTAAATAAAAATCTTGTATCCATTTTGTGTTTTAAATTCTTAACAATTTAGAATTCCAGCTGGGAATTAGTAGCTGTGGTAAATCAGTTGGAACAGTGTTGAATTGATAATCCGATGGTCTTGGGTTCAATATCCACTCAAACCAGCTTTGTTGTTTCCTTGGGAAAGGCAATTATTGTATATACTTGCTTATAAGTTTAGTCATTCTGCAAACAACAAACATCCTGCAGATCAGAGTCTATGTTGTTTGTTCTACTGATTACTCCTAACAAAATATGCAGACTCAGATCTGCTGAAGCAATATGCAACAAGATCTGTTTCTGTTTAGGTTACATTTGGACTCATCTTATAAGCCAGTATATATGGTAGCTCAATTTCCTCATCATTCTATAGTCAATTTAAGTTTTGAAAGTGCAATTATAACCAACCAGCCAACCTACAAAGTGGACAAAATAGCTAAAACTTAGCAGCCTTGCCAAATAATTGATATTTTGTTCTTATTTAACTTCAGATCCTTTCCTAAAAAACTTTATATTGTCTCTTCTCTTGTGGTTTGAAAAGACCTGAGGCAGGATGCAATTTCATGCTGGATAGTCAAGAAATTTAGAACAGGCACTGATGATCAATTGAGATGATTAAAGAAGAAGGTGAGCAGACAGACACTAACATATCCTCTAATTTAGTTCATAATTGGTTCATCAATAATGATTATGTCCATGTGATGAAGGTTTTGGCTACAAAATGAAATTTACACCCCATTAACGAGGTTAGATGATCTGTTATATTGAAGATTGAGATCTTAGCTGTGCAAAACCTTGTTAGCGGACTAATAATGAAACTTTTTCTGAACATCATTTGCAAAATTGATGCATTGTCAGTGCCACTGGTGATAGCGGAATTTTTCTAAAGAGAGGGGCAAGGTCAAAATTAAAGGGTTATATTTATCAACTGCATTTTGGATTCATAAAAAAATATGGGCATACACATTACTGCTGCTACTACCCATGTGGGTAGTGTTACTCTGGGCAACGTTGCAATGAAGCTCCACTGGTAAAAATTTCAATTTTAGTCCTTTACAGTATGCATGACATCCATATACAGTTAAATTAAAGATTTAAAACTCATTTCATTTCATTTCTCATGTCTTATTATGAAAGATAAGATTAAGATTTATTTGAAATTTTTTAAATTTATGCTTGCTGAAAGACTTCCTAGCTTAAAATTAAGTTATATCTCTTTGGTCGGTTATTTATGCTTATTTCATTTCACTTGTGTTATTATTGAACACATGAATGTTGCTCCCATATGTTATCTTTTTTCTTGTGGGAAATTCTGGGTTTAGATATGTAGAAAAATGTATTGAAATTACAGTAAATTCTAAAATGGTGGAATCTGTTATTTTCCTTTGGTCTCCACACAAATATGCAGAAAATTGATATCTAGTTCTAGTTTCTATAAAACCAAATGTGTTTTGGAAAACAATAGTGTAATATTTATTAAGACCAAGTTACAAAATAGTCTATTTTTCTGTAACATTACTGGTGCCTATGAACTTTCATAGACTCCATTATTTTTCCAACATTATATTTTTGAGTAAACCTTGTTTCTGGAAATTTTCACATCTTCTCAGTTGTATTTGATTTTTTTTCTAATTTGGTATTGACCAATCTGAATACCTTGTGGTTCTTCAATTTGGCATCTGTAACCTGACATACAAATTTATGTTAAACAAATTTTTAAAAATATTTCTACCTTCTAACTCGGGCTTTTTCAAGCCTGTTACAGGAAGCACAGAATTTGTTTTATTTGATCTAGTCAGCTTTGGAAAAATTTGTGGAGAGGTTAAATATAAATGAAATAAAGAGAAAGGAATAAATACCAGATGATCCATGGAGGTGAGAGATTGTTCTTAACAGGGAGTAACCATTATATGAGTTTTGCACTATAATCCCAGAATTTCATTCGTGATGTAACAACTGTCCTTTAGTTATGTTGCATGCCCCAGGTCACCAAGAAATGCATAATGGTCCTTTATGAGACTACAGCTGGGTACAGCTTAATATCTTTGTCATAGCCAATTTAATGTCCCATTTGTGAGTAAAGAATAATGAATGTGCCAAACAGACTACTTCACCACTACCACACTTAAGCTTTATTTTAATACCGTCAAAAGGGGAGAGGCTGTAAAAGCCCCCATGGGAATTGATACCTCAATTTTCTAATTAACACCTTTCTAAAGTTGTAAATTCTCACCTTGCCAGATAAAAACATTATAGAAATCTTGTGGGTTTCCACTTCAGTTTCCTAATTAAGACTTCTCTGAGATATTTGTCACTTGAGTAGACAGGTGATGCTTGGAGTTGACAAAGGGTCACAGTCACAAGGTAAAGCTAATACAGGGTCACTTCTTGTCCATGTTGATGTGTTTTATGTTTGTCCACTCAAGTGATTTTGATGATCCACTGTTCCAACCAACTGATAATTTTGTAATGATATCAAAAGTTTAAAACACTGTTTTGCTGTTCCCAGCAAATTTTCTCTAGTCAAAAGGATAATTAGCTTACATTAACAAGGCATGATGTTTATTTAATTTGAAGTGAAGCCTTGTTGGATAACCTCTTCAGCATTTATGATAATATGTTTATAATATCAACTGTAATTTGAAGAATTTTGAAAGAAGATCAATCACAGAAATTAACAAAAGGTCTGTTCAGTGGGGGGAGGGGTAGCATTCTCTGTAATGTACAACCTAGCATGCAAATGTCTGACCAGAAGATACACCTGTTTTGATGAAAGATTTAGTTGCAAGTTTTTTGTTGTTTGTTTTTTTTTTTTAAAATGCTGACAAAAGAGAAATAATATCCTGCTGAATCATCCTTTTCAGTGCCAGATGCAATTTAGATAAACCTTTTCCCCAGAATTGGTTTGATGAGAGATATAATTGCAAGTTCTCTGTATTTTAAAAAAGATGCAATTTAGGGAAACCTTTTCACCAGTATTTGTCACACCTTGATAGCTGTAGACCCGTACTGGATTCTTAAACTCTGACAGTTCATTATTTCTAAGTAAAAACAATAATGAAATCTGTCTCTGATGGGTGTTAAGATTTGGCCCACATTTGTTGAATTGCAGTAACTTATGCAAACTTGAGTAGAAATGGCATATAATGGATTTTTGATGAGATGCTGATGTAATTGAAACTAATTGATTTTGATAATTTTGCATGCATGCTTACAGCGTAATTTATTCAGTGACCGCGAAGTCATGTGTTTTTCCTTGTATAATTGATCATTAACTGAACATTTTGTTTTAGGCTATAGATCTAATACTTTGGCAATATTGAAAGGTTTTGAATAAGAATTTAAGATTTTTTGTTGAGCCTGCTTTGGTTGAAAATAGACATGATGATCATGTTGTGATCTGTTTGCATGTCTGTCTGTTGATTTAAGTCAGTGTTGAAGTTATTTAGATTAAGTGCAATGTTAAAAAGTATTACTTTGTTGTAAAATAAAATGAAGGCTCAATAGAATGGGATTTTCTTGTTCCAGGATCTAGAGTAATCCCAATGGCTAAGATGAATCATAATGCATTAGCAGATCAGGGTCACTGTTGTTTACTTTCCTGGGTTGTTCCTAACGGACTGCATTGACCAAGATCTGCTGGATCATTCAGTGATGGTAGATCTATGCACAATTTTGCAGTTGAACATAATGTGTGAGTATATACAGTACTATTAGCCAAGATATAATAATTGGCAAGTGTGTGTGTGTGTGTGTGTGTGTGTGTGTGTGTGTGTGTGTGTGTGTGTGTGTGTGTGTGTTATTTGGATTATTTGTTACCATAGATAGCATGAAACTTGTCATTACAGACCAATCTAAGAGCTACAAAAGGTGTAAAGTGATCTTTTCTGTCTTGATTATAATGTGTAGAGTTTAAAGTAGCACCAGAAAACCTGTCGTCTTAAAAGTTTAGTGTGGAAATAACCATCACTAATAGAAATATCTGGACCTTCTAATTATCCAGATAAAAAATATTTTCAAATTTTGTAATAATTTTCAATACAGTATTAAGTAAATCAATATATCTTTGGATACCAAGTGTTTTATAAGCTAACAGAAAAAGAAAAAGTTACTTCATAAAGAATGTAGTACCCGACTCAAAAAAAGGAAATTCACAGTTTACACAATCTTGAAAAGTGCTTGATATTTGGTAGTTATGCCACCAGAAAAAAATAATCAGATTTGATGTTGGCTCCAAAATGTATTGTAAAAAATCTTGACAAGGTGCAGGGGTCCTTGAAAAGTGCTCAGATTTTGAACACTTTTAAGTGAAAAACATTTATTATTTTGACATAAAAATCAGAGAAGAATATGAAAGACCCATTATTACATATTGTGCAACTTACATATTCAGTAAGACTTCTGGTGGGTTGCTTATGTGTATTTAGTACTCTATCTTATTGGTATTGTAGTAACCTGTTGTAAATGTATAAATGAAGCATTGATTGAGATATATGGGCTGATATTAAAAATATTGTTGAAGTACTCTCTATGGCTGGCAAAATTTCAGTCAGCAAGTATAAAAGAACACTGCATATCTGGTGAGACCAAGCGATGAACACATAGCTATGTGTTGTGCTTGTTCATAGACATATAGTGAAACCAAGTGATAAACAGAGCTATGGGTTGTGTCTGTTCATGAACATATAGTGAGACTCTGTTATAAACAGCTATGTGTTGTGTCTGTTCATGGACATATAGTGAGACCAAGTGATAGACATCTATGGTAGGACCAAGAGATAAACGCAGACCTATGTGTTATTATGGAATATTATTATCAGCATTCATGCTAGTCACAATAATACAAAAAAGTCCAAAAAAGGTATGTTTCTGATAGTGTTGCACATAAAATCTTTACAAAAAAGTAGGAAATTGCTAGTAGAATCCAATATTAGTTAAACTCTCTGAAAGAACACCAATATAAAATCACAGGGATGTGGCAGTTCTGATGGAAGTGCATATGTATTTGAGAATAACCTGAAGTTCCTACCATCAATTTCTGACTTACAGAGTTTAAGTAATTTCAACTAGATCAATGTGTAAAATGGCTTTAAAGACTCATGGAATGAGTAAAAAGCATAAATAGATTGATATATTAACAATATGAACAAAGAATGATTTAATTTGCTTAAACATGAAAAACTCAAGGAGCTGGTTACTCTGGCAAGCCAGACTGGTAACTTTAACTGACATGAATTGGATAGACTGCTCCTCTACCCAAGTCATGTCCCAATGCCCCTTGAACTAACTTCTTCATTAGACCTATTTTTGAAAAATATATTTTAGAGTTTTTGTTCAAGAATGAAACACTTGATCTTGATACTGTGTAGACTCATTTTACCATAATCAACATTCTTCCAAAGTTTATATGCAGCTAATTATAGAGCTTGAAACTTACATTATATTTTGTGTCCTGAAAAAGGCTTGGATTTTCTGATGAAATATTCTCATAAATGATGGTGATTGAATAGATGACAGTCAGATAGTGAAACCACTTTGATACACTGATTATTGTCACAATTTCTCTGGCCTTACAGCTTATGAGCTTATCAGGCTGTAAGACCAAGTGAGCTTATGGAATGGTCCTTCATTCATCATCATGTCATCCATTGCTATTTGTGCATGATCCAGTCACAACTGCTGTTTCCAATTTCTAACAAATACTGCTTGTCCTTTTTACACATGCTTTTACTGTGATCATTCTGGACTGAAGGCCTTTAATATCTGGTTAGTATATGAAGAGCCATCATTCAGTATGGTCACCATTACTGAAAATAGAAAAACATTTAAACATCTTCATCTAAAAAAAAAACTGACGAAAGCTTCTTGGCATGAAAGTATTTGTTAAGATGATGCCATTGTGCTATTACTGAAAATAGAAAAACTGTTAAATTACCATTTCTCAAAATCTGCTCAGCAAAATTTGATCAGATTGATAGAAGAAGTTTTAAATAAATTATTCTCAGAAGCAGTTTGACAGAATTTGACTGAATTTAGCAGAAAACATCTTGTCATTGATGAGTTTCATATTTTACTTGGCTTTAAATTTCATAAAAAAATACCTATTTGCAATTAGTTATGGCTGCCATTGTAAAAAATATAAAATCTTGAAATGACCTTTTCCCTAAAACTACTTAGTGGATATCAACCAAATCTGACATCATCTTTGCACAAAATTCTTTCAAATAAAGTTGATCCATTGTATAATATGGCTCCCAGTACTAAAAATAGAATCTATTGTATGATGTGGCTCCCAGTACTAAAAATAGAATCTGTTGTATGATATGGCTGCCAGTACTAAAAATAGAACATGTTGTATGATAAGGTCACTATTAATAAAAAAAAAAAGAAAAACATCTTCACAGCTTTATTTAAAAAACACACCTAGAATTTCAACAACAAATGTATTTTACCACTGAGGCCTCTCAGAATTTGACACGTTGATGTGCCATAAGATATGGATGTATGTAAATACAATCACCATCACTGAATGAAATTTCTACAGGAAGTGTCCACCTGACCCACCATAGCAACCATTTAAACAATTGTGTGATTACTACTCCTCTTCAACAGAAAGTCATATCAGCATGGGGTTTTAATTGAAAGACTTCTTTTGGTCTCTTGTTGGTCTTACATAAAGATAATGCAGATTTTGTGTCCATTACAGCCATGATAATGGCTATCTCAAAAATCTTTCTGTAGCTCATTTTCATACATGGAAAGTCAAACTGGCATGGGTTCACACCAGAAGATTAATTATGATACTGTATCTTGTTAGTCCCTAATGAAAATGGTGTTGATCTAACCCCAGCTTGTAACTGCTTTGGTGGCCTAGTGGTTAGAGTGTCCGTTTCAGATGCAGGAGGTTGTGGGTTCAATCCCTTGTCACTTCATACCAAAGACTTACAAAAATGGTACTAACAGCTGCCTCGCTTGATGCTCAGTATTAAGAGGTCAGTGTTAGGACTGGTTGGCCTGGTGTCAGGATAATATGACTGGGTGGGACATCATGCAACATGTTTGCGGCATGATACCCCAATGCTAGACATCACTATAAACTGCCACACTGCAGACATAGTGATATGACTGAAAATTTGTTAAAGCTACGTTAAAAATCATAATCATATCACATCACTAACCCCAGCTTGTAAATCTTTTTGTATCTCCCCTTCTGAAAGGAAAGTTATATCACAGCTCTGCAGAATTGATGATAACTTCACCAAAAGACTTATTATGGTATCTAGTTGGTTCTGAGAATGGTGCCACATTGAAATCCAGCATGGCTGCCACAATGAACATATTTAAAATCTTGTTACTAGTTTTCCTGAGTAGATGCTCATATTGGAGTATTTACCACAATTGAATTAGTTTATCCTAAAAGAATATAGTGGCTCTTTTCCATCCAGCATAGATGCTAATTTGAAAATATTATTGCTCAAAAATATTAGATATGGTTTGAGTACTCAGCAGTTGAAGAGAAAAATTATTATTATCTTGAAATCTTAGAAATTGTTTTGGGATAGTAGAATATTAGTTCCTTCTAGTGACTCATGCTTATTCTGAAATTTTTAAATTTTAAATTCCTCTTACTCAAAACTATGGATAATTAGGTCTGATGCCTCATGTATATTCTTATGAGCCACAATTATTCATTTAGCTTTTAACAGCTTCAGTGTTGATGCTTGTTGATAGTCTGCTGATTAAGTGCTGTGCACTATACTAGTAAATCTTCTGTTTTGCACATCAGTTGTAAGAATCAAATTTCAGCTTTTATTTGTGGTATTTCTTTACTGCCAAGTATTGTTGTTAAAATTTGTCAGTACTGTATATAATTCAGACTCAAACAAAAAAAGCATTTATTCCTATTACATTCATGGCTTTGTACACATAATAAATTGCCAGTCTACTATCAACATTGAGTGAGGAGCTGTTGGTCATGTTTGGGTCACATGTGGAATGATAACATTAGCCACTAAATCTGAACTGCACCACTCTTATGTTATTTTGGGTTGACACCACTTCCCATCACAGGATATGTTATATATGGTGGCCAGTGTAACTGGTGGAGGAAGAACTCAGGAGTGGGTGGGGGTGGGGGCCTGGTCAGAACCACCAGCCCACAGGAAGTTAATGATAGCTTTCTGAAAAATACATTTCAGGTCATGGAGACATTGGTGAGATGGTAGTGATCAGTAAAAGTGAGCACTTTAGACCACTGGGCCACCCGAGGCCTGTACTACTCTTAGTCACAAGGTTTTCCATAACATTTTGTGATAACAAAACTTTTTTTCTGAAACATTAATTTTCTTTTAACTGAATGAAAACACACTTAAACTGTATCTGTAATTTTGTATTCTCAAATCACATGAATAGCAAAAACCAGGAGTTCAGAGTAAAACAATAACGGCGGTCTGTGTGTAAAAGGTAGATCGAATCCTTAGATATTTGTAGGTCAGTATTAGTCCAAAATAAATCCCAGTCCTAATGAAGGTTAATTATAGATTTTTCAGCTTTCCCAATTAAAAATTTAATTCCTGAAAGATTTATCCCAGAAACTTTCTCCGAAGGATGATCCCATCCCTAATTACTCAAAATAAATTACCATAATCAAAGATTGTTCTTTATTTTCTGATCTTGGGGGGGGTAGTGGGAGGAAAGTAGTTTTTGCAAAAGTTCTTGTCTCTAGAACATCAGTTACTCCCATCCTTTAACAGTCTCACTGCAACATCAGTTACTACCATCCTGTAACAGTCTCACTGCAACATCAGTTACTCCCATCCTGTAACAGTCTC
Source organism: Potamilus streckersoni (assembly GCA_016746295.1). NCBI lineage: Eukaryota > Metazoa > Mollusca > Bivalvia > Unionida > Unionidae > Potamilus > Potamilus streckersoni. The sequence goes on along the minus strand of JAEAOA010002345.1, from coordinate 5,323,000 downwards.
ACTGCAACATCAGTTACTCCCATCCTGTAACAGTCTCACTGCAACATCAGTTACTCCCATCCTGTAACAGTCTCACTGCAACATCAGTTACTCCCATCCTGTAACAGTCTCACTGCAACATCAGTTACTCCCATCCTGTAACAGTCTCACTGCAACATCAGTTACTCCCATCCTGTAACAATCTCACTGCAACATCAGTTACTCCCATCCTGTCACAACCCACCTGATTTGAAATATCACTTGTTTTATACCTGTGATTATTACTCAAGTTTGACTGGGCTTATAGAAATGCTATAAATCATACTCAGTTTTCGGGGCAGGACCTAAAAATGGTAGATTTAGCACTATAGAGATTGAGTCTCCTTGATAATTGAAGCATCGTTTTTATTAATGCCATTCGTTTCAATAGCCCTATTAACTTTTTTAGATGCACACAGCAGGTTGCCTTCATCATCCATCCTGCTTGTCATGATTGATTTCAAAAGGAATGGGATGGAAAAAAGATCCACCAATGAATTAAGTATCAGTCTATATGCAATCCATCCTGCTGAATGACAGGGTTGACAAACTGCAAACAGATCATCCTTTTAGACCAGCTTGAGAAGGTTTTTGCAAACATTTACTTATTTCATTTATGTGAAAAATACTTCTACCCTTGAACATTTAGATAAAAGCAAGTGTTGAGACTTCAGGGAGCAAATTTGTATGCTTTGCTCATGAATATGGTAGGAGCATATTGTGTTTCCCTTGTGCACCCACTTTTGCCTTGCCAGCAAAGAACATGTGAAACATAGGGATCCCTTTTCCAATGGTGTTGTCATAGTTGGCCTATGTGTCAACTTTAAGCTTTTGCAACTCAGTTTCTTTGGCACATCTGTATGTATAGACATATTATTTTATGGATGTATTCATCTTTGAGGGTACTACTTACCACAGACAAATGTAGGTCACAATGACCTTCTTTCATGTTCCTAACATTACATTAAGTTTGTGCATTTAGGTTTTTTGTTTTGTTTTTTTAAACTGTTACATGTACAGTCATGAAACCTTGATGGGTGTATTCATCATTGAGGGTACTATTGACCCCATGCAAAAGTAGGTCACAGTAATGTGCTTTTTGTTGCTCTAGTTTTTTATTTGCACTATTACAACTATGCCTCATTACTGTCACTTAAGTATGTACACTCAGACAAGCACACCATAATACTCAAATTCTAAAAAATAAGCAATTACTTTCAAATCCATACAGAGAATGCCTAAATATAACTGTTGTATTACTACCAAACTGAATTAAAAAAACATGCTCTAAAAATAAACTGACTGTATTTGGGTACTGAACTGGAAGTAATAATTGTGACCTGATTTCAACTCTATCAATTTTGGGCACAAAACTCAAAGTTCAAGATTGCTGTGACTGAAAGAACAATTGATTTCTGGAAGGTAAGTTGAGTTCTCCACCATCTGTAATTGCCAAATATTTGGGATGACAAGTATATGGGAAAGGGAAGAACTGTATCAGTTTAGATGTCAAGGTCAATGTCACTGTGAAAGAAGAAAAATGGTTTCTGCATAATAACAGTAACAAGTTCTCCATTACTGTACACTGGCATCTCACAGTTGAAAACAAATCATAGAATTTGAACCATCTCTGTCCCACTTCCTGAACTCCATTTTTTACAGAATGTGTGATGAAAATTCATGGAGATTTGAATCCTTTTTTAGTGTCACTCCCTGAATTCTATTTTTAGCACAACAGGGAGGGTTTTGTTCATGAGAATAGGGGTGTCTCCTTTCCCTTCCCTTTGCTCATTTAAATCTCCAGTATTTTCAAAATTATTATTTTAAAATGAAGACTGAAAAAGGAATTTTTCGGTGCTGTTCATGCATTGTATTCATTGTAGTATATTTAAGGTAAAGACTGATTGAAACCACATGGCTCTGAACTGGCTTGCATATGACACTTCAAGAAACATTTACTTTTGAATAAAAATTGTTCTCGTTGTTGCAAACATTTTGAAACTAATCTGATACTATTTGGTCTTGTAACATGCATTAAATGCATTAAGGTTGACTTGTGATTTTTTTCCAAAATGTTTTATTCTAATGGCATATAAGTAAACCATATCAATTTTTTCCCCCATTAATCTTTTGATACAGCACATAAAATAGAAACATATCTCAGCAGCACATAGCTGTGATGAGTGTAGCAAAAGCTTTACTTATCTACAGGATTTTGCATCTTCCATATCTTTGTAATAAATGTGTTTATCAGATGAAATTATATATATATATATATATATATATATATATATATATATATATATATATAGAGAGAGAGAGAGAGAGAGAGAGAGAGAGAGAGAGAGAGAGAGAGAGAGAGAGAGAGAAAACATGACAACGCATCATATCTATCAACTTAACCTATAAGTTTTATTTGTTGTTTATCATTGTAGAAGATGCATTTCTTCAGTGGGTTGCAATTATCTTCATTTGGGAATTCATCTGACAAATTTTTCAAAAAAATTTCAATATCCTTTATATTCAGAAATAAGTAAATTGTTGCTTTACAATGATTTTTGTATTCATTAAAGAATTTATATAATTAATTGGGTTATTAACCAGCTATTTCTTATTTACTTATTATTTTTTGTTTGGTTATATAGTCCAACTTGATCATATTCAACATAAATGAACTAAAAGCTTCAGAAATTTAATACATTGAAAATTTCATGAGCCAACATTGTTAGTTAATCAGAATGAAAAAACTGACATTATTCAAGACTGTTATGGAATTAATACAAAAGGTTTGCAACAAAAAACAGAAAATATTGGGATATTCAACATTTGCAGCCAAAAGCTCTTCAACCTCCAGTTTGGAGTAGCTCCAGAAGTTTTAGTAGGATACCTGTTTAAATTCATTGAAAATATAAAGCCAAATAATAAAAGCAATTGTTGCAATTAGAGAAAGGTTTTATTGCCTTGGAAGCAGGACAGTTCTGAGCAATATACAAGGTGTTATTACTATGATATGTTCAGCATATGCATGATACAGTAGAAGTTTAAAAAAGTTAAATCCACAAAAACTATAGATTAGAAGATATTTCACTTATATGAGAAGATATTTCACTTATATGAGGCTAAAACAAGACTATCTGTTGTTCAGTAAATACAGTCATGTCTGCCACAAATATTCTCAGTGCACAACTAAGATTGCATAATCCTTGGCATTTCCATTAAATATTTAGGGGCTCCGAGTGGCTGAGTGGTTACGGATCACTGCCATCTCACCTCTGTCTGTTCAAGTCTAGGATATGTGGATATGTGAGAAAGCTTGCCAGTAGCTTCTCGTGGGTCGGTGGTTCTTTCCGGTGATTTCCCGGTTTCTTCCTCCACCATTAATACTGGCCGCCATAAATAGCCTATCGAGTGCTGAAAAATGGCATTAAGCACAACAACAACAACAACAACAACTTCCATTAAAAATCAGTAGAGGAGGATAATATGAGGTTCAATGGATGTCCAGAGAAATTGAACACTAAAGCAGTATGGGAAAAAAATATTTTTCCTATCAGCACTTGTTACACTGCAACCCCAATAACTTACACACTAATTACTTGTGAACTGGCTTATAATGTGGTGTCTGGTGTTTGTCTCACTTTTGTTAAACAAAAAATATTTGAAAAAATGGATTCTGTGTGATGAAAACCATAATCAGGATTGGTACATGAAACCTTGGTATATGTCATTTTATTGTTGAAAAATGCAGTTAGTGTCCCAAAAGTTAGAATTATCATTGTGAAATTTGCAATTTTTGATAAGAAAAAAATGGCAAAATTGTGATCAACAAAAAATTCTGTTAAATGCTAACAAGTGGCAACAATGAAAGAAATTGACATCAGTTAAATGTCACATCAGGTAAAATTCATGTTTTAATATTTTAATATTTTTTCACTATAACAATATAATCATGGGATGTTCTCTTCTATTAAAACAAAAAAAAATGAGTCAATCAACTGTCACGTCATTACTAATGAGCATCTCTGGGAGAACCTGCTACAACTTAGGGAAAGTGTTTGTTGCATTGTAAACATTGATTAATAGAGACCTGTGTTGTTGTATCACAGATTATCTTTTGTATCAAATCAAGTAATCAATTTTCCTCGAGTTCAAAAGTTAATCACTCATTTGTCTTAATGTTATATGATTTATGTATTGTAAGAATGTCATACAATATTTCATTATTATGAATGTGTTCAGATTGAATGGTTTGTATGTAATAGAAGTAATGTATCATAGGAATTTTTCATGCATTACATTGATACGAATTGTGAGAATATATTTATTTGTCTTAAGTATTTGTCTTAAATGTTGTATATCATGTAGGCTTAGAATTGACTTCACTATATCTATGTCAATAAATCACTGATGAGTGTAGTTAAGAAAAGATGTGAAGTCCATTAATTCATTTGTGCAGTTGAGTTGTGGGTTCTTTTCCTTAAGAGATTGGCATGTGCCAGCCAACATCATTTAGCTAGTAATTTACAGCCCACCATTGGATGTAAACATTTATGTAACAGGTCTAGTTATGTTATAGTTCCAGTTAGGAATGCAGGTGGTAGCTATGAGAAAATTTTATGATAATAGGATTGTGTTTATCAGGTTGGGAACTGATCCTTATTAGCTTAGTTCTGTTGAATTATGACAAGATGATATCTGTTGTAAAAATAGTGGGAATATTGTTTGGTCTGAGAAGAAAAAATCAGACAAATGTTTAGGTTGGGTGTTATATTTTATTTGAAGAAAAAATAGCTCCATATCTGTACCACATGGTGGGAAAAGAGTCTACAAATAAGTTATGGTTGATGACTAAAAGAGGTTGGAAAACAGTGAGAGAAGGAAAAGAAATAAAGCAATGTGGTCCTGTAATCAATAGTGATTTGGCAAGGACTGGTAGCAACCAGATTATGCTGACATGCCAGCAATTTGAATTTGATCATTCACTCAGTTCTGTTTTGAAATTTTTTGTATATGTATAACAGAGCAGCTAATTAAATTTCATAAAAATTTTGCAACCCTTTTTCTAAGAAAAGAGAATCATTCAAATGTCATTTTCAATTTCATTTTGTTTGTTCAACTGATTAAATTGTCATATTTTACATTCTATGGCTCATGTTGTTCTGTTTTATACCGCTGCTCAGATCTCTGTTAGTCCATCAATTAATTTTATATTTTAATTCGTTGTTTACTTGATCTGGGTAATAGCAGAAAACATTTTGACAAATGTTTTAAAAAATATAAGGAAAAATACAAATTATCCTAATTTTTTTAAGTGACTGATCATCTCAAGCTAATACACTAAAATACATGTCAGCAACAGATTATGTTTTACCATGTTCATTTTGGTGCCCTGCTGACATGTACTTTTGTAACTAATATATAAAACAGCATTCTAATTTAAACCATGCTCTATTTACTATTTTCCTGAAAGACTTGAGCTTCGCAACAATACTTTTTCAACCTTAAACACTTTTTTTTACTCTTAAAATTGTTAAGTATGGAAGCTGCTGTAGCTCAGTTGTTAGAGTGCTGAACACATAATCCAAGTGTCACTGGTTCAGTTCATGCCCAAGGTGCCATGGTTTGTCCTTGAGAAAGTCACTTAATTATTAGCTTCCATTTCCTTAATGTGTTAAAAGTGCTGTCAAAACAAACCAATTCATTGGCCATTCATGTTGATAAAAAAGCAAGGAATACTATATGTTTAAAGCTGTAAAACGTTTCATCTTGTCACATGATTTTTGTGAAAGTGATATTGTTTGATTATATATTGTGCACAATATAGGTTAGTTTTGTCTTCAAATCCAACCTTATTTAAACATCAGCACAGCAAAATACATGTGGACATACAAACACATGTTCAAACATTATTGCACACAGTTTATAATGATGTCATTGTTTGTGATAATGTTTACCAACTTCAAAGCATTTGCACTGAGTGCCCTTGAGCTTTGCCTTGTTAAATGCTCATGTATATGTGGATGACTTAAAAAAATTTAATGTCATTATATAAAAGTTTCATTTTTGTTTTATCAGTTTTTGAAATTTTTGGACACATATAATTTTATCTGCAGTGGATTCCATATACACTATATACTCTTTTATAAGTTGAGTCCAACTGCAAACTGCACATACCTAGATCTCCTATCACATAATGTGCTGGGTCTGGGAAGTTTGTTAGAACAAACAACATAGACTCTGATCTGCAGGTGAATTATGCTATGGCAGATCAAGATCTTTTGTTATTTGCAGTTTGACTTCAATTATGAGCAGGTACAAATGATAAGTTGTGTGTGTGTGTGTGTGTGTGTGTGTGTGTGTGTGTGTGATTTAGATTTTTAATATAATTTTAACAATTTTTCAGTCATATCACTATGATGTCTGCGGTGTCACAGTTTAGCACTGGGTCATCATGCCACAGACATGTAGCATCATGTCCCACCCAGTCTCATTATCCTATGAGGCCGACCAGTCCAAACACTAACCTTTTAATGCTGAATGCCTAGAAAAGCAACTATTAGTACCATTTTTATAAATCTTTGGTATGATTCAGCTGGGATTTGAACTTGCAACCTCCAGCAATGGAGGTGGACACTCTAACCACTATGCCACCAGAGCTGTGGTAAATTGTTGACAAATATATTGTCAGCATAAAGTTCTCTGAATGTGTGAGAATAGGTTTAAGAGTTTAGTATGGTAATGGTTACAGATTTATGCATTGAAAATGTGTTCATTTTACAGGTTGGCAAAGTATCACACAATCTGTGACAGTAAAATCACCACTAAGGGATCTACCATTAATGGGGAGGGAGCCAGGGATTTGTTTCAAAAAAGTTTCTAGCTCTCAAATATTCATGTCCAGATTTATAGAACAAAAACAACAAACTATTCATAATATTAGATGAAAAAAAAATACATTATCTTGAGTAAAAGACAGAAAGTTTAACCCTCTTGAAATAAAATCCCAGACCCCCTCAGAGACTGTATTTCAGATTGGAATTTGCTGTATGATTTAGTGCATTAATAAGTCATACAGATAATACCGTGAGACTTTCGATATGTTGCACTAGAAGATGTACCAAACAGGTCAACTTAAACTGTTACAAGAATTCCTGCACTCTTAATAGACCTTAGCTTGATGTATTGATGCCTAATAAAATTTTATCATTAGATGGAGCCATAATAGCTCAGATGGTAAAGCATCAGGCTAATAATCCAAGGGTCCATGGTTCAATACACACCCAGGCCATCCTGGATTGGCTGCCTCTCTGTATCAATTGGAAAGGCACAAATCTTCATCATCATATGGCCTATAAACCAATGAACAAGCAAATATGTAAATAATTTAATGCACTATCACATGTTTTTTGAAGGTTATAATAGGTGTAGTGTTGTTCATATACAGTTTGTACTGGAGTACTCTCATGCATAACATTCTAAAATCTTAATTTTAGAATTAAAATCTTAATTCATTCCGTCTTAAAATCCTAATAATTATCCGGTAGAACAGAGGTTGATTTTTAGTCAAATCAGATAATCTACAATTTGATGTTTTTATGGGTAATTTAGTTTCATTAATAACAGGCTATCAGAAAGTGCACTTTAATCAGTTAAGATTTGTTTAGGGTTCAATGCCTGCCTTGAAAAATTCCAAAGCTGCGTGAGTTAAAACTGACTAATCTTCCTTGAAGAGAAAGTGAAAGGAAACTTTAAAGAAGAGGTCAAAGGTTTTTCAATTTTACCTACCTGGTTTGGCTTCGTTTTGACATCTGCACATTGTTTTGATTTTTAACACAACGTTGGTTTTTCCCTCCTGCTATGTTTGGCACTTCTCCAATCAACAGAAGGTATAAATATTTTGGCTTTAAATTTTATCAGAGCATTACATGTTTATTAAATAGTATTTTTTATATTTTTCTGTGAAATGGGTCAAATTCCATTTGTTGTCTCAGCTGGGATAGGTTGAAACAGTATTGAATCAAAACAATCTGCTTACATACTGCTTGTAGTTTGTTGTTTTGTGGGTAGATCTGAATAAAATTTGTCATTTATTCATGTCAGAAAAATAATGTTCTCATATTTGTAAACAATCTTATTTTTTATGTGTAAAAGAGAAAGAGAGGAATGGAGCACATGAGTGCAGTGATTTAATTGGTAAATAAAATTACATGAAATAATTTTTACAGTATCAGAAGTGGACTGAATTAACCTTGAATATTATTGCATATGCCCTTTATGAAGCGATATATATATATATATATATATATATATATATATATATATATATATATATATATATATATATATATATATATTAAATCACTTTATTCTGCTGCTTTGACTCAGTATCTGACCAAGTGTAAGGTCAAATGTTTTATGTGTTTAGATATAATACAAAAATATTTCTTCAATCAGGTTTCAATTAGTCATTGTTTAAATATGAGAAAATCTGGTAACTAACAGTGGGAAAACTTGCATCTGCAGATTAAAGGATACATGAAGGCAGGATATGGATTATCCAATTCATCAATCATTATTTAGGCTTTGGGTTCAAATATATTTGCTACAGCTATTTAACAACTATCATTATTTATAAATTACCATGTATATTTGCTACAGCTATTTAACAACTATTATTGTTGGTAAATTACCATGTATATTTGCTTATAATCTGGGTCCAACTGTAAACTGCATGGACTTAGATCTGTCATTGCATAATTCACAAGCTGTTCTGCATCTATGCAGTTTGTTAGGAGTAATCAGTAATACAAACAACATAGACAACGATATGCTGGCACATTACCTTATGGCAGATCATTGTATATGTTGTTTACAGTTGGACCTGACTTGGAAGCGAGTATATAATGAAGATCACAATAAAAACTTTTGGATGATAAATAACCTGAAATCCAAAAGCCTAACAATATTTTGAATTATATGAAAAAATTTCTACTCTGTGTGAATGTACTGTTCTTTAATGTCACCACTCCAGTGGCTTAGTGGTTAGAGCATCTGCCTTGGATGCAGGAGGTTGTGAGTTTGAACCCTGGCTGAGTCATACCAAAGACTTATAAAAATGGCACCAGCAGCAGCAGCCTTGCTTGGTGCTCAGTTTTATGAGGTTAGTGTTTGACCTGGTGTCAGGATAATGTGACTAAGTGGACATCATGCTACATGGCTGTGGCATGATGCCACAGTGCAAGACAATACTGTAAACTGCCACACTACAGATTTCCTTGCAATGTGACTGAAAATTTTTTAAAGTTACATTAAAAATCCAAAACACACAAACACACATTCTTAAATGTCATTAGTTTGTTGGAACAAACTTTTATTTTGGTCATTACACATTTGTAACAGATATTTCCATTAATTCTCATCAGCAACCACAGAGTCCAAATGACAAAAAATTAAACATCTTAAAGTGGCTTTGCAGTATCACAATGGCAGAATTGTCTTGTTTTTGCATTGTCACATTTAAGTGTGTTATTGTATGTAATTTAAAACATAAAATGTTATTAGTCACCCATAATTTTTTATTATATTTTGACATTTGTGTCCTTTGATAAAAACATTAAAAAAATCAAGCCAATATTTTTTTTCTCCTGAACCACCTCCAATTTTAATTACTTTCATTAGCCTCAAAATATATGAACATGCAGATTTTCCAAACTCCTATCCAACAAATTTTCTGACCAAAAAACAATTTTTAAAAATGAAAACAAGCACAAATTCTAGATTTCATGAATGTTGTGACTAGTCTGGATTTCATTTTGTTTATCAGTATACAAGAGTGCAGTTGTTAGTTGCTAAGATGAGTGATCTCAGGCCCATTTTTGGCCTCTTGTTTGTATATGTGATGGTTTGAAAGAATGATAAAAAGTATGAATGGATATATTTTTATCAAATCTACTTTATGGTTATTTTTTAAGAGGACCCTCAATTATACTGGGCAGATGGTTTATTTTTTTAAATTACAGAATAAACCAAACTTAGCTTTTGCATATATCTTGACAGTATCTGAGAAAAGTTCAATTATTTTTTCAAGGTCAAAGGCCATATTTTGCCGTACTGGTCATGTAAAAAAGCTGTAATTTATTTTCTTAGTTTCAGGGCATCAGACCTTTGAATCATATTTATTCATGTCTATCACACATTGAAGTCATATGAAGCATGTTATAAATTACATTTTATTCAGTGTAGAACTTGGTTATGAGGGTAAATATGTTTTCATTTTAGACTCCATTATTTTATTTCTAATTTTTGCCCTATATTTTCATTTACATGGTTAAGTATTCCTATTAAGGTTATTTGATATTTTTGTTGGTGAAAATAGCTAGGTTCAAAAGCCAGAAATAATGGGTCCTTGACTTTGGACTGAAGGAATTTTCAGTCCCTGCTTGTAAACATGTCTTCTCAAAACATAATAAAAAAACTATTTTGGTTATCAAGTTTCTAAAGATATTGAAATCATAATTCCTGAAAAATTAATAAAGAGAAGAAATAGATCTGCTAATTCCTACAAATTGTTCTGAGCAAATGGTGACTTTTGTCTAAACTTCACTATGATAGCAAAAAGTATCTATTTCAGATTTGAATAAAGAAAAAACTCATTCAAGCAATGGAAATAAATTTTATACATTGTTTTATGTTCAAAAGTAGATGATTTGATTAGATATTCAAACCGTTACAGCAATTTTCAATTTCTTACATATTCTTGAACTTGTTAAAGTTGGAAGTTTTTGACAAAACATTTTTAAACAATTACACAAAACCAATTAAAGTAAAAAAAATGAACTTTTTATATGTTAAACTTGTTAAATATTTATGAACTTTCTAAACTGAGACTTTATTGTGAGAAAAGTCCTGTTTGCTCTATTATACAAAAAACACCTAAGGTAGGCAGATTGTTTTTCCTTCATTTTTAGGAGCACTTTTAACACAGTTTATTGGCTATATCATGTGAAGGAAATAGGAGCTGAAAGCCTTTCCCAGCACTCATTGAGGCAGCCAACCAGGGCTTGTATCTAACCTGCAACCCTAGGATTAGCATCTGCTGCTCTATAAAGTTACTGTGACTTCTGGTAAACAAATAAAATTTTGTAGGCATATTTGTGTATAATTCTCATTAACAAATGAAATTTTGTTGGCATATTTGTTTATAATTCTCATAAACAAATTAAATTTTGTTGGCATATTTGTGAATAATTCTCATAAATTTTGTTGGCATATTTGTGTATAATTCTCATAAACAAATCAAATTTTGTAGGCATATTTGTGTATAATTCTCATAAACAAATCCAATTTTGTAGGCATATTTGTGTATAATTCTCATAAACAAATTAAATTTTGTTGGCATATTTGCATATAAATCTCATAATCAAATTAAATTTTGTGAACATATTTGTGTATAATTTAGGCCATCTCATTAGACTCTTAATTATTTATACATTTTTGAACCTATTTGGACTGAGTCAATTTTTAACAATTAGAACAAATTAGTAAAACCCACATGACAGATGACATTTTGTAGGAACAGATGATGTATTTGTAGGATTATTTGTATACATATGTAGATGATTGCGTATAATTTTCAGGTTATTACACAGCTTTTTCAGTTTATGTACATTTTTTAATTTTTTGAATTTGGGGAGAAAATCTTCCTGCTTGATTAAGAAAATACCACTTTAGGTAACCATTTAAAATGGCATGAAGGTTTGTATGCATTTGTACGTAACCTGTCTAGATTTTTGCACCATTATAGCAATGGTTCTAATTTTATCAAAATGTATGAATTTTTGGGTTTTAACATCTGCATTGGATGTTTTAAAAGAAACAAATCTAGTTTATTTCCTTTCTGCAGCCTTGTAGCATTTTGAAATTGTGTGACATAATTTAATTTTGTATGAGTGGTAACCATTTTCTGTTGGTTACCAACATAATGGCTGTTGGAATAATAACTTGCAAAACATTCTGACAGTTTTGTGGGTCTACTGGCTGAATCCCTTAATTGAAGGAACAGAGGTGTTACAAAGTCAAGAGTGTTGTGCTTTTGCATCAGTTGTATAATTTGTTCATCATTGTCAGACTGTAATAGGTTTCAACTGAGGATGTTGTCTGACAATTGCTGTAAATTCTTGGCATAGTCTGTGTATTGGTTTACTAAGAGCACATTTTCATCATAATTCCTGGCTTTCAGCAATAATTTTATACTCATTTACTCATGAGAAAGTCTGCTACAAATTTGAGCCCATTCAGCCTTGTCTGGATTTGCAAATAGCAATTGTACAGCTGTTTATCATCAACTGAATCATTGTGTACATTTCTAGCTCAATGGAAGCTAGATCTTTCTGATGAGTTAGACTGGTTACATTTTGACTTCATATTTACTGGTACAAAGATAAGTAAATTCTTCAAACCATCCATGATATTTTTGTATGAGTTATTTTAGCGTAATTTTACACTAAGTGATTACCAGTGATAAACAAGATTTAATGTATTAAATATACAGTCATGTGACTTTGCAAAATTGAATTATCTAAGTATGTTTATAATTATCAAACATCAAAACAAGTTGTATAGAAAAGAAGATAATTTCAGGCAATAAATTAACAGGAGTTAATAAAATGTTTGAGTAGTCTTGCCATTTTTTTGATATTTAGAATTTTGCCAATCATTCTTGCATAATTTTTTTTGTGTCCCCACTTTTTGTATAAATATCAGTAATTACCTTTTATCATTATTGGATTTCAACCAGATTTCTTATGCAGCTTTGATACCCATAAGACTTTGTCCATGTTCCCTTGTAAGTCTTCAGCATTGTATGGCAGAGTTATAGCCCTTGAACATCTGACCTACCCACTTTCATTTCCAAATAGTAAACCTCTGTATTTTAAAAATAAATAATAAAATTTAGCCAGCTTGCTCAGGTCTTGTTTGGGTTTGGTTGCTTGCATTTTACATCATCGTTTAGCAGAGTTATGGCCCTTGATTATTTTTGCACAACAATTTCTTCATTTATACATGTAATTTGTTTTGTATTAAATTTGGTAGACACCTTGATATTGAAAGTGCCTTGGATGAGTTTGCTTACTAATATCTGTATCAGAACATAGAGTTTTAGCCCATGTTTATTGAACCCATTCATTTTAATTTCTGAAATATAACTCACTTAATTTTTAATAAGATTTTAACGAGATTTGGTATACATCCTGATATTGATTAAATTTTTGTTGACTTAAGTTGTTAGCATTGTGTTAGTTAACGGAGTTCAGGTCTCTAATTGTCTGATCCATCCACTCTCATTTCAGCAAAAGAATGACTTTGCTTATTGGATCTTAAACAAATTTAGCTGGTGCTTTAATCTGATTGTCAGTTTTGCTGCGATTCATGTTGAGTATGCAACATCGCCAAAATTGTTATAGCCCTAATTATTGAACTCACCAACTTTCTTTTTTTGTATAATAATTATGTTTTTGATGTTGGTGACACCCTAGCTTACTTAAATTTTTCAGTATTCAATCTTCTTCCACATTTAGCAAAGTTGTGGGCCCTGAATTTTGGACCCACCATCATTTTATTTCCATACAGTATTTCACTTACCTGTAGCTCTTTATTGATATATCTTAAGTGGAATTTAATTATTGGATCATACTGTATCATTAATTGGTGAAGTTATCACTACTAAATGTTAGACTGATTTAGTATGTAGCTTTATGTTGATAAGACTGGTTTCATTGTCAGTATTCTAGTTCCTAATTACAACCTTAACTCATTCACAGCCATATCACCATTGTCATTTGGACCATTCCTCTTCAAAACTACTCTCCCCTGCTTCAAATGAAGAGAGGGGAATGTCAGTTTGTAGAATTTCCTTGCTCCAGATTTTCTATTAATATGTTTATAATTTCGTTTGTCCTTAAACACCTTTAGGAGATAGCTTAGGAAGCTCTATACAGGTGTGATTTTTCCTGGTTTGTTACTAGAAGTGTGTGAGTGTTGATGCATTTCACTTTATCTGGTGCCAATCAGTGACCATATGATAGCACTCATGCTAATAATTACCAGCATAGTTAGTACATTACAGATATTTCTTACCTGTTGGAAACAGGATATACCTGACCCCCCATAGATCTCATTTAAAATTTGCTATCACTCATCAAGGGTTATACGGGTATACACCCCCAAGACAGGGCCCCCTACATGGGGAAATACACAAGACTTAGTGGGGGATTGATCAAAACAATGTCAAACACGAAATAACTCAAAAGAAGTGAGTTTTGCTGTTTACTTTCATGAAAGAAAAAAAAAATGAGTTGTTATGTTAAAACAATGGGGACTATAAGCTTTGGTGTCATTCACCCTTTATATCTGAGAGACATAAAGGACAAGTATATTTGGAATGGAATTGACATGTGTTTAATCTTATCAAACTATAGAGCTTATTAGAACTGTTAATTATAATGTTGCAGATAAACTTGTGATAAATTGTATATTCATGTAACAGATCATAGACCACTTATGAGCATTTGAATGAGGACTTTGAGAGCTCAATAATATTTATGTAGATTTTTAAAAATGTTAATGTCCTAAACTTGACAGTAGATCCACTAAGCCTTGGCTTTTTTAGAAAAGGTAACTTAAAGAGCAGATATCCTATATGTGTATATTGTGCATAGAAATTTCACCCACCCCTGACACTCCCTCCAAATAAAATTGTTGATAAAGATTGACTGATTCATTATTTTGTAAGGTGAAGCCTCATATATCTATACTCAGCTTATATCACAATTTTGATATCAGAATATCCATTTAATTGCACAGTTTATTTTCAAGCCCTACATTATTTTTTTTTTATTAAATCACACCTATATTCAAAAAATTAAACTCACTTTTTCATATGGAGGAATAAATGTCGTCCCCAAGTTTTCAGTTCTAAAATATACCCTGCCTTTGTTGGTGCTGAAATTAACAAATGTTATTAAAATGTTAGATCGCAATTCATTTCAGTAGAAGCACCATATTTGTCACTAGCAGTGTAAGTACATGTACCTGTGTTGTTGCCATCACAATAATTTCTTGCAATTACTGTTTCCACAGATGTAGCACATTTTCAGGATTGTATCATTGATGTATGGAAATACATTTCCTGACAAAAGAATGTGCAAAAATACATAATTTAAGAATGAATAAATTTTAAAATTTAATAAAATTTAGATGAAGAGGAGATTATTAGGTGATAATGGAAAATAACTAAATTGGATACGAGCTGGGTCCAAAATGAAATTCCATAGTATAGCCTTTTTCTGGTGCACAAGTAGTAAATACATCAGTTTCTGTCAAGGATAAATTTGGCCCACCTAGCATTCTTGGAAAAGCAATTTGTTAATTTGATTTCCTTTTTATCTTTATGAGAGAGTTGGAACAAAGGTATATGGAAAAATGGGTTTCACTACAATTATATAATTGAGGGTTAGAGATTATCATTTTGTTGATAATTGCAGCCCTATAGTAACTGTGCCCATCCATCTGTCTGTCTACTTATCAACAGTTTAGTTTTGGACAGAAAACGACATGCTAGAATTTGTGGCAGTAGTTGGATTTTAATCAAATTTGGTATCCATCCTTAAGTTGATAGGTTCTCAAAAGATTTAGATTACCTCCCATGTGGTCATTCTGAGAAGTTGTGGTCCTTGGTTATCCAACCAGCTTTCATTTTTGTACTATAACTTTACCAAAGATTATTAAGTTTCTAATATTGTATCAGTTCTGTATTGATCAGATACTGAACAAGTTTGATTTCCCGTGTTCTATTATATGTACAGGAGTTATGTCCCCTAAATGCTCACTTGTTTCTTCGACATTGACTTTTACCATATAGATTGATTTTAACCAAATTTGGCATGTAGCTTCTTACTCAAAAGACTTTATTTCAGTTTCCAATTCACATGGAAAATTTATGGCCTGAGTTTACAGTCTTCAAACTTTGATTTCTACTGCACAATGAAAACCAAAGACTTTTTGTTTAAACTATGACATACCTTTATTTGGATAAGATATTTTGATTTCTTTCATTGCATGACATGTACAAGAGTTACTTGACAAAGGAGTTTTGGATTTTCAGTTTTAAAAAATGAAATAAATTTTTGAATTATTGACATAATTTGGTTGGAACATGATGCTTATTGTGATATAGTGCCACAGTTAATTATTGTAAATCAGTATGTAAGCATCATTATAATGAGTATATAATATCTATATTTCATAAAGTGAGGAATGGGGTTTTTTCACCCAAAGGTAATTGCCAACAGTGTGCTCTGTACATGTTAGTGACAATTATCTAATGGATAACAGACAGTTTTAAAGTGTTAGAGATGGAATATAAACAAGTTTGAGGCTGAAAAACAATTTTAAAATTGTTTCCCACTTGGTAAACTTTTCTATGGGACTGAAATAAATATCAAATTTTTCTGTTGATTATTCTTGTTCTCAGACAGAATCTGAATATTCATTATACAGACTCCATCAATTTTTATTATTTGTTTTGTTCTTTTTTGGAATCTAACTTGGTATTATTGACAACTTCTGTCACCCCAGCAAATGTGTTGCATTGAACACACTGTAAACTTGATGATCTATATCAAATTAAATAACATTTATGAGTCTTTAGTAGATGTGGATTCAGTATCTATTAGTCCAATATTCAGTATATATTTGTTGAATACTCAGTATCTATTAGTCCATTGCTCAGTATATATTAGTCCATTACTCAGTATCTATAAGTCCAATACTCAGTATCTTTTACTCCAATACTCAGTATCTATTAGTCCATTACTCAGTATCTATTAGTACATTACTCAGTATCTATTAGTCCAATACTCAGTATCTTTTACTCCAATACTCAGTATCCATTAGTCCAATACTCAGTATTACTTAATATCTATTAGTCCATTACTCAGTATATATTAGTACATTACTCAGTATCTATTAGTCCAATACTCAGTATCTTTTACTCCAATACTCAGTACCCATTAGTCCAATACTCAGTATCTATTAGTCAAATACTCAGTATTTATTAGTCCATTACTCAGTATCTATTAGACCATTACTCATTGTCTATTAGTCCATTACTCAGTATCCATTAGTCCAATACTCAGTATTACTTAATATCTATTAGTCCATTACTCAGTATATATTAGTACATTACTCAGTATCTATTAGTCCAATACTCAGTATCTTTTACTCCAATACTCAGTATCTATTAGTCCAATACTCAGTATCTATTAGTCCAATACTCAGTATTTATTAGTCCATTACTCAGTATCTATTAGTCCATTACTCATTGTCTATTAGTCCTTTACTCAGTATCCATTAGTCCAATACTCAGTATCTTTTAGTCCATTACTCAATATCTATTAGTCCATTACTCAGTATATATTAGTCCATTACTCAGTATATATTAGTCCATTACTCAGTATCTTTTAGTCCATTTTTCAGTATCTATTAATCACAGTAAACAAGAAAATTAAATCTACTCTAGGTATCAATGTTCATCTCATCATAATCCATTACATATAATTGTTCTAATGCATTACCAAATTATCTTCTTCAATGACACCTTCATTGAAAAGAACAGTTAGTGCCTGGAAATTGGAACCAAAATCATACAATTTGCATTTTTTAAATTCTCAGTACACAATAATTAACAACATTAAATGAAATTTTGAATCATAAAAAATAATAATAATACAAACTGGTGGTGGCACAATGAGAAATAAATACCAATTAAATAAGTTTGTCTTGTGAAATTTGTGTTTTAGTTCTATCTTTTAATTTAATTTCTGTGTAATCATCATAAATATGATATGCCCCCTTCTATTCCAATATAAAAAGTGTCAATTTAATATCACAATTATGTCCTAAGTGTTAATTGAGATCCTTATGAAGTGGTTGCTGTGTTTTAATTTTTGTTTTGCTTAATTGTTCATTATATTGTTACAATCAATTAAATGGTGATGTCAGATCAGTTCAGTTCAACTGACTAATTTAAACACTGTTATAAATATTTTTTATGTAGGTAACATAAATAATGTATCTAAAATAATCAGTAGTTTATCCAAATAATCATCGCAAGGGAAAGAAATGAAACAAGTCCTCAGTGCATGGAATGCTTTGTTTTACAGATATGGTTCATTGTGGAAAGATGATTTCCAAATTTTGTAGATAACTTAGAATTCTCAAATTGGCACTCAGATTTGCTCCAGGATCAGCAGAAATTTAACTGTTGCATGTACAAACATTGAAATTGTGAAATCAGTATTTTATTAATGAAAAATTTTTTAAAATTGAGTTTTGACAGTGACGTTTGTTGTTTCATGAATTAAATGCTCCCATTTTAAAAAAAGGAAATCTTGTTTTGTTTAATCAACAATGACAGTTGAATAACTCCACATTGACAGGCAAAAGCAATATTGTAATACACCATGTTTTTGCAGGTACATGTGTTGCTTGAGGAAACCTTGTGGAGCAATGTTTTTGTGTGTGTATTGGATGTTTTACACAGTGTGTAATGTTCTAATGACTTTTTGGATGTTGGTTATCTAAAACAAAATAGTAATTTTTAGAAAAGGGAACCATGTCATTACAAAGAATTTTATTGACAGTTATTTCCAAGGTGATCATAAAACAAGTATTTAACCATTAAACAGTACCCCCAACCCATCTTTTCAATGTTGGTGTTCAACCATAATAGCATCCCCTTAATTTTTCAGAAGTCCCTTGGTAACTTGTATCTTCATTTTTACTGTGGTCAGTCTTTTTGGACCCTTTATGTACAAATTGTCAAGGGAGAAGTGTGAATGGAAATAGTTCACTTGCAAAGTGGAAACATTTTACTGTGGTCAGATTTGACTTAGGGATTCAAATTAAATAAAATAAATAAATTAAAAGTAAATGCAATTGAAAGTTTCAAAATTTATATCACATTGATTATAATAATTACTTAATTTGGTCACATTTGACAGTTAGCAACCTAGCCCATAATTCTTTGAGATTTGTACAAATTATGCTGCTGATTAACATTTCAACTGCATTAAATGATTTGCTTTGAATTGAATGGTAGCCTGATCTAAATTTTCATGAACATTCCAGGTTATAGCCAGGAAATACATGTATTATGATACCAGTCAATGTTTTGAGTTTTTAGCTTTACTAGTCATATACCAGAAGAATTTATAGGATGGCCTATATAAGCAATCATTTGTTGATCATCTATTGGTCCATCCTAGTAGCAAAGTTTGTTATCGTTACTCCTAAACTGTTTTAAGGATTGCCTTGAAACTTTACACACACACTTATCCCATGGTCTAATTGATGATGCCACTCACAAATCCATTATGGCTGCCAAAGTGGCCATCTTGAAAATCTTGTTATTGCTACTCCTCCTGAATAGAAAGTGGTATTGACATGGAGTTTTTGCTGAAAGACTACTTATGATGTCTGGTTGGCCTAAATGAAAATGGTGCCATTTGGATGTTCAATATGGTTTGCCACATCTTTAAAATCTTGTTATTACTAATTCTCCTATCAACATTGTTTCTTTTCAACAAAACATTTCCTAGGGTGTGTATGAAAATTGTGCCAGTCTGACATTCACCATAGCAGCCATCATGAAAATCTGTCATTACACTTCCTCAATGGATGGCCATACCAACATGAGGTTTTCACCCAAAGACTTTTTGTGATATCTGGTTAGTTGTAAATGAAAATATTATCAATCTTGCATCTAATATGGCTGCAAAAGTGGCCAGCTTGAAAATCTTCCTACCATTACTTCTTAAATGCATGTGTATCACTGGCAAAATGAAAGTGCCTTAGATCATTGGAAGTCACATTTCACTCCGCAACATTTTAACCTGTTAAATATGCTTAAAACTTTGCTGGTTTTTTTTTTTAATTCCTCTTTGAAGATTCTTTTTCTTTTTCTTATTAAACTTTTTAATTTTGAAAAAAAAAATGTTATTATTTGTTGAAAATCAATTACTCTTTCACATTTCCTCTGTGTCAGTCATATTTTCCTTCATGTCTGTCCATCACATTGGAGGGTATTTTCCTTCATGTCTGTCTATCACATTGGAGGGTATTTTCCTTCATGTCTGTCTATCACATTGGAGGGTATTTTCCTTCATGTCTGTCTATCACATTGGAGGGTATTTTCCTTCATGTCTGTCCATCACATTGGAGGGTATTTTCCTTCATGTCTGTCTATCACATTGGAGGGTATTTTCCTTCATGTCTGTCTATCACATTGGAGGGTATTTTCCTTCATGTCTGTCTATCACATTGGAGGGTATTTTCCTTTTATGTCCATGCTTCTACCATATAAAGCAGCACATTCTCCAGCCTTGTTGTGTATTTTTGTATATGTCTGAATGTCTGTATCTTTCACCAAAAAATAAAACCTACAACCCTCTGTTCCATCCCTTGTGATAGTATTTGTGAGAGGGTACAGTAGTGTTTTTATAATTAATCCTACCCTTTTCATTGGATAGTAGAGGTGTATGTTAGGATATTAATCAAAAAGCAGTTGTTGGATAGTAGAGGTATATGTTAGATTGTAATGGAAAAATGGGTGTTGGATATTGGGGGGTGTATTTGGATTGTAATCAAAAAGAAATTGCTGGATAGTATACAGTGGTGAATTGGACAATAACAAATTTGTAACATTATATTTTGCTTTGTCCCCATAAATTTTCAATCATGTCTCTCAAAATTTTTTCCTCAGTAACACTTTTCTTCTCATAAACACTTTTATCTCTTTGTTACCATAATACCATCCATATCTTTAACCTATGGACAATTTTAAAATAATATTTTCCCTTTTCCTAAAAACAAGAGGTCAATCACTTCTAATAATGTTACAGTGTACCCCTAATGTTAAACTTATAAACAATTTTAATATATGATTTCTTCTTGTCCCCCAAGAAGCACATAATATAATCCTATGGGCTAATGACAAATGTGAATTCCCATTTGTCTTTCAGTATGCTCATATAACTGTTGGCATTTGTCATGACTCTATGGTCTTAAAATAAGTCATAGAAAAGAGTGGGGGCCAGCAAGTTTTGTAAAATTCAACAAATAATTTACTTCCCTAGGATACAAAGTGAAAATGTAAAATGACAATAACTTACAGTATTGCAAATAAATCCTGAATAATTACAGAAATTCTAACACAAGTCCTAATGATTAAAGTTCTGAATAAACTTTAGATAATAATTATTTTTTTTCCTCAAATACAAAGGAAAAAATGTACATAAGAAATTACAGTATTGTGAAATAAATTCTAAATAATTCTAGAATTTCTAACACAAGTTCTGATAATTAAATTTTTGAACAAACTTTAGCTGTATTCTAAACTAAATCCAATACTGGATATGTTCATGTGCCTGTGTTGTGGTGATGTATCAGCAGTCTTTTTTGGATAACAATAATACAATCCAAGAATATATCATTTTTTGAAATTTCATTATTAATCCAAATCTCTATTTCCAAGAATGTTATTTTTGGAGTTCTTTGTAATTCCAGAGACAAATAACTTGAAGCAAATAATTTGAATAAATAGATTCTTGCCCAAATGAAATACTTGACACAACAATAATACAACTAATTATGCTTAGTTAGAATTTTTTTCAAAAAAACATTACCTAATGTAAAATTTTGCTTTGGAAGTTGTGGAAATTTACAAATCAAATCTGAGTTTTAATTAAAAGGCCTGTTTTGAACATTATAATATAAAATGTAGTAAAAAAATGTAGTTAAAAAAAACAACAGGTAGATCCAGCATTTGATGGCAAATTTCCAATGATCTGTACTCAGATTGAGATTGAAATGTTGTTTACAAAACCAAAATCAATGATTCAAGTCAGGTAGAAAATGAACTTGATTTTGGACAAGTTCAAGTCTAAAATGCAATTATCCATAGCATATAATGAATAAAAGAAACTGAAAGTAACAATTCAAATTAAATATACATAAAACAGTATTTTTATATTGTCACACATAAACTATGTAAATTAATGATAAACAGTAACACTTGGGTGGGGTGGGGAATTAAATTTAATTTTAACAGATGAAAGAAAATCTGTGTAAACAGAACTTTTGTACTAATTGATTGCTTAGCAAGTCTTGTGTTGCTAAAAAAAATTCTTAAAGGAGATATTATCCTGTTCAATTCTATCAGTGATGTACAACAATGACTGGTCACCTTTTACAGCTTGTTTCAGTGGAATTTTGCAATAGAACACAGCAGGCTGTACCAATTTAAGGCAAGAAAATTACTTCCAAAAATAGTTATTCTTAAATACCACAATTATTCTATTTGGTATTGACACCTACTTACCAGTGTTATATCAATGTTGTACCATTGTTTGACCAGGCCTGAAATTGTTTCAATTAAGGATTAAGTCTTGCAGGGATTAAGGGAATGATATTTGTTATATAGGGAAGTAAGGAGGGGGGCAAGAATGTGTGAAAAGTTAAAAGGACTTGTCATTGTTGCATAAAATGAGGTGTGGAGACCCAGGAGGCAGGCTTGAGTTCTCACACTGAATATGAATGATCCATTGTTTGTTCTTACGCAACTTGAGAAAATATTGCAATAAAATGTAATTAGAAAGGCCAGGCTCAGACTGATTATATCTTTATCTTATTAGTAAAACCAGTCTACAATGAAAATTTGTGCCCTGCTGAATTTGTGAAAATTTGGATTTTATGTAATTGTTGAGTTTGTCATTATGTAAAGTTAAATCAGGTGGGAACAAATAGAATTTTTTATGCTCTCACAGGTGTGTAGCAGTGGGCTGTTACACCTAATATAATCACAGGTGTGTAGCAGTAGGCAATTTATACTTATTGTGGTCATTTGTAAACCCATATGTTATGGCTGTTCAGGTAATCTCAAACTTTTGCTAAAATCTTTCATTTATATTTTAATTTCTTCCAAATATTAGGTGTCATTAAATAAAGTTAATAGAAAATAATTAATAAACTAAAGTAAAGTATAGGAGACTCATAAATATTCATTATTAAATCCAGTCTTCAAATTTGTTGTCAAGGAGTTAATCCTCATTAGATCCTTAGTTATTAGGCCAATTATGAAAATTATAGCTAATCAGATAATCCATATATAAGCTGAAATTATTGTAAAGCCTCACAATGTTGTCTCTCTGCAAGCAACTGAATTAAATTCATTTTTGTTAACATCACACCAGCTGATATTACTAACAATAAGCTGGTTGGGATGTACACATTTTTATTTCAGTCTACATTCCTCACATTGCTTCAATACTTTTGTATTTCCTAAATTTTTTGCATGTTATATTATAATGCATTTTAATAAAAAAAATATGCATATGAATTGGTCATATTTATACATCATAAATCAATTCTTCTTCACATGTAAGTCATACAAATTCCATAAAACATCAATTTTTCTCAATCAAAATCTTAAAAATTTTGGTGACTGATTAGAATGTTAGAAATAGGTTAATTTTATATATGCACAATATATACATGCACAATATATATATATATATATATATATATATATATATATATATATATATATATATATATATATATATATGTATATATATATATATATATATATATATATATATATATATATATATATATATATATATATATATATATATATATATATATATATATTAGTACAGTAAGTAATAAAGCAAAACAGATGATATATGTAAGATTAGAATGTATTCTGTTTGTTCTACTGACTACTTCAAACAAACTGGACAGAACTGCCAGTGCATTATGCAATGACAAATCTGGGTATGTGCAGTTTACAATTGGATTTTTCTTATAAGTTAGTATATGGTAACTTGTATTTTCAAATGTCCTGTGCAGCATGTAACACTCTTTTTTAAATGATCTTTATGAAAGCAGAATTAATTTGCACACATACACACACACACACAATTAATTTGATGAAATATGTAAATGGCAGTTATTCATTGTTACATCATGTTTGTTGTATTTTTTAAAGTCAGACTTTGCAACTGAAAATGCAGCAAGCTCTCTTAACCAAGCTGTAATATTAGTTAACACAGGTGCTTTCTATCTCTCCTGGAATTAATTTGCACACACACACACACACACACACACACACACACACACACACACACACATACAAAGATCAATTTAAGTGATTTACACCCTCCTGTTAGGTAGTTAGTGAATTGCCATAGCGGGTTGCACCTTGACAGTGTTAACATGGCAACATTAAAAAGTATCAGTTATATGTCACAAATGCAGCACACTGTACTAGAAAATATGAAACCTCTGTGTCTTGGACAATTAAAAGCTTATTTCTCTTAACTGGTGGGTCGCTTGTGCTCAGATTTTACAAAATGTAGTAAAAAAATAAAGGGAACTCAGTTAATTCATGACTTGCTAGCAATCAAGTCCAAGAAACATTGCCACAAACATTGTATCTAGCCTAGATACAGTTGAAGAAGTTTAAGACTTTCAAGGGTTGCAGTCATTTGTTACCTTCAAATTAGAGAGTCACAGCTTCAGCAACCAATTTTTCATCTAAAGGAGAACTTGCCTAGGCATCATGGAATCACTCTCAGGGGAGCAGGGGAGAAGGGTGGATATGTTGCTTTGCAACTATCAGACATCCTTTGCTGTGTCTAATTCTGATCCTGGGATAACTACAAAGATGTGGCAAAAAATTGAAATTAGGAAGCTGAAACCCATAAAACAGCCCCCAGAAAGGGTTCCCATTCATTCCAAGCAAGAAATTGACAAGTATGTGAACAACATGTTAAGACAATGGATAATTTCACCATCTTCTTGTCCATGGTCACCACCAATGGTTCTAGAAAGAAAAAGGATGCACAATGAGGTATTGCATCAATTACCATGACTTGGATTAGTTGGCTATGAGAGACACCTCCCCTCTACCCAGAATCACTCAACTTTCTTTCATGAATGGCCCAGTTCTTTGGACCACAGGTGTCAATATTGGCAGGAATAAATTGAGCCAGAGGATCAGTCAAAGACAGCAATTGTAACTAGGTAAGGTTTATATCATTTCATTGGTATGCTGTTTGGACTCTGTAATGCATCTGGGACCTTTCAAAGATGTATGCAGTGGTAGATATGCTTATATTGCCTGAAGATAAAGTACAAGAAATTTTGCTTATTCTTAACTGCAGACATTATAGACTCAAATTTGTCATCAGATGATCAGGGTCTATGTTGCTTTACTGATGTATCATAACAAAATGCCTAGGCCCAGATCTGCTGCTGAATTATGTGATAGTAGTTCAGGGTCTATGCCATTTGCAGTTGGTTTTTAATTATATGCAAGTATATATGGTATGTCTTTATAATGAAAGTACATGGTCTCAAACCTAAAATTGTTGAGATTTCGTCATGATTTTAAAAAGTTGATTTGTTGAAGTTTTAGAAGAATGTTTTTTGGGAGAGACAACAGTATTCCAAATTAAACGGCACTTTGATATTTGTATGCTGTTTGGTTCAGTGATATAATGCACACATTCCTTTATTTGCAGCTTTCAATGTACAGTACTCCTTATTGAAAAACAGTCCATGGGGGACAATAGACCTTTTAGTGAAGTACATTAACCATATCATTTTATGACCACATGATGAAATGTAATCCATAAGCATTCTAAGTAACTGCATTATATCGAAGGGCCTTATAGTGAGGTATTGCTGTATATTAGCATGCCTTTTAGCATGTGCTTGAAGTCATCATAATATGCTGTATTATATTTTAGTCTGCATTCGTCTGTTTCATGATTAGCATTTTATATATTCGTTTATTTTACTGGGTATCAATTTTCAGTATGTTGCAAAAAATTATATTTCTCTGTGCTTCAATTTGTTGATGGGGTCTTGTTGAAATCCATTAAAAATGATTAATTTACAGTATTTCATCATGCTCTGGAAAAATAAAAAGACAGAAAATAGAAGAATACAATAACCATCTCCTTTATACAGACAAATAGATTCATACAAAATGTTATGGAAGATTACATGCATGCCCTTTTTATTTTGCCCACTTTGCTTGTTGAGTTTGGCTTGTGCATGATAACATTTGTTCTTTGGCCATATGCCTTGACCTTTGTGGGTCTGTCAAAATGTTAGCACTTGGGTTAATTAAGGAAGAAGCCTATCCATTATGAGGTCAAAAAGTCAAAGGTCAAAGATGAAAACTGTTTCCATTCAGCAAGTTCAAATTGTACTTGTCTCAGAGAAGATTTATGCTGACCTTGAAGTAACTTCAATTGCAAACCCACATTTAACTTTATGGATTGCTTGTTTTTAAAACGGGAAGAAGTGAGTCAAAACTGTTAAAATTGAAAGGTCAGAGGTCAGATATAATAGTAACCCCAAAAATATAAAAAGGAAATGGTTACTACATGATAAATGTTGTTTTTAACCATATTCTTTGAACAAGCTTAATAATGGATTTGTCTTTGAGGCAAGAAATGAACTAATTACTTTTGGGGTCAACAGGTCATGGTCAGGTTCAGTGTGATTCATTGATAATGCTGTCTGTAGGAATTAGGTTGCAATAGCCCTGCTAGCATCTATATATGGTACTATTTACTACAAGGTGAAACTGTAATATGCATGTTTTGTAATTCCATTTATGGAAAGGAAGACTCCATTATCATTTTGAGTCACAAAGTCAGTGGTTATGGTCATGGCCAAGTAAAAATCGACATAAATGAGCAACCTAACTGCATTTATAGTTGTTGAATCAGCAATTATGAATTTAGTGTTTTCACTGATTTATTCCTATGGTATTTACAAAATGTAACAAGTAACTGAAACTCTAAGTTCGGTCTGTTCTTAATAGAATTTTGCAGTGTTAAAAGTGCTTATTATGTGCCATAAATCCCAGACAGTTAAATTTTTTGCAGGGTAAATTTTCAGTATACATTTGAAAAAAGCCAAATGGCACATTATGGTAGCAACAGAGTTTGCTATCAATCCCAAGATAAATAATTTAACAAGGAAAAAAGGAACTCACAGACTCTTAGACTATATTTCAAAGAAAACCAAGATGAGAATGAATTTTTTTTTCACTTTAACAGGAGTCTGGGTTGGAGGTTTTATTATTTCCATGCTTTTCCTTAAAGGCATAAATACATTGATCCTGTATATCTGGATGTGTGTGTTGAGGTATGTAATGTCACAAAATTCCATCTATGCCAGTGAAGACAGACTTCAATCACACTGCTATGAATGGGCATGGATGAGCACAAAGGTTTTAGAGTTTTTATTTATCCAAAGGGGTGGGGACAAATATAATGTGTGTGTCCTGGGTGAATGGTTGAGATAAATGAGAAAAACATAGGGATAATGCCTCTTTGTTGCACAATTCTAATTTATGGAGTTCAGAACAAGTTAATTTTTTAAGGTGGCTCCAAAAAAGTCACAGCTGCCCTCCACCCCTCTGGAAACTTTATTCATGATAAAGTTATTTTTTTATAGATGTTGTTTTTGTTTAACACCATTTTTTAGTGCAATATAGGCTATACATAGTGCCCAGTATAATTGGTGGAGGAGGAACCCAGAAGAACCCTAATAAGAACCAATGACCCACAAGATCATGAAGATCTAGATAAAAGTGATTTTGAACTTGGCTTTGTAGAAGATAAATATTGACATTTATATTAATGTATATTTATGATTCTTTGTTCACTCAGAATAATTGATTTTTCATTAGGATGTGTAGGAGTGTGATTGTCCTGGTTGGGGGGGAGGTAGGGGGATTAAATGTCAAACTTAGAAAAACAACTATTGGCAACTCATCATTTTACTGCATGCTGGATTGTGTACTGATAATGATAAACAAAGAATATTTGAAACACAATCATGCTTTGACTAAAATTTAGCACCAGATATGTTTTATTACTGTGATAAATTTGACATCCTGGTTTACTGCTGTTATCAACCAGGTCAGAGTTTTTAAATGGGTATAAACATTAGGAGCAGCTTGTATCAGCCAAAATATCTAGTTTGCTTACAAATTTAGAATGTATGCATGTTCAGGCAGATATGATGCCTTTAGAAAGTTATCCTTGTATTGCCTCATAAAAGACCGTAACATTACTTTTATTTGTGAATATTTTAAGAACCATCTGAGTTCCAATAAAAAGATTTATTCAGGTGTGTATAGCTGTTCATAAATGTATGTATATCAGACAATTTTAGAAAGTTGGTGCGGGGAAGCGGGAAGGGTCAGTGTAATGGAGCATAATGTTCTCACAGATAATGATAAGTACATGAAAGAAAATAAAAAGTAGATTTGATAGGAAAGGAAACACAAAAGTAACTCCTTTTAAAAGACTCATGGAATGTTTACATAATGTTATATAATTCTGGTAAAAGCAAATTAAAATAAAATTCACTTTTCAGAAGTAATTGATCATATCTGTCCCTTAAGTTTTTTCTAAAATTATCAGTAAGTTGTATGAAAGATTTGCATATCATGTTCACCTTTGTGTCCAGTAATAGAGAAATCGCTTTTCTGTACTTTATTTTGTCAACTAACATTATAGCAGGATGATTTTCCAAAGTTCAAAGACACTTTAAGTACCTCATAGAAGGGATATTTCTCTCTACATAATCCCTACATAACTTTTACGAATGTCTGCATGGTGTGATACTCTTTTATGGCAGCCTGAAGATAAAATATGTATAGTGTTTGTGGTTGCCTGCTGGGGCTGAACTCTGAACTAGGGGAAATAATTCAGCAAGAGGTACCCAGTGCTTGAATTTTGATAGAGATAACATTGTTCCCATTCATCGATGCAGAAAACTTGTTAGCATTTGATTTGAATGCTTATGGGAAGCAAATAGCATCTCATTATTATTTCCTTTCATATTTACAGGTGGGGAGCAATGAAATTATCCTTTGACAGTTAAAAGTTGAGGCAAGTTTAATGTTCCATATAGACAGGAAAATTAATATTAATAGTGTGGCTTTTCTGTGTAAAAAGTTCTCCAAATGAGAAGGAACATCTTTGCATATGTCATAGAGGTGGAAGTCTTCAATCAAAGCATCCATTATATAGACACGTCTGAAAAATTTTTGGATCATATATTTTCCTGTTTGTGATTTAGTTATGGCTTGTCAGTGACTGAAAAGAGAAAAGATGACTAAAGGAACAAATGAATGATCAGTTTCATTTTATGGGCTACTTACTATGTTAATGTTAATTCTAGCTGTGTGCAACACAACATTGGTGTTTTGTATGCCTCTGCCACAATACTGTAGTTGCAAATACCTGTCTTAATACTGTTATTCTTTTGGAGTCCTTATACTGAGTGGCATTACAAATGAGGCAACGTTATCCTGAAGGATGTTTCTCTGATACTACCCCCCAAAAATTTTGTTTAAATATTTTGCAATAATGTTATAATTGTTTCTCAATCACGTAGAGCTAAATTAAGCAAAATAAATTGTATAGATATTGCAGAATTAAAATGTGCCTGTTTTATAGGATCCATGACAATCCTTAGTATATAACAGTAGCATTATATGAAGGGGGTTTATTGTGAGGACCACTGTATTGTCTCACTATATTTTCATAATAATATGTGCTGATGTTGACTGAGCATATACACTTTAATAGAAATTGTTATCATAGAAAAAGTTCTGATTATAAATATGATGACCTGCAAAGTTCCAAAGGGATAATTGTTTTTGGCTACTCTGTTTATCATCTTGGAAATTAAATTGGGAAGGGAATATTATAGTATTTTACCTTTTGATTCATTTATTTGTTCACACCTTTTTTCTTTTGCCCTCAATATTTTGGACTGTTTTTCACCTAAACACATATAAATTGGAACATGGATCCATCTCAAGGACAGTTACTTAATTCCACCATATTTGCTCACTAATGCAAGTCATGTCCACCTGCAAAATGCACAGACACAGATCTGCCATCACACAGTGTGCTGGCAGATCTGGGTCTGTGCAGTTTGTTATGAATAGTCAGCAGAACAAACAGCATATACCCTAGTCTGCAGGCAGATTATTCTATGGCAGATCAGGATCTATTATTTGCTGTTTGGTTCATCTTATAAGTTAGTATATAGAGTACCTAATT
Organism: Potamilus streckersoni; assembly: GCA_016746295.1. Taxonomy (NCBI): domain Eukaryota; kingdom Metazoa; phylum Mollusca; class Bivalvia; order Unionida; family Unionidae; genus Potamilus; species Potamilus streckersoni. The sequence goes on along the minus strand of JAEAOA010002345.1, from coordinate 5,292,755 downwards.
TTCACACTTCAGTGACTTTGCATTGTTCATCTAGTCAATATCTTGGACCCTATTCTATCTTTGAAAAATTATATATGGATGCATCTCAAGGTGAGTAACTTAACCATACCAAATATAGGTTACCATGACCTAGTTTTCATGCTAATGTGACTTGCATGTTTTTAGCTATTTATTATCTCCGCAATATCTGTCTTGACTTCTGAAAACTGGCATGTGAATGAATCTCATACTAAGACAATCATGATAAAACTAGTTTATTGTGACCTAATTCTCATACCTATATGACTATTATATTTTAATTCTTCATTTCACCTACATATGATAATCGATATGTGGATACATCTGCAGAAGATGTGCTATGAATGGGCATCAGCCATCCCCCAAGGTCACTGTGACCTAATTTTCAAAATGGAAACTCTTGTATTTTTATCATTATATTAAACCCTAGATATCTTGGAACCCATTTTACCTGTATTAATGAAAAATGATATGTGGATGCATTAGGTAAGTTAACCATACCAAAACTAAGTGTCCGAAACCTAATTAAAATAACTTTTGGATCTGTGACTTGTCAGACTTTGTTTTCACCACATTAATGAGACTTGTTAATGCATCATAATGAGTACCAAATTCGTGCACATGTTGGTAATAGTGACCTAATTTTCACAAAATTAACATTTGTATTTTTTAGTCATTAGTTTGTTTACTTTCAGATCTCTAACCCTTGAGACTTATGTAACATTATTTCAATCCATCACAGATGACACTTTTATATCTTACTGCATCTTCATGAGCAGTAGATTCCATCCTACACATGCAGGCTAAAAAGTTAGATTAGACCCACAACAATTGGTTAATAAGTTTAATCCTTAACAGACCAGACTGGGTCAGCTCTGGTGTCATATATTTAGGTAAGGCACTTAACTTCCTTTGTCTGAACATAAATCCTGCAATACCAGTCTGTGTTCTGGTTGTTACTTTAAATTTTTTACTGTTGGCAAATGCATTTATGTTTATGAGTAAACACCTTGCTTAAAACTTGTGAGATTGAAATATCTAGCAATTAATATATTTAAAAAGTAGAGAAAAAAAATTCAGACATTTTAGTGCTGTTGGAGAAAACAAATCTGTTTCTCAGAATTCTCAAAATTCCCAAAATATTAGCAAGATAAGATTTTAGCAAATTTAGAGAGTGAACAAACTTTTCATAAATTTATTTCAAATATAATTTTGGGACAAAAAAAAAGTCATAAAGCAAATAAATGCAATCAGATGGATGGTACTCAAAACAGGGTAAGATATTATTGAGCGCTGTTTAAGCATCATATTATATCATTAAATGGGAAACTATTTCTGCAGTTTTGGGGCCCCGATTGGCCGAGTGGTCTAAAGCGCTGTCCGTTACGGATCACTGCCATCTCACCTCTGTCTGCGTGGGTTCGAGTCTAGGATTCAGAGAATGTGGATATGTGAGAAAGCTTGCCAGTAGCTTCTCGTGGGTCGGTGGTTCTTTCCGGTGATTTCCCGGTTTCTTCCTCCACCATTAATACTGGCCGCCATGAATAGCCTATCGTGTGCTGAAAAATGGCGTTAAGCTCAACAACAACAACAACAACATTTCTGCAGTTTTATTTCAAGCATCTACCCCCTGTGATCTCAGCAAAGTACCATATCTACTCGCTTATAAGACAAGTCCAATTTCAAACTGCATAGACCCAGGTTGATCTGGATCTGTTCAATTTGTTAGGAGTAACCAGAAGAACAAGCAACATAGACCCTAGTCTGCAGGCACATTATACTACAGTAGACCTTTATTTCTTGCAGTTTGACTCAAATTATAAGTGAGTATATATGAGAGAATTCACCCAAAGTGATATCCATTTTCATTTTATAAAACCTTTGTAAGAAGGTGATGATTCAGTTCTAAGATGGTGGTAACTCAATGGTGAACATGCTAAATTCACAACATGATGGACATGAGTTCAAAACCAGATTACACCAGGTCAGGTTTGCAGCTGTCACCATGCACTAGGCAAAGCACTTTACTCCAGTTGCTTCATTCTGATACAATATTTAATTTTTTTGTGTGCCATGAAACATTAATCAGTCTATCAGTCAATTAGCAAGTTAGCCAATTAATTAGTCTGTCAGACAATCAATCATTCAGTAGCTCAGTCAAGAAACCAATGGAATAGAGGCTATCCAAACAAAACAAATGTTTTTTTCTTTGGCTCTATAAACATTATTATGAAGCTTTTAGAAATTTCATAAAATTAATAGTGTATGAAATCATAAAGATATAATCTAGATGTGAAGGAAGGTTTCACATTTCTACCATAGACTTTGTGATCTTGTTATAGATTCAACGCAGATATCATTAATTTTGTAATATAATAAAAGTTTACTGAATTATCAAGATTCTTTAATAATGACTATATACTCCCTCTTTTAAAATGTTGATATTAGAGATTAACTATATTTCCATAAGTAAAATGAAGTGCATATTAAATTAAAATGAACCAGTTGTGACTGATGGGTTTTGAAAATGTTATATGTGTAAAACAAACTCTGAATTTACCAAAGTTTTGATTTAGGATTTTGTTAGGGAAATTGTTTTGATTTCCAGTCTGCAATTAGCTGCTTTCCTCATGAGGGTACGATAATGGTTAGCTCTTCACTTGTGAAAGCAATAATTGCCTGTACCCATGATGCTCTTTTGTCCATTCTGGCTGTGTAATAAGATGACAAAAGTTGATTTTTCTTTTTTGCTTTAATAACACTGTTAAAGCATTATTGGAGACACTGAAACAGTTGAAAGTGACTCATGTTTTGATAGTTGTTCAGAAGTTTCATATAATTTAGGGTATAACTTGATTTTATATGACATAACACATACCCCTAGTTGTATCTAGGAGTATACTCATAGAATGTTTTGTTTACATGTATGTATGGACTCATTTTAGTTATCTTGGTATAATGAAAATTATTAGGTTATTGTAGTGTAAACTGGTTCTTTATGTATATCCATTATGATAATTCCTCTTTACTGTATACAATATTGCAGCATTGATTTGTGATACAGCTTAGTGATGTTAAAACTAAATCCATCACAATGACTAGAAGCCCTGAATTTGAAATTATTCAGTCTTTAAAACCACATTGTGGATTTTGAATAAGCACTCAGGCTTAAAGAACATTCAGATTTATAGATATCATGTGATATATATATATATATATATATATATATATATATATATATATATATATATATATATATATATTCACTATCAGATATGATCACAGTTATTGTTAAGAAGAAAAATTTATAATAAATTCTTTTTAAAAACTAATCAAGAGAATTTTACTAATTTTGATTTTAAGCATCTTACACTAAAGCCATTTCAAATATATACAAGTGATGCTGACCCATAAAAATATTGCCACATTTCTAAAAATGGCAAAAATATTAGTAGCAGTTGATGGTTTTAAAAACAGTTGACAAATATCTCCTAGCTTAAAAGCCCTTAAATATTGAACAAAAGATGATGATAGTCTACCAAATCAGATGATGATATACAAAATAGAAAAATAAAAAAAAGAGACTTATGAAATGAATCCAAATAATCCTAAAAAGTTCTATTCCAGTCCAAGAGAATCAAGTGTTCCAGATGAATTTCAGATCCTTGAATGTACATTTAGTATCACAATCGCATTGACCAGAATTCCTTCTAATAATTCTCAATAGTCCTAAAATAGTGTTCTAGTCTAATGAGTACTTTGTAATTCCAATGAATAATTCTAACAAATGTCTCCTCTCAAATTATCTCAACACAACCTCAAATACGTCTGCACACTAGTTTTAATATATAAAACAAGAATCAGAAAAAGGAATGAATCCGAAATAGGAATGAATCTGATTGTTTAGTTCTCTCCTTATACACACCTTCGTGAGGCTGTTACTACTATGTGTCACGATATACTCCATGTGACAGATCTTAATACTCAATCGTAAATTTCAAAATACCTATTCATGTGACCTTAACCTATACAATGGAAAAAAAATTAATTCTTCTAAGAATGCACCTGACCAATCTGTCAAATGGGAAATAACCCCAAATTCCTAAACAGGTCTAATGATTAATATTATTACTAATGGTCGTCAGCACCTATTTTAACAACTATATATAGATTCAATGCAATCTACTCTTAATATTTTAAAATAGAATTTTATACCTGTCTACAAAAATTAACTAAAAGCTTGACTATAGATGATCATTAAAATTTATAGTTATGAATAAAAATTGCACATAATATAGACAAAAATATGCCAAGAGTTACAAAAATATATAGACATACATGTGAGTAGAAAGCATCCAGCTGACCCAGATTTATTTACCAACTACTCTTTCCTTTGCTTTTAGGCAAATGTCAGTTAGGTGAGCAATCTCAGGCCCACTTCTAACTCTTGTTAATTTATTTAATCCCTGTCAACCTACACAAGTCATACTTAGTCAATGTTATGTTAAAGACATTTTCACTACTTTGTAGTCTTTTACAAGATTCCAAACCTCACAGACAAATACTAGTTTATTGTGGAATGGGTGGCCATAAATGAGGTAGCACCTCACATGTAATGTCAGTGTTCTTGGATACTATATGCTGGATAATGAGAGATTACCAAATTTCTCTGAAGGTATCTGAAGTTTTTACAAATTTTATTAGAGTTGTTGTTGTTGTTGTTGGGCTTAATGCCATTTTTCAGCTATTCATGGTGGCCAGTATCCTAGACTTGAACCCACGCAGACAGAGGTGAGATGGCAGTAATCCGTAACGGACAGCGCTTTAGACCACTCGGCCACTCGGGGCCCCCAAATTTTATTAGATATTGCATGTTAGAAAAGAGATGTTATTGAGAGGTTCAACACCAATGGAGCTGTTTTTTTTTAATCTTTAATCATATGAAACATGGGGAAGTATTTGCATTAAAATTCATATCATTTTAATATTTTAATATATCTTCAGACAACTACCCCACTTGAACCAGTGCTGAAGTTTCATGGGTGTATCTAACAATATCTATGCTATTAGATCTCACACAAATTGTTGCAAATGGAGGATATCAGAAACTAACTGAGCAAAATTAATATTATGCATCTGCCATTATTAAGTAATTACATTTTGTCTCCAACTGCATCAGTGATTTTCCTTTGAATTATATCTATTCATACATGCCAAGTCTCCCGATTTGTCTGGGAGTCTTTTGATTTTTGATCCCATCTTTTGATCTTTCGATTTGCTGACAAGATCTGGAAATTAGAAAAAAACCCTGCCAAGAATAGGTAGTTCCAGCTAAAATAACAATTCGAGAAATAAATCTCAGATTTAATTCGTCCCCATTGAGAATTATATTCTTAAGTACTTCTATTCATTTGACCTCTGACGTCATTGATATGTAGGTTGCAAGATTTGTGTAGTCATGTGACTCGGAATACAAATAGTCAGGTCAAATTTCATCAACACTGTAATTTTGGTTAGTCTGTCAGCAAATGATATACTCCCTATATCTGAGAAAATAAATCATAATTCTATCAATTTCATGCATGTATATCTTGATGAAAAGTCATTAAAGTTTGCTAGACCTTCTATTAAGCGGTTACCCTATGCCGACACAAAATGGTGTCCGCGAATTCCAACTTTTCGATAGGGAATGGACTCCGACCCTACACTCCCCCCAAACATAAATGTCTAAATATCAAAAATGGGGGGGGCAAGGGTCAGATGAAACTTGGACTAAACAGCTTGCAACACACATTCAAACATTTCTAGTGGGTTCAAAATGATCTCACAAGGCACTTGAAAAGTATGCAGCACCTTGCAAATGAGAAATAAACACATACTGTGCTTAAAGTAATGCAAATTTGTGCACCAACATCAGTAGACAGTGTGACTAAAGCAGAGGTTCTGTTTGCAACTTTATGGCAGAGCATAATTTACCATTCTTGGTTGCTGATCATTTTAGTGAGCTGTATAAAGTTATGTTTCCTGACTAGCAAATTGCTCAGATATTTCACTGCAAAAGAACTAAGGTAACAAACATTGTTAAAAATACTCTGGGTCCAATGTATGACAATCAAGTTTATTATGCAAAGAAAACCCTTTCTCAGTGATGATGGATGAGTCTAATGACAGTGGTGATGAAAAGTGTGTAGCGATTCTTGTAAGGGTGTTTGACAGTGACATTCACAGAGTGACAACCAAATTCCTGGCTATGCCCATTTCCAATATTGCAACTGGTGAAAACTTTTTCAACTGTCTTCAAGGAGTCTTAACAAACAGACAGAACCTAGTAGGGTTAAGTAGTGACAATGCAAATGTAATGGCTGGAAAGAAAAAATTGTCCTTTCCACAGCTGCCATATAACAAATTTAATAAAGTTAAGTAACTATTATTCTTTATAGTTATTTTACTTAGTTAAGAACTGAATTGCACTTTTATTCTTAAACTTATGAGAAAAATAGTTGTTACGCTAACCTCCCTGATTTGTACCCAATCTCCCTGATTTTGAACACAAATCTTCCTGATTTGTTTCCAGAAAACTTGGCATGTATGTCTATTTATGTTTTCACAGCCTTATTTACACACACAATTTTCCAGTAAGGCTTTATCCCAAAATTGAGATTTGGATGAGTATGGTACTAATAGGAATTTCTTTTTTGATTTTGGTCATGACCATTGCATAACTTTCTTTGGCCTGTTGATGCTAGAATTCTTTGTTTGATGTCAACTAAACTTCTTCGAAAGCTTCACCTTAACAAGGGTAAATTTAATGATCAGTAAATGGTCTAAAGCACCATTACCAATTATTGCCATGCCACCTGTATCAGGGCCTAAGTGGCAGACTGGTCTAAAGCACCATTACTGATTATTGCCATGCCACCTGTATCAGGGCCCAAGTGGCAGACTGGTCTAAAGCACCATTACTGATTATTGCCATGCCACCTGTATCAGGGCCCAAGTGGCAGATTGGTCTAAAGCACCATTACCGATTATTGCCATGCCACCTGTATCAGGGCCCAAAGGCAGACTGGTCTAAAGCACCATTACTGATTATTGCCATGCCACCTGTATCAGGACCCAAGTGGCAGACTGGTCTAAAGCACCATTACCGATTATTGCCATGCCACCTGTATCAGGGCCCAAGTGGCAGACTGATCTAAAGCACCATTACTGATTATTGCCATGCCACCTGTATCAGGACCCAAGTGGCAGACTGGTCTAAAACACCATTACCGATTATTGCCATGCCACCTCTGCCTCGGTTTTGGCCAATCTGGGTATGTGAGAAAGATTCCCAGTTGCTTCTCATAGGTTTTATGTTTCTTTCCAGGGTTTTTCCAGGTTTTTCCTCCATCATTGATACAGACTGCCATGTATAGCCTATCTTATGATGAAAAATGGTGTTAAACCCTACAATATCAACAACAATAACTGAAATTATAAAAAATAACATATTTGTAGATAATACATGTAGATTAAAAAAAAGTTTGAATGCAAAGATTGATAGAATATATATATATATATATATATATATATATATATATATATATATATATATATATATATATATATATATATATATATATATATATGTGTGTGTGTGTGTGTGTGTGTGTGTGTGTATAGACAGAGGATAGGTAGAAACAGGTTTGGAAATAGGTAAATGAGAAAGAGAGAGAGAGAGACAGAGAGAGAGAGAAACAGAGAGAGAGAGAGAGAGAGAGAGAGACAAGGGTTTTGGCATAACACTCTCCCAAAATTGACCAGTAAAAAGGGGAAGCACATCAATAATGGATTGTTCAAAGGAATGTTAATTGTGGCATGATTAGGCTGTTTCGTCAATCAAAAATTCTACTAAGAGAATTTAGGTAACAGTAGATTCTGATTGGTTAATGGAAACTTAAGGGCGTAACTCTCATAAGGAATTAGAAGTCCTACTTGGAAAAAAATTGCCTCAGTCCTCAATCTTACTTGCAAGAAGCCAGAAGAGGCTCTGGGAACATAGAAAGTACGTTTTTATGATTAAATAAGGGGCCAGATGTCACAGATAGGAGACAGACTCTACATTGGAAGTTTGTGGGAAAACGAAAATGGCAAAGGTACGCAATCTTTGTTTCCAGATTTTAATATGCTATTTCATTTGTTGATTTATTTGCAAATGTATTGATGTTATGATGTATGTATGTATGATTTCATTTTGCAGGGTTTTAGTGAAATGTTAGTCACAACATTTTATTCTTTGATTTTATAATTAACAATTCATTGAAAGAATTGACAAGATTGCATGTAATTGAATATTCGATACATAGGAGTGCTTAGGAATTTTCAAGAATTAATCCTAATACAAGATGGGTAATGTTTTGTAGATTTATGAATTAAATGTCTGTGTAGAGTGTCATGTATTGAGTGTATATTCATATACTAGTTCATAATATTTAATTGATCATGTGAACTATTTTACAATAGTTATATTTGAAGGGCTAAGCCATATGTAACTTAACACTAGGCTGTATTAATGTAAGAAGTCAAGGGGGTGTTAAATACGGCACATATGGTACATACCTGCTGGGCTGGTCATGAAACAGTAGGGAATCTAGAATCTAACTTCCGCTAGCTAACCCAAATTAAGGTCAGGATATATGTAATGGCCATCTCTGTTTGTAAGGAATCAATATAGACTTATTCGTAACAAGTCTATATATGCTGGTTGAGACAATGTATCTATAGGTTTAACTCATGTGGAGACACACATGTAGAGTTTTACAAACATCAATGTTTTTGTGTTTATTTGTTTGTTTTTGTATATGTTTTGTATTTGCCTTTGAAAAAGACTCATTAAGAGTCGAAAACACTCAGGCTAGTTAGTTACTAGTTTCGAACTGTTCTGTTCGTGGTCAGTTTATTGCATATATATATATATATATATATATATATATATATATATATATATATATATATATATATATATATATATATATATATATATATATATACACACTGCATATATTTGACTTGTAGGTTCATGAAGTCAGATATTATGTTTCTTGTGAATTGCATTTTAATATTTAAATGGTTTCTTTTGCTACCTTTTATAAATTTACTAAAAGCTCAGATGTTTCAATTTATTAGTAAACATACTTGATCCTTCTTTACATGGGTGGGAGAATTATGGCAGAAGAAAATTTAGTTCTATGTATATCTTGACATAGAAGATGTATATGTCTATATTAGCATTCAGGCCTTTGAAACATCTTAAAGTATATCTCTTTATCCAGAAATGTTATGTTTATTACATTAACTTCTAATTTGCAACATGAAAGAGTATTTTAGAACCTAGAAACATTGGATGAGTTTGATTAGAAGCAAGATCTGTGCATATTATAAGCTAGTATGTGATTGTCTGGACTTGTTGCCATTCTATAGACCAAGTTCTAGTCCAAATTTGTTCCATATTGTATCTAATTGTCTGGACTTGTTGCCATTCTATAGACCAAATTCTAGTCCAAATTTGTTCCATATTGTATCTCATTGTCTGGACTTGTTGCCATTCTATAGACCAAATTCTAGTCCAAATTTGTTCCATAATGTATCTAATTGTTTGGACTTGTTACCATTCTAGAAACCATATTCCAGTCAGAGTTTGCTTCACTGTAAGCTGACTTTATCATTGTCATAGACAGGTTTAAACAAGCAAGATTTGCACATGCTGATGAGAGATACTTCACATCTGATTGGCTGGGCTTGTTACATATTTAGCAACTGAGAATATATTTCTCATCTAATCTTGCAAGACAATCAGTAAATGGGTTTATATCACTCAGGATCATTGACAGATTCAGTTATGAGCAAGAGGAGTGCATATTAATCAACACAGACACACACACATGCACACACACATGCATGCACACATGTATACACACACACACACACATACAATAGTTCTAGTCTCTAATGCTACATAAGCCTGTTTGGTGAAATAATTTACTGTTAAATTAAGCATGTGAGGTGAACAATATTAGCCCACTTGGGTCTCTTATATCTCATCATAAATCATGTTTTTATTTTTCAAAAACATCTTATGTATTTAATGAATGGTATTGTTTTGGATCATACAATAATCATTGACAATGTCAAAAGAGACAATAAATTAGATTTATATGACAACATAATTTATTCTGGAAATGTCTACCGAACATGTAGTCATATTTTCATAAAATTTTTGTTTAACTAAGGACAGTACAGGTTCATTCATTTAAATTAAATTTCATATTTGGAAGATTTTGAACAATTTATTTGAGATAGCTATGTAGAAATAACAAAATTATGCTATACTGTTTAGACATGCAGTTCAGACACACACACACACACACACACACACACACATACACATGTACTGCAGCATCAACCAGTATATAGTTTGTTTTCTAATAATACTTGCTGCTTGGTACAAAATGTTTTCAATTGAAAGCCTCATAATGATTTAGGTGAGATGTATATGGAAACCTGTATTCACAATGGTTTCATTTACTGTTGACTGTCAGATATCTTTACTTATTGAAAGAATTTTTAAAATTCTCCTTGAGGTAACTTGACCATTTGAGTGATGATATGTAAAGCAGAGTTTAATTTATAGTTATTATACCTTGCTGTTTCTATCAGGGTTATTGCATAAGCTAAGTATTTTATGATGATGTGGGTAACTCACAAATCTCCATGTTCAGATTCAGTCAGACTTTGTGAGTTTAGAACTTCAATAGACCACTGACCAGGTTCAAGTGTGAATAGTTACATGATTCTGCTTGGTTTGCAAAGTTTGACTGGTTATGAAGCTTGAATTGTTGTCTGACAAATAGGTAACTTTTACTGTAAGACATTGATGAAACTGAAATTTGTGTGACTTAAATCTGACACATAGGTGACGGTAACCATATGATGTTGACAAAAAATTTTATTTGTTTGACTTATAACCTGATGCATGGGTAACTTTTACCATATGAAAATGACAACATTTTTATTTTCGAAGACTTACAGTGTCATAAATAGGTAGCTTTAACTATATGACATTGACAAAAAATTTATTTGTTTGACTTATAGTCTGACACAGGTAACTTTTAACATATGACATTGACAAAATGTTTATTTGTATGACTTATAGTGTGACAAATAGGTAGCTTTAACTATATGATATTGACACAATTTTTATTTGTATGACTTATAGTGTGACAAATAGGTAGCTTTAACTATATGATAGTGACAAAAATTTATTTGTATGACTTATAGCCTGACACATAGGTAACTTTAACCAAAAGACATTGAGAAAATTTGAATTTGTGTGTCTGTTATCTTTAATTAAATTGTAGTTAAATTTTTTACTTAAATGAACTGAAAATAAGTTGTACTAATATGTATAAAATTTTCCAAAGAAAATGTAATACTGATGAGTAAATTTGAGTATCACTGCTTTGGTCAATTGACTGGATTTCAAACTCACCCACATAAGCCCATGTCTAAGGCTGCAACATTCAACCAAATTTCTAAATGTGCATGAGGTGTATAATAACTGAACTGATTCCATTCAATCAGAATGGATTGGATGTCTACCCATTAGACTTACTGAACATACACATCTAATATAATGTGCATGCCACAGGTCACTCAACTTGTGATTGTTTCATTTCCTGTACATCTTTTATTTTTTATTATGGCAAGATTCACTTTTTAAGACATTTTTTTGTTGAAAGTATCTGATGATTTCAGTACAGTATACATAGGATTGTCATGGCATTGTTTCCAGCTGTTTGTTATCTGTATGTGATGAAGGAAGATATTTTGAAAATACAAATGGGAGTACTGCATGGACAATGATGTTTTTTGTACAGTCCTAATGCCTCAGAGAAGCTCTTCAGTGGCTTACAAACTTGAAATGATGTATGTGCAGAATAAAATGATAAATTATCAAGGGTTATGATAACAAACACTTGTTTGAAATGTAAAACATTTAGTTTAGAAACATTTTTTTATCAGCTTTATATGGTAATTAACTTGGTTTGTAATGTTGTATAAAGTGGGCTAAAGATGATTCTTGTCATCTTCTAATGTTTCTTAGTGCTATACTGCCACATCAGCATGAAAATCATACATACTTTGAGGGAAAAAAAGGACAGAAAATCCTAATGTAATGGTGCAAAATTTTGTAGATAAATTTGCAGTACATTCTATCATGGTCAGAATGACACATAACAATTAAATTTGACATATGGGTGAAGTTTGCAATAAATCTCTCACTGTGAGCAATGGGATCTGCTCTGTTTGGGGCATAAATAAAATTTAAATTACATTCCATTTGATAACAGTGCAATAGATTTGTTATTGCAGGGTTAAGTGAAGGAAATGACAGGGTTGGAACAAGCCAGGCAAAAAGAGAGAGAGAGACAGAGACAGACAGAGAGAGACAGACAGTCAGAGAGAGAGAGAGAGAGAGAGAGAGAGAGAGAGAGAGAGAGAGAGAGAGAGAGAGAGAGAGAGAGAGAGAGAGAGAGAGAGATAAAGAAAGAGAGATAAAGATAAAGAGAGAGAGAGAGATAAAGAGAGAGAGAGAAAGAGAGAGATAAAGAGGGAGGGAGGGAGAGAGAGAGAGAGAGAGAGAGAGAGAGAGAGAGAGAGAGAGAGAGAGAGAGAGAGAGAGAGAGAGAGAGCTTGTTCTTTTCTTTATCTAGGCTCAAATCTCTGTTATTCTATTCTTCAATTTCATATTTTATGTTATTTTGTTGTTTACTCAATATGGGCATTAACAGAGTGGCCCATAATATCTTAGATAATGATAACCAAATACCATAGGTAGTGGGGATCACACATTATCTCCCACCTGGTAACAGCTACTAAATGGTGCTCTGAAGCAAAGATGTGGAAATATATCAAACTGGACTGTAGACTACAATCTTGGCTGTTTATGTGTGCAGTCTTTCCCATGATATGCAGGTAATCCAAAGTTTAATTGCATGACAATGTAAAACTTGCATAGCATTCATGTAAAATATGAATTTTGGTGGAACATTCTTTAAAACCTGAGAGCAGCTATATAGAAGTTACTGATGGTAGGAAATGAAAACATTAATGCTGAGGTGACTGTTAGTAGGATATGCAAACAACAATATAGGTGGTTGGAAATGAGAATAACAGTATTGAGGTAATTGTGATGGTAGGAAATGAGAATAATAGTACAGAGATAACTACAATGGTAGGAAATGAGAATAACAGTACAGAGATAACTGCGATGGAAGGAAATGATAATAACAGCATAGAGAGGTAACTGTGATGGTAGAAAAAACAAATTCCTAAATGAATTAATTTTATTTAACATTGTTGTCAGTCCCCAGTGACAGTTTGAATAAAAGAAGGAAGAATTAAAGAAAGAAAATTGTATAAAATATAAATCCCTTAAAATATTAGTTAGCAAGAAAATGAGACTGAATAAAAATAAAAGAAAGGAGTATATGAACATGAGAAATGCAAGTGTGGTCTGGCATGATGACAACTTGGCTTTTTTCTAACTTTATAGCTAGACTTTAAATACAGTGAAAGTCACATAAGAGACTAGTTCTTCTGCCAGCAAAGGGTTTTTTGCAAGACAGGTGGTCTTTCATTAGAGGTCATAAGTGTCATATGTAAAGAATTAATGAGTGCTTTAAGAACCTGGTCTCAGATGATAGACCATCTTTCAAAGTAGAAGTCTTAAAGATCAGTGTTAATGTATCACCTTAATGACTGTCACAGTAAATATGGCTAGTACATCCATGGCCATACAAAAATTTGTGGGCTGTAAATGTATCCATTATGAAAAAGAAAAATACAAAAAACTGTTAGGGTAAAATTTATGGCACATTGCCATTGGTACCCTTGAAATAGTAGCATTTTTTTGTCTTTAGAAGAGTAATCAGACCACCAAAGGACTCTACATGTAAATGCCTAATGGCAGTAAATAACCTACTTGGCATTTCTGTCCTGTAAAACATTAAACTTAATTGCATTTTAAAACATGTGGCATTACCATCCCTGCTCTTCAATGCCAACCTTTTGTAGCTTGAACTGTAAATTAAGCTAATTCTGACTACAAATAAAGCCTTGAATAAAAATAAACCCTTGAATAGGAATAAAGCCTTGAATAGAAATAAAGCATTTAATAGAAATAAACCCTTGAATAAGAATAAAGCCTTGAATAGAAATAAACCCTTGAATAGAAATAAACCCTTGAATAGAAATACAAACATTAATCATCATACCATAGAATTGGTATATAATTTTTCCATGACTTTCACTTAATACAATACAGCAACTATAGGACTTTAAAATGGAAAACACTGATAATGGGAGGGCACTGGCTAGTGTAAGATACTCATCCTACAGATCACTGACATCTCACATCTCTCCAATTTTGTTTGAGTCGAGTTGGCTCAGCCAGTGCATGAGTAAAAGCTTGCTAGTAGCTTCTCATGGATTAGTGATTCTTCCTGTAGGTCATTTGTTCTTTCCAGGATTTTCCTGTGTTCTTTCTCTACTAAATATACTGGCTGTGATGTATTGCCTGCCATTTGCTGAAAAATGGCATTAAACCCACAAAACCAAACCAAACTTGACCAACTTTTAATGGATATATGAGGAAGATTGAAGGATAAATCGATATTAAGAAATTTAAAAGCAGTTTATCTATATTCATTGATGGGTCTCTGGGTGACCACACCGTCACATCTGTCTATGTGGGTACCTATATGGATCACTGACATGTCACATCTGTCTGTGTGGGTTCCTATATGGATCACTGACATGTCACATCTGTCTATGTGGGTGCCTATATGGATCACTGACATGTCACATCTGTCTATGTGGGTTCCTATATGGATCACTGACATGTCACATCTGTCTATGTGGGTTCCTATATGGATCACTGACATGTCACATCTGTCTGTGTGGGTTCAAGTACAGCTCGGCCAATGATGATACATGAAAATGCTTGTCACCATGGGTTGGTGATTCTTCCCTGAGATTTTCCCTGGTTCTTCCTCTGCCAAAAATACTGGCCACCAAGTATAGCCTATCATGTGCTGAAAATGATGTTAAACCCTTAAAACTACAAACCACAAACTACTGTATATATATTTTTAAATATCCAATTGAAGTGTTTTTCACCAATGCTGCTGCAGTGAAACATAACAGATTAATGAATATAAAATTTGAATGAACTCAGCAAACAAATTGATTTTCACTAATATTTTATTCATTAAGACCATAATACATATGACAATAATGTCATTGATTGTCATAATGGATGGTTCCAGAAACAGGTTAAAACAGTAATACTTACTGTCTTTACTGACTTATAAATTGAGACTAACCGCACAGACCCTGTTCATTATGAGACAGTAGATCTAGATCAGTGCATTTTGTTAGTAGTACCCAATAGAACAAACAATATATACCCTTGTCTGCAGGCACGTTATGGTATGGAAGATGGAAGGATCATTGTTGTTTGCAGTATGACTTGACTTACAAGCTAGTACATATTGTACATACATGCCTTAACTATGCTTATGTATGAGAGATGTACCTTTAGTTGTTGTTTTCAAGATATACTGTTACCAATGTTTTAAACATTCCTCACTGTAGCCTGCTTGAATTTTACTGTCGGTTTTGATAATATTAGTGTTGGAATAAGGTAGCTACAGGTTACAGATGCTTTTTATGATATATCCTGATTAGATTAGTAAGTTAGTTTGCATTTACAAATAATATAATGCAAGCAAACATTGCATAACATAAAATCATTACCACTAAGAATTTATTTTGGAAAATCATTGATTGAATTGAAAGATGTGATTATATTGTGATTTGCAGCATTCAGATAGTCATCAGTTGTAGAACCTTCACTCACCAACTCAGCTATGACATACAATTAAGTCAGCTTCAGTAGGTCATGTACTGGTTCAATGTTAGTCTTCTCACCAGAAGGTTGCAGGTTTGAATCTTGACCAAGCCAAGTTATCAACCATGGTGAATTTCCAGTGGGTTAAATGAAACAACTGAACTTAAAATGACACTGTAGTTAAAATTATGATGTAGAAGGCTTAAACTGTACAAAATGATGGCAATTTTATTAGGAAAATAGTTTTAAATTATAAGCATTTAAATATTTATAAAGGGAGGTAACTTGTGGCAAAATGATTACCTTCCCTTCATTCTGATGGCAATACAGTTGAGGAAAATAGATGTGAAATGTTTTGAAAACCATTTTAAGATTAAATCAAACAAACACCATGATGTGTTTAATATGTCCTAATAAATGTTTATGAAATTTAAAAGGTATAAAAGATTAAAAATGATCAAGAATTGAGTCTATATTAAGTGATAAAAAATCAGATTTTGAGAGAATTGTTAAGAATATATTTCCTCTTCTGAGTATATTTAACTTGAATAGAACACTTTTAAAGTCTTTATAGTACAAGTCACATGGGTCATGTGGGCATTCAATACTGACTATTTCAGTAATGGATGTAATTTTTTTTAGAATTTGATTCTACATAATTTTAACTGACAAGTATTCACTTCATTTGGATTCATATACAGTCATATTCCTTTGGATGGTCGTTATTTAGACATCCAGAGAGTTTCATACAGCCAAATCATTGTTAAAGTACAGACATTTTTGGACAAAATAATCTCCTCAAGGTGTGATCCAGTACAATCCTGATTGAATGTTGTGCAATGTGATGTCACAATAAAAACTATGCATATTTTTAAAAAAAATTTGTACTACCCTTTATTGTGATGATTCCACTAGATGTGCTTTTATTTTTACCTCAGTTTAATACATGGCCGCCATTGTATAAGTCCATAGTGATAAATAATTTTCATCTCGAAGTTTCATGCTGATAGTTAAGATGCCAAGTATTAAATAATCAGGATTGAATAGACTTTGGTTAAAGAAAATTAGTGTTAAATTTTAAAAGAGCAATGTATATTTAGCTTAAATGAGTATATATGCATACAAAACTGATGTGACTTGTACTATAGTGAAATATGAAATTGTTCAGACTGATTTAATGTGAAAGTTGAAAGCAATTTAATTTTTATTTCTTGTGAAAAATCATATAATTATTATTTTTGTTGCTAAATCTATTTAAATGTTTATGCAAGTAAATATTACTGTTTTAGTTGAAAATTGCTTCTTGGATTATATTTGTTTTCTTGAACATTTAAATCTTTTATTAAATATTTAAATCTTTTATGATATCACCAGTGTTTGTGAATGTTAAAGATTAACCTCATCATTTAAAAAATAGTCAAACCTGTTAATAGCAGCCATATATGGGAAAAAAATAAAACTGACCTTTGTTCACAGGTTACTTCAGCATGCATGTTCCCTCTTCAGACTTGTTTTATTTTTTGACAAATACCTTGCACCAGCTCTTGTTATTATTATTATTATTATTATTATTATTATTATTATTATTATTATTATTATTATTATTATTATTATTATTATTATTATTATTATTATTATTGATATATAAGAATATTTATTTTAATGTACTATGCAACAAAATCGCACCCAAACATATACATTGTTCTCTCCTAAAGTTATTTTCCAGTGAATCCTGCTCATTTAAATCAAACCTATAAATGAAATCATCATTGACTCTCTCTTACCCACACACTAATCTTAGTTTGTTTTGTGCAGGGTGACACAACACTAATTCCACTACTAAATATGACTGTGAAACAGAAAATTGATAATTTGGTTGGCAGCACAGATGTTCACACTTCTACATTGTCTGGATTACCCATTTGCTCCAATTGCTTATAGCAAAGGCCATTGATTAATAGGGAATGAAAATCTCAGTGTAGTTATTGTTGGTCAGACATGCACTGAAACTTTTATTAGCTCTATATGTAAGTTTTATAAATAATTAAAGACACCTGACCCTAATAAAAAGGATGTAGCTTGTATCTTACCTCAAAGATTAGCTGACAGAAATTGTTTTCAATCAGGAAAACTTTTTTGTTTTTGATTTATAATGATAAAATTGGCTTACCTTCAAAATTGATTTAATGACTCTTTTGAGTTATATTGAAACTAACTTCAGTATGTCCAGTTCAAGTGAGATAAAAAATATTTACAAATCAGTTCACATATTATTTTCTTTATTTAATCAATGTCTTCCTCATCAAGCAAAACTTTAATTTATGTACATAGAGCAGTGACTATTAGTACTTTTCACTAACTGCTTAAAGCAGACAGAAAACATTTGGTTACACCACACCTTGATGCTGACTGCAGAAAGCAGGTGACTGTTATATACAGGTCTTTTACATAGGTAATTTGCCAGAGGGGATTAGAATTGCCATAATGACAGGGTGATTGTTTTATAAAGGTAAAAATTAGGACAGGTTTGACAATATATTAATATGATGTAGAGTGTGTAAAATATGGGTCAGGAACTGAAAATTGTATTGGGAAATTCTACCTTTCATTTTTTACAAGAAGTGAGTCTTGGGGTTGGAATAAAGGATGGATACAGTGAACAAATATAGGTATGACATGAATATAAAATGCACACTATGTGTTGTGCATTTGGTTCAGTTTTGAGGACAATATATTAGAAGTTAGCATGATTTCTGTAATAATTTTTATAAGGATAGCATATGCTAATTCATTTGAGAAAGGTGTGTTAAACCTTGGTGTACATTCATCAAGGACTGTAGCTTGCCACCAATGCAAGCTGATCTCATTGCTGAATGTACCTGATTTTTCTGAGTTTCAAGAATATTCTCAAAGTATGATTAATACACTAACTTTAAAATTACTTTGGATTTGGATGAATCTGCTAGTAGCTATAAAATTAATAGTCTGCAAAATTAACTAATAACATTTTTTTTGGTTCTCTGTACAACTTGAAGTGATACCAAAGCTGAAGTGCTTAACAACTGATGCTAATTTTAATAATAAAGTTTGCTTTTTTGGACATTTAAAATATCTTGAATTTTGAATAAATGAATCGGTTGATAGTTTTGCATTTAAAGCTGCTTGTCTGGTGGGATGCAAATTTTACCTGTCTGTTAATCTGAGGTTCATTGGCCTCCATTGTTCATGAAAAACTGCTGTTAATGTCCAGCATTCATCATTTTAGCTGTTGATGTCCAGCATTCATCATTTTAGCTGTTAATGTCCAGCAGTGATCATTTTAGCTGTTAATGACCACCCATGACCATTTAAAGTACCACTGAGAACAGGAGTGAATTTTTGCAGGATAATGAAATCAGCCAGTCACTTAAAGAAAAAATATAAATCTTTAGTCTTGACATTTGCAGGAATCTTATTATCATACAAGTAGATTATTGTTACCAAAGTATAATTAAAAATGTTGAACAATCAGAAGCATGTTTTTATCATCAAACATTTTCATTGATTTTGTTTCTCAGCTTTTTATGTACCATATATACTTATTTGTAGGTCAAGTCCAACTGCAAACTGCACAGACCCAGATCTGCAACCACATAATGTGCCAGCAGATTTGGGTCTAAACGGTCTGTTAGGAGTAATCAGTATAAACAAACAACAAAGACAGATCTGCAGGTTCATTATGCTATGACCGATCAGGGTTTTATTTGTTATCATTCTGACAAATTATAAGCAAGTACATATAGTGTAGCAACATAAATCCAGCTACTCAATACTGTCATCATCCCAACTGCAATCTATGCATGTGAAATGTGGAAGACATTGGCCTGGATTACAAGGAGGCTTAATGTCGACCAACAGCAGTGATTGTGTAGAATCCTGCAAATCTCATACAAGGATTGCACCACAAATGAAAAGAACAGGCATCCTCGATTTCAATGACAATTGTGACAATGCACCGGCTACATTTTGCAGGCCACATAATCTGGCAACCAATCTCATGGCATCTAAGAAATGCAATCTCCTGGATGCCATGGGGAAGATGGAAACACAACTGCCCCGAACTACATCATGGCGAAGCACCTTCATAGAAGATGTGAGAGCGCTGGGCATATCATTGGATGGATGACATGGAAACCATTGCGCCAGATCAACCTCGATGCAGAGAATTCACTGCCCAATGTGCTGAATAGCGCAGGAAGAACGAAGTCTAAGTCTGAGTAACATATGGTAATTTTCACCTTATGCTTATTGAGATCCTGAACGTTGTTTTCGAGTTTTGGAAAAAGATAGGTTCCAGCTTGAATAATCAAATTTTGATAATGAATGTAGAATATTTCCATATAATTGAGAAGCCACATTGCTGTTCATATTCTTACAAGAGAAATCAAAATATATTACTTAAAATTGGGTTATAAACAAGTTAATGAATTTTAAAATCTAAGACACAATAGATTAAGAAAAAGAACTACCTACTTCTAATAGTGTCTCACAAAGACTGCATCTCTCTTTATGTAAGGGCTTGGAGAAGTTAACTCATAATGGATCCATTTCAAATGTTGTTTTGTCCATCAGCTCCTTCATGTTGCTACTCATTGATCCATATTGGATATAATTTGGTTTTGACCTTAATAGTTTAGCAGTATTTTTTCCTTCACTAGAAATGCTTACACAGAATCAACTTATATTGACAGTTTAGCCTACAGTGAGATTTAAACCCATTATTGCTAAAATTCCAGGAATAATTTTTCAATACATATTTATATTAATTTATGAGATCTGTGCAGGATGCCTTAATTGTTTGCCTGATAGGCCACATTTCTGACTTTAATCCAACTTAATCCTGTTATGGTATCAAATTAAATCTAATAACTGTAAGTGGTGATTGAAAGGTCCACTTACACCTACTTACCACCTCTTTAAACCTGGAGTGGAGGGGATTAGTTAGAGTGGATAAAATAAATCTCTTGCCATTAGCAGTCATCATACATTTAGAAAAAGCATTTGCCAGCCAACCAACAAAATTTGAATTAAAATTCCTCTTTGGGTAAGTGGTCTGTGAGTGATGGAAATACATGTGTAGATAATGTTTTATTTAATAATGTATATTTAAATTCTAAAATAACATTTCAATTTTATTCTTAAAAGTTTTGAGCTTGTACTGAAACTGAATGTAAAGACTAAAACTAAATCAGCTGAAGTTTATATTTATTAGGACTGGGTCTTGGTGTTGTGATGTGTGTGTGTGGAACACTGAAAATTTTTACTTTAGAAGACCAAGGTATGCAACATAATGGAGATGTGACTGATAAATAATACCAATCATCTTACAGCTTTCACACTTATGCAAGTGAAAAATATCAAACAGGATATAATGTACTTGAAATAAATCTCTCTTATCATTAATGCTAGGGACCCAGAGTGGTTGAGTGGTCTAGAGTGGTCTAGAGCCTGCTTGTTATGGATCACTGCCATCTCACCTCTGTCTGTGTGGGTTTGAGTCTAATATTCCTGAATGTGGATAAGTGAGAAAGATTGCCAGTAGCTTCTCCTGAGTCTGTGGATCTTTCGCAAAATTTCCAAAATTATTTCCAAAATTTTCGTTCTTCCTCCACCATTAATACTGGCTGCCATGTATAGTCTATAATGTGCTGAAAAATGGTGTTAAACCCCAATGCTTTGCTTTGTTTGATAGTTTACAAAATATAAGTGGACGTGAATTCCAAAGGTCACCATAACATGAAACTTTATTGGTGTGTGTCAGATATGCTTGTTATAAGTAGATCTACATTTTAATAAGAGAAATAGGTTAAGGCACCTACAGTTTATTGGTTGAAACATAAATGGTCTTAGCTCTTATATCATTTTTTTTGCAAGGATTGGTTTAACAGTGACACGTTGTACTGGCCAAGCTGCGCCCTCGCCCCTCTCCTCTCCTTGTACTGGCCAAGCCACCTCGCCTGCCTCTGAGTTCTTGCAAATTATGTGAAATTTAACAGATGCCATGTACAGTAATGCTGATGACTGTTTAACATTATTTTTGCACTTGTTCCATATATGATGAGGATGTTAGGTTTAATTTCAGCTTGGATTGGTAATTTGATTTTGTATCATAACTGAGCATAAGAATTAGGTCTGGATGCTTGGATTTCTCAGGCCATTTGACACTGCTTCCTCAGGTCAGTCTGTTTGCTTGTTATTAATACTAACCCTGCACTCCTTGACATAGGAAGTTTAATAAGAGAATAATAAATATGGGTGTTGTAGGAGAGTTTCTTATTTTATGACACAGATGGTGTAATTGTAGGAATGGTAGCCTCCACATAGTATAGTTACACTGGCACCATAAAGAATTAGGTACTTAGATGTTCTAAACTTGTAATTGGGAACAAATACTTGGATCAGAATGTTATACTATTTGTAGAGGGCAAATGGCATCAAGTTATATCAACAGCCCATAAGATCAAACTGACTCTAGGATGACTACTAGTCTTCTAAAGTTAGACTCAGTATTGAAGAACACAGTATGCAGAAATTACTTCCGACCCATCTGTTGTCTTCAGTAGATTGGTGTGGGTTGGTGTTTTAAAGCACAAAATACATATTAATTAGTGAAGAGGCTGTTCAAGTGAAGGCCTTGCTTGGGGACACCCATATGTAGTTGTCCATGACTGATCTAATGGTATAACTGGAATCCACACCCTTTTGGTCACAGTTGTGAGAAACTAACCATTTGGTAACTGCAGACCCACATTTTATGAACTGGTTTTGTTACCAAACTCCATCTTCAGTAGCCAAGGTTCCTATATGATGCAAGCCAAGGTTCCTATATGATGCAATTGATTTTAAAATGATGCTTTGTAAGTTAAATATCGAAAGTGTGACCTTGTACCAGAGAGGAGCAATTACAGTTGTATTTGGGTGAAACATTTGTACAAACACAGCAGTGGAAATTTTGTCTATATACAAGTCCATTCAAGTTGTGTGTCTTGATCATATAGGAACAGTATTCAAATTTGAAAAACTTAATTTGATTGGATATGGTGGGTTGCCACCTCATCCAATGAAATTCACAGACCCAAAGAATGGAAGTATCTTCATGGTCAGCCAAGGTGTAGATATGGTTAGCATTTCAGAACCTTGCCTAACAAAGATGACTACACTCAAGCTCCAAAGACTTTAAGTCTTTGCCATTTTTTATTGACAAAATTTAAAACACAGAACTTTTGGATCTTTACTTTTGGATGTGGTGCAGTGAATAAAGAATAAAATTGGGTTGTGCTTAGTCTCAACCCACCTACAGAGCAGTGTGTCCCATAGCCAATCTTGGTTGGGGCTTACCATATATACTTGCTTATAAGTCGAGTCCAACTACAAAGAAAGATCCTGATCTACCATATTATAATGTGCCTGCTAATCAGGATCTATATTATTTATTCTACACTACTCCTAACAATCTGCATAGACCCAGATCTGCTAGTGCATAATGCACCTGCAAATCTGGGTCTATGCAGTTTGCACTAGGACTCACCTTATAAGCAAGTATATATGGCACACTAGTCACAGGATATCAATTGATTTTGGAGACAGAGTTCAAGGTGACAGTGACTGAAATGAAACAAATGCATTATAATTGACATACCTCACAAAACTTTTGGCAAGGCTTAGTGGTATGACAATGAAGTGAGGTAAAAAAAAAATTTCTTTGAACATTAATTATAAAACTGAGATTACTGTGATTTGCCTGCAATATACTTTTTACTGACATATTTCTCTGGATTTCTCTCAGTGTTCTCCTGGATTAATGATGCATAAAACAAATGGACAAGTGATATAGAAATTGATTATTATACATAGACCAATTATTTAGGTATATACCATATAAATGATATATAAGTAAATTGTGTGCAGCTAGGCACATTTATATGTTACAAATGAAAGTTTATACCCTTGCAATTATTAGGGATCTTAACAAAAGTGTTCATCTGGTGTAGTTTATAGTGAGTGATATTACATGAAACAAAAGTTCATCTTGTATAGTTTAAAATGAGTATTATTGCATGAAACGAAAGTGTTCATTATGTGTAGTTTATAGTGAGTAATATTACATGAAAGAAAAAGCACATGTATATGTGTAGTTTATAGTCATACTACATAAAACAAAGTGTTCATCTTTTATAGTTTAAAATGAGTAATATTACATGAAACAAGTGTTCATCTTGTGTAGTTTAAGATGAGTGATATTACAGAAAAGAAAGTGCTCATCTTGTGTATTTATAGTGAGTAATATTACATGAAACAAGTGTTCATCTTGTGTAGTTTAAGATGAGTGATATTACAGAAAAGAAAGTGCTCATCTTGTGTATTTATAGTGAGTAATATTACATGAAACAAGTGTTCATCTTGTGTAGTTTAAGATGAGTGATATTACAGAAAAGAAAGTGCTCATCTTGTGTATTTATAGTGAGTAATATTACATGAAACAAGTGTTCATCTTGTGTAGTTTAAGATGAGTGATATTACAGAAAAGAAAGTGCTCATCTTGTGTATTTATAGTGAGTAATATTACATGAAACAAGTGTTCATCTTGTGTAGTTTAAGATGAGTGATATTACAGAAAAGAAAGTGCTCATCTTGTGTATTTATAGTGAGTAATATTACATGAAACAAGTGTTCATCTTGTGTAGTTTAAGATGAGTGATATTACAGAAAAGAAAGTGCTCATCTTGTGTATTTATAGTGAGTAATATTACATGAAACAAGTGTTCATCTTGTGTAGTTTAAGATGAGTGATATTACAGAAAAGAAAGTGCTCATCTTGTGTATTTATAGTGAGTAATATTACATGAAACAAGTGTTCATCTTGTGTAGTTTAAGATGAGTGATATTACAGAAAAGAAAGTGCTCATCTTGTGTATTTATAGTGAGTAATATTACATGAAACAAGTGTTCATCTTGTGTAGTTTAAGATGAGTGATATTACAGAAAAGAAAGTGCTCATCTTGTGTATTTATAGTGAGTAATATTACATGAAACAAGTGTTCATCTTGTGTAGTTTAAGATGAGTGATATTACAGAAAAGAAAGTGCTCATCTTGTGTATTTATAGTGAGTAATATTACATGAAACAAGTGTTCATCTTGTGTAGTTTAAGATGAGTGATATTACAGAAAAGAAAGTGCTCATCTTGTGTATTTAAATTGAGTAATATTACATGAAACAAATGTGTTCATCTTGTGTAGTTTAAGATGAGTGATATTACAGAAAAGAAAGTGCTCATCTTGTGTATTTATAGTGAGTAATATTACATGAAACAAGTGTTCATCTTGTGTAGTTTAAGATGAGTGATATTACAGAAAAGAAAGTGCTCATCTTGTGTATTTATAGTGAGTAATATTACATGAAACAAGTGTTCATCTTGTGTAGTTTAAGATGAGTGATATTACAGAAAAGAAAGTGCTCATCTTGTGTATTTATAGTGAGTAATATTACATGAAACAAGTGTTCATCTTGTGTAGTTTAAGATGAGTGATATTACAGAAAAGAAAGTGCTCATCTTGTGTATTTATAGTGAGTAATATTACATGAAACAAGTGTTCATCTTGTGTAGTTTAAGATGAGTGATATTACAGAAAAGAAAGTGCTCATCTTGTGTATTTATAGTGAGTAATATTACATGAAACAAGTGTTCATCTTGTGCAGTTTAAGATGAGTGATATTACAGAAAAGAAAGTGCTCATCTTGTGTATTTATAGTGAGTAATATTACATGAAACAAGTGTTCATCTTGTGTAGTTTAAGATGAGTGATATTACAGAAAAGAAAGTGCTCATCTTGTGTATTTATAGTGAGTAATATTACATGAAACAAGTGTTCATCTTGTGTAGTTTAAGATGAGTGATATTACAGAAAAGAAAGTGCTCATCTTGTGTATTTATAGTGAGTAATATTACATGAAACAAATGCGTTCATCTTGTGTAGTTTAAGATGAGTGATATTACAGAAAAGAAAGTGCTCATCTTGTGTATTTATAGTGAGTAATATTACATGAAACAAGTGTTCATCTTGTGTAGTTTAAGATGAGTGATATTACAGAAAAGAAAGTGCTCATCTTGTGTATTTATAGTGAGTAATATTACATGAAACAAGTGTTCATCTTGTGTAGTTTAAGATGAGTGATATTACAGAAAAGAAAGTGCTCATCTTGTGTATTTATAGTGAGTAATATTACATGAAACAAATGTGTTCATCTTGTGTAGTTTAAGATGAGTGATATTACAGAAAAGAAAGTGCTCATCTTGTGTATTTATAGTGAGTAATATTACATGAAACAAGTGTTCATCTTGTGTAGTTTAAGATGAGTGATATTACAGAAAAGAAAGTGCTCATCTTGTGTATTTATAGTGAGTAATATTACATGAAACAAGTGTTCATCTTGTGTAGTTTAAGATGAGTGATATTACAGAAAAGAAAGTGCTCATCTTGTGTATTTATAGTGAGTAATATTACATGAAACAAGTGTTCATCTTGTGTAGTTTAAGATGAGTGATATTACATGAAGCAAAACATTTATCTTGTGTAGTTTGTAGTATTATTCATGAAACAAAGTGTTCATCTTGTGTAGTTTATATTGAGTGATATTATATGACACAAAAATGTTCATCTTGTATAGTTTAAAGTGTTTATCTGGTGTAGTTTATAGTCAGTGATATTATATGAAGCAAAAGTGTTCATTTTGTATTGTGTAATGTGAGTGATATATGCAACAAGTGTTCATCTTGTGTAGTTTAAGGTGAGTAATATTAAATGAAACAAAAATGTTCATCTTGTGTAGTTTATATTGAGTAGTATTACATGAAACAGTTGTGTTCATCTTGTGTAGTTTAAATGAGTGATATTACATGAAGCAATGCATTTATCTTGTGTAGTTTGTAGTATTATTACATGAAACAAAAGTGTTCATCTTGTGTAGTTTATATTCAGTAGTATTACATGAAACAAAAGTGAAGCAAAAGAATTGTCTATATGCACCGCTATAACACACCATGTTTGAATCAAAACAAAGTTATTGGTTTTTGAAAATTAATTTCAGAAGAAATATGTTTTAATTAATGAATTAACAAAATTATTTCATTTTGGTTTGTTTTTTTTTAAAAATAGAACATAAGTCCAATATCATTGGAATCTATTATATGAATATTGCATTTACAGTACAAGTCCAAGTGATCATTTGATTCTGTTTATAAAGTTTAAGAAGCTGTGATGTAATAGTTGTCAGCTGGCAGGACTGACCATCAGTGGGTTTCAAGTTCGAATCCTGACTAAATCATATCAGATTGGTTGCTTTGGAGTGTCTTTAGGCAAGGCACTTCACCCCAATTTTTGGGGTCTGAATAGTCTTTCATGTGCTGATATGCTGTTAAATAGTCACCATTAAATCAATCATAAATTTCTTGTAAGTTTTGTCTTAATTTCATGTGACCATGAAAGACAATAAAGTTTGTAGAACTAAGGGATTTACTGTCTGCCTTTATTTGCCAAAATGACCTGCAGTTCTAATTTTTCATTGGAGCTGAAAAATGATAGTTGAGTTATCATCCTTTGATTAGTAGAAATTGTTGCATATTTCCCACAAATGATTTAAATCCAAGTCATTAACATTGGATGTTGCTAGCATTATCATATGACTTACTTTCAATGTAAGAGAAATGGTATAAATTCCCATTAACATAAAATTTACCTGTATATGCATGTGTTTATATGATTGAATGACAATAAGAGTAAAAAGTAGGATATCTATACTTTTCTTGTTTGTGGAACAGACAAATGTTATCTATTAATGCCCAAATGTAACATAATATTGTTAGTTTTCATTTCACTGATTAAAGTCAAGGCATCCTTTGCTCCAGAATTGTATGCAATTAGGGCCAATGGTACAGTGAACAGTAAGGGCTGATGGTACAGTTATCAATGTTCAATAAGGTGAATGGTACAGTGAACAGTAGACAGTCAGGGGTGATTATACAGTTAACAGAGTACAATAAGAGCTAATGGTGCAGTGAACTATGCACAATCAAAGATAGTGATATAATAAAAGTGTACAATTAGGGATAATGGTACAAGAAGCATAATAGTAAAGTCAACAGTGAACAGTCATGGATACAGTCAGCTGTGTACAAATCAGGAGTAATGGTACAGTTAATAGCGTGCAGTAAGGGCTAATGGTACAATGAACAGTTTATCATCAAGAATAACGATAAACGGAACAGTAAACAGTCAGGGATAATGGCACAGCAGTAAATGGTATCTTCAAAGTACAGACAAAATCTCTTTCAGCCCCCCCCCTAGAAAAATGAAAGATAGGACATATTTTGCTCCCACAGTCTAAGTTAAGCCATTTTTAAAACTATTTAAACCAACAAAAATATACAAGTGCACCAACTCCTAACTCACAAATAGAAGTACATTCGTATTCATTTCTTTCTTGCTTCCTTCCCCACCTTCCTTCAATCTAATGGCTATCTTTTCCATAGTTTTATTGCTGCTGAGTAACCATTGCAGTATAATGAAAAATGTCAAAAAATTATCTGTCCATATACCAGAGATGTGATCGGCATGGATTGTCAGCAAGGACTGCAGACACAGAGCTGTAGGGTGTATGGATTGTCAGCAAGGACTGCAGACACAGAGCTGTGGAGTGTACGGATTATCAGCAAGGACTGCAGACACAGAGCTGTAGGGTGTATGGATTGTCAGCAAGGACTGCAGACACAGAGCTGTAGGGTGTATGGATTGTCAGCAAGGACTGCAGACACAGAGCTGTAGGGTGTTTGGATTGTCAGCAAGGACTGCAGACACAGAGCTGTAGGGTGTTTGGATTGTCAGCAAGGACTGCAGACACAGAGCTGTGGGGTGCTGCATCCATTATAAATATAGCATTACTAGTATAAAGATGAAATAAGTACTGAGTTCACTGTGTTTGACCATTATTCTTTCATTTTTTGAAGTACTTCAAATCTAATCCATAAATTAATTGTATAGGCATGAAATTCTGTAATTTAATTAAATATTGATAATATCTCAGATTTCTTCCCTATTTTCTAAGCTGCTTATCCTGTTTCAAAATAGTCCAGTATAGTTGTGATGGTTTAAAAAGTTTAATGACTTAAACTGTGGGAGGGAATTATGTCATATCTTTCATATAAATAACAATACAGTAAATATCATTTGTTTTCTAGTAATTAGCTTTCAGGGCTTTGTGAAAAATCACTATTTTATAAATATTAAACATATTTAAATTTATGAATTTGCCTTTGGTTTCTGTAGCCAATTAAATTTGACAGGCAGTCAATTAGGTATTGAGCTTTACTTGTCATTAGGTTTCTAATGTTCAACAGCCTATCAGATTATGATGGTTTTTTTTAAAAAAAATTAAGTGGGGTTATGACTGATGTAATGGCACAAATCCACACCCTTTTTATAGTTTGGCCTGAGCACGAATATGACTAAAATTTAGATCTAGGTAATATAAATAGATCTGACAGGCACCAATGAAGATTCATGTTATAGTGACCTATGTAATTCCCACTTTATTTTTCGCTAGTGATGTGTCCGATAAAACTGCACATTTCTCTTGGGGAAGTTATGGTTAGAAATAACATATTCCAAATGATGTTTTTCACTTTCATGAATGTGAAAGCTGGATATTCAATTGGTAAATAAAAAAATGTCAAAAGAACATAACCTCTTATTGGTTTCTGCCACATATTTGGTATGTTAGAGATGTAGATCATGGCCTCCATTTGTAAAGAGTTCTAGCCTGAAAGCTGATGATGACATTCTGATGGCAACTTTGGCATAAGTTTAAAATTTCTGATGTCAAACCTGCATAAATTCATAAATATTAGACAAGTGTGTCTGAAGCTACCATATAGGGTCATAAGTATTAGACAAGAGTCTTATGCTACCATATAAGGTCATAAGTATTAGACAAGAGTATGAAGCTACCATATAAGGTTATAAGTATTAGACAAGTATCTGAAGCTACCATATAAGGTCATAAGTATTAGACAAGTGTCTGAAGCTACCATATAAGGTCATAAGTATCAGGCAAGAGTCTGAAGCTACCATATAAGGTCATAAGTATGAGACAATTGTGTGAGTAGCTACCATGTAAGGTTATAAGTATTAGACAAGTATCTGAAGCTACCATATAAGGTCATAAGTATTAGACGAGTGTGTCTGAAACTACCATATAAGGCCATAAGTATTAGACAAGTGTCTGAAGCTACCATATAAGGTTGTAAGTATTAGACAAGTGTCTGAAGCTACCATATAAGGTCATAAGTATTAGACGAGTGTGTCTGAAACTACCATATAAGGCCATAAGTATTAAACAAGTGTGTGTGTGTGTGTGTGTGTGTGTAGCTACCATATAAGGTTGTAAGTATTAGACAAGTGTCTGAAGCTACCATATAAGGTCATAAGTATTAGACAAGTGTGTCTGAAGCTACCATATAAGGTCATAAGTATTAGTCAAGTGTGTGTGTAGCTACCATATAAGGTCATAAGTATTAGACAAGTGTCTGAAGCTACCATATAAAGTCATAAGTATTAGGCAAGAGTCTGAAGCTACCATATAAGGTCATAAGTATGAGACAATTGTGTGTGTAGCTACCATGTAAGGTTATAAGTATTAGACAAGTATCTGAAGCTACCATATAAGGTCATAAGTATTAGACAAGTGTCTGAAGCTACCATATAAGGTTATAAGTATTAGACAAGTGTCTGAAGCTAAAATATAAGGTCATAAGTATCAGACAAGAGTCTGAAGCTACCATATAAGGTCATTAGACTTGTGTGACTGAAGTGGCCATACTTTAAAAATTCTTTAAACTAAATTATTTTAGTGATCAACTTTTGTTAAGCATTCACTTTTCTTCTTTGTCTTTCTTTTTTATTACCTGCTAGAAATGGCTGCTTAAGACATTTTGATACATCAATGCATGCTCATTTATAAAAATAATAAATCTGTCTTTGATCCTTGAAAATCCAATATAACTATAGTTTCAGCTTCACTTAATCCAGACAGACTTCAGACAATGCAATTACCCTCCCTGTGTAATAAAACTGCCTACTTTAGGATGCAGCAGGGAAACAAATTGGCCCCACTTAGATTAATGGATTTGTCCTAAATGACTGACACCAGAATTTTTTCATTATGGTCATCCAGTAGACCAGTGGTCTGACAAAAGAATGGACTATCAATTGTAACCTTTCCCAACCCTTTTTGTTCCTCACAGTGTTTTGGGTTATTATTTAGGTATGTCATGATTTGCTTGTATAAGGTAATTGAGTCTTATCAAGGTTCCAAGATAGCAAAAAGAATTGTCATTATAATTGAAAAATGATGCCTAAGAATATGTCACTCAGCACTATTTACAGGAAATGACATCATCATCACTTCTTTGTAGCATATCTTTAAGATCTTATGAAGAAAATAATAATAGTCACCCTCTTTTGCCTTGGTCAATTAAGACAAGAATTGGAAAGGTCCATGAAACACAGGATGGTGTTTGTAATAGTCATTGTTGTACTGAAGAAAAAAAACCCCAGTAATTTCTTGCACTTCAACTGTTACTGGCAAGCAAAAGAACCTTCAGCAGTCTAAGGTCCAGTAATATAAAAAAATTCTTGTCTCCTGGAAATGAACACTCATCAAATTTTTATTTCAGTCTTTGATTGCAAAAATATTGCTGTCCAAGTGGGATGGTGGCTTTAACTATTCAGTTATTTAGCAGATCACAGTAATTAGCACAGCTTGGGAATTGTGATCCATTTTAAATAACCTCTTGGGATTATCTAGCTTTTTGTTTATCTGAAGATTTTGCCTGTCAGCTGGAAACATTCCACAAAGAACTTTGCTGGATTTTAGTATCTCTGGTAATTGAAAACCAGGTCAACTTTGTAAATCAATTTCTAAGCACAATACAATCTTGCAAATTGGCAACTGAGGGCTATTGGAGGAATGCATTTGAAGTCTTTTATGAAATCGGAACACCTGAGAAATAAGCTGGAAGTTAAAAGATACCTGTTTATGTACAGGAAGAAAATAATGAAGCATTCTGTAACTTCTATTCATGATCTGGTTTATTTTATGTATTAAAAACTGCATTTGTGGCCATATTTGATAGAACTTACAACTGGCAGAACTTGAGGGTCATGTAGACTTTAGAGTGACTTGCTAACAGATTTGCAGCGTTCTATTACTTATGATAGTATGCCTATAGAATATTTCTAAATGTAATTGCATTAGAATCAATGTATGTGTGTATGTGTGCGTGTGTGCACATTCATGGGTGTGCATGCATGCATACATATATTTTACAATTAAAAATGTTTATATAAATTTCTTGTCCACTAAAATAGTTGTGTCCATTGTTAATTAAGGACATTGTATGTTTAGTTGACAAGGAGACTAGTCAGACTTAGCTTCATCAGACTCAATGTATATGATACTGGAAAAGTGAATATAAATGTTATCAGCAGAATTTTAAGCTCAATGCTTGTATAAAATTCTAGTTGTTAGTAGTGGCAGTTGGCCCTGAACATTATTTTCAACATTCTGGATATTTAATATCAGAGACTGTCAACAGGTTCCCTTCTGTTTGTTTATCTTTCCATGGCTAACTGAGCCTGGACCAGTTTGTGCCCTGGAAGAAGGCACAAATATTAAATTAATTGAAATCTCTTATCTCTCACCCTTACTAAAACAAGAACAGAGTGGGAGATCAGTCAGTTTTATAGTGGGCTTGGTACTGTAAGCTACACTGGTTTTTGGTTTTACCTTTAGTTTACATAAAAGTTGTAGGAGGCTTACTAGGTGTTTGTGTGTCCTTTGAACCCATGAATGCAACAATAAATACTGTAGAA
Organism: Potamilus streckersoni; assembly: GCA_016746295.1. Classification (NCBI taxonomy): domain Eukaryota; kingdom Metazoa; phylum Mollusca; class Bivalvia; order Unionida; family Unionidae; genus Potamilus; species Potamilus streckersoni. The sequence continues at coordinate 5,259,816 of JAEAOA010002345.1, read as the reverse complement.
TTTATCCTCTATCTACTTTGGTTAGTGTCCTTGACATGAGAACAATACAAATACAAATCGAATCTGTTCAGCTGCATGTTCTTAGTTTATTCACCACTGAAAAATGTTAATACATTAATCTCTAAATCATTTGAAAGTTGCCTTTCTCTAAGTTTAGCACTGAATCAATACATGTGTGATTATTACTGCCATTTATTGTCATCCATTCTAGATTTGAATTCCCCATGCTCAAGTAACCATTCCCCTCTAGAATTTATTTGGACATTTGAGTCTCCATTTATTTCTCCCTAGATAATACTTTGGAAATAAATACAAAAGTCCTTTTGCTGAAGATCTCATCTCTTCTTCACATTTTGTATCAATAGTCATGGATGTGTATTCTTGACTGAGGTCTAAGATGATCAAATTCAGCAAGACATTTCCATCAGTTGGTGAACATATGAATTTGATCATTTTATGCACCTTTGTAAATAAATGCTCAATGCAAATAGGAGTAATACATAATCCATTGCTACTGTGTAGCTGACACTTTTTTGCACCCAGTAACCTCCACTATTTGATGTGAATACTGTACATCCTCCAACAGAGTGGAGAAATTTTTAAACAAGATATGGTTCACTCATGTATCTCACTTGCCCATGCACAGGACATTGAATCATTTTTAAGGTTTCCATGTTAATAAACACATGTCAGATTTGTAACCAGATAAAAATTGTTTATTTGCTTAAGTACTATAACATGTTGTTATTATTCATTGTTTTCCAGCAGGAAAGTTTTATTTCAAAGAATAATGTCAGGCAAGTGTATATGTATAATCTTACAATTACAGACACAAGTTCTAATAATTCAAGTTTTGAAAAAACTTTGGCAGAAATCCAAATTAAATGCAATGCTGGTGTTGATGTGCCTGTAGTGGCCCGTATCAAGCTAATGTGCCAAGTCTTTTGTTGGATCACAATAATATAATCCTAGAATTAAATCCTTATTTGAAATTTTACTATAAATTCAAGTCTCTATTTCCAGGAAAAAAAATTTTGATGAACATTCTGTATTTCCAGTTTGATAGTTCACTATCACACATCACCAGCAGGTACCTCAGGTCACATGTCACCATTTTCTCATTAGGACCACATTTTTAACAAAATAACAAAGAAGTATTTCAGTGGCTTCATTTTCACTGATAGCCCTCTGAAACAAACAGATCTCAAAGTCTTTTCTTGTTTGATGACAAGTGATTCTAATTGGTCACTAGAATAAAGAAAATAAGTAATATAAGGAGGATAATTGTGATCAATACCTTGGGATTGATTTAAAGAAAGAGCAAAAGTCACCTCATTAAAAGCCTGACCAATACATTCGTATTTTCCTGATTGACAAGAGCTTTTTTTTACCATAGCTAGCACAAGCTAGATTTAAATCAAAGATTTATATTTCAATAGGATCAACCTTCTGATTCAAGCAAGACTTGTCAATTGCAAGTAGATTAACAATAACCCAATCTCTCTCTAAGTCATTGCTTAGTACAATATGAATACCCTCAATGGGTAGAGATTGCACTGTTCTGGCTGTCACAAGTCCAGGGATTAAGTCTAACGACATATTTACACAGTGGAGAGGAACAGTAACAAAGCTGCATTCTACTACCTGAATAAGAAAAATCTCATTTGAAGAAGACCTCTCAGTAAAAGGTAAAAAGGTAATATACTTGATAATGAAAGACTGAGACAATCTAGTGTCTCTTTAACTTTTAATAGGGATAGGATTGGCAGAATAACCTGTGAGTAAGATAGAACCCATTGAGATGAATGGTTTATAATTCTCCATAATAATATCAGATTAGAGTTTGTTTGATCCAGCAAATGTACTGTTTTCATACATAACTGTTACCTTGACGTCTTAGAAATAAGAGGATTTGGAATAGATCTATCTTTATTTTGTTGCTTAGTTTTCAGTTTGTAGCAGTCAGGAATAATGTGCCCTAGGTGCTCATAGGAGGAGATAAGGATTTCTTATCAGTATTATTAGAAACTTGATTTCTAAAAGTTGTGCCAGTTTGAAATTTGGAAGTACTCATATTTGACTAAAATATTTTTTTATAGTGGAAGACTTACTGAGAAAATAAACTTTATGAGCTAAGGAATACCCATCAGTAGTACAAGTAGCATTTTCTCAATTTTCAACCTTATGCTCATCAAGGTAAGTGTTAATCTCAACAACTAATACGAGTTGTTTGAGTTTTTGTAATCTTTACCAACTTTCTTGGCTAAATAGCATCTATCAAAAAATTACTCTTTTTCTCTTACGTATTTGGCATGGGTTTGTCCAGTTTCATTGTCATAGTTCCTACATGTTTGTTGATAAGCCTCAGGAACCAACCCTTCAGGATACAGTATTAGTCCTTCACCAGATCAATATTGTCACTTTGCTTTGCTGTAAGGGAAGTATAGATGTCATAAGCTTTTACAAAAATGTGCACTTTGTTAACACAGAGTCCAGTGCTCTCTTGGTCATTTAAAATTTTCATCATTTTTTTAAAAATGTGGTAAATATTGATCAGCTTCTTGTTCTTTAATAGTGGGTACAGAACTAATATTTTTAGTAACATCTAATACTGATTTTGTTTGTAAAATGGGAGATTATTTTTCACTTGCCAGCTCAAATTCTTTTAATCTAAATTGAAATTCCCTTTCTTCTATTTCTTTCTGCCTGTCTCTTTATTCCTTTTATTTTGCTCTCTGCATCTGAATTTCTCTTTCTCTCTCATTTCCTCTTTCTACAACTGCATATTTCACTCTCTTTCCGTTTTTAACTAATTGCATTTGTCTATTAAAAGCTCAAACTTTCTTAAGTCCCTTTCATTCTTGCAGTTTAATTTAAATTCCTTAACTTTTAAGTTAAGAGCCAGATGGAGATTCATGAATCAAATTCAAAACACTGTTTATAAGTAAGCACTTTGATATGGTTGCATCACGGATGCATGATTGCGAGATTTCTGCTCAAATTAAAATTTGTATACAAGAAATTCCCATTAAAATTAAAATTTGTAAAATTTTAATCTGTATGGGTAAAATCTTGGAAAAACAGAATTGGTTTTATTTTCATGAAGTGTAGAATTCATCCATTTTCTCCAGTACAGTGTTGCTATTGTGGACTGCCATTTCAGTTGATGAATGTGGTCAAGGAATACTGAATTTGGTTTAACTACTGGTTATATTTCTTTAGCAAAACAAATACATCAAATGAATTAAGCTGAATGTGATTAAACAGATTCATTTTGTTAAAGAAATAGTTCTCCTAATTCATCCTACTTGGTCATTTCTCAGCTACCATTGCTCTTTGAAGATCTGAAATGGCTGTGAACAGAGCTTGAAAAATGTAACCACTAGATCTTTTGTGTCTAGATTTCCTCAATAAGAAAATGGCATCAGAGGTAAATATGGTAGGAATTATAAAGTAATTAGACTGCAGGCTGTGTAACAGTGTCAATAGGGACTGACAGATATGTGTGAGATATTCTTGAAAACTGGCCTCAAATTTTCCTGTTGGAGCTCTCAGAACAAATCTGCATAGCACTGGTTGTTGTGGTAGTAAGACCCCTCCCCATTATACAGGTCACTGTTGATATAGTCATTCTGCCATCATATAATGGTATAATGCACTATCATACCATAGTCTGTGTCATTTTGTTCTATAGATGAATAGATCCTAATGACACCATTGTTGGCACATACACGATGTTCAGCTGTATGTTGACCATGGTACCATGTTATACAGTCAAAGAACAAGTTTATACTGGATGTGTTGTTGTAGATTCTTCTTTTCATTTGTACTTTTATGTGACAACACAAATTTTAAACAGTCAGTTATTTTTCAAAGCTTAAGAATGGACTATAGCTGTGGTGGAAATGCCACCTCTTTTGTATGCTTTTTACTGCCATGTACAAAAAAACCTCCAAAACGTGAGCTAATATTATAGAAATGGTCTTTCATTTTCAGTTTCATATTTTAATAATTTTGAAAAAAAGGGATACATTTTAACACTCAGTTTTGTTCTGCTTTCATTTATAGCTGTTTGTTTTTTCCTATGGAGAGGACTCGACCATGACAAGTTTGACCACCAAATCACACCCCTTTTCCAGATTGGTCCTACTTTTTCAACTTTTATTCGGGACAGTACTCAGATTTACCAAATTCAAGATGCAACCCTGCCTTGTTTACTTTGTTTTGGCTTATAAACAAGAACACTTCTTGGCAAGATATAGTTCCACAATAAAATAATGCTGATGGAACCTTGAGAATTCCTGCCTTGATGAGATTTTGAAAATATTTATATAGCTACTGCAAAAGAATGGATTGTTGCGCATTTCATATTTATTATTTTGCTTTAGCTCTTCTGCTCATAGGCCAAAATAGCTTTTATGGGGTCAGTTGTTGGTTGTCCATTGTCAATTTGTCCATTACTACAAGTTAATTTGCAACTCTTCCACAACTGCTCGAAGGATTGCCATGAAATCTTGCATACACTTTCAAGTCAAGGTCTACTTGGCCTTCAATGAAAATGGTATCACTAGAAGATTCAGTATGTCCACTACAATATCCATTATCAAAAACCTTTCTTTTTTTATTCCTTTATTATTATTTTAATGGACAAACATATCAACATAGTCTTTTTACTAAAAGACTTCCTATGATAACTAGTTAGTCCTGCATGAAAATAGTGTTGAACTGACATTCAGTATTGGTTTCATGGCAGTTATGTTTATTTTCTTGGTATTGCTACTTCTCCAAAATGGAAAGTCATTATCACCATGTGATTTTACCAGAAGACTTTTTTGGTGTCAGGATTTCCCTAAATTTTAAAGGTGCCAACCTGACACCCAATATGGCCATCATGGCAGCCATCTTAGATATTTTATAGCTGTCTATGGCTGGATGGTCATATAAATATAATGTCTTCACCAAAAGACTTATAATTTCCAGTTCTTTCTGAATGAAAATGCTGATCTGATATCCAATCTGGCTGTCATGACTGTCATTTTAAAAATCTAGTTATTTCTAATCCTCCATAAATGAAATTCATGTTAACATAAGCTTTTAACCAGAAGACTTCTTATGCTGTCTAGTTGCTCCTAAATTAAAAAAATGCATTCTGACTGAATGGGTAATGACCATCTTGAAAAATTTGTTATTGTTACTTCTCCTGTATGGATGGCACTATAAGCAAGGGATTTCAGCAAAACACTTCTTATGATGTCTGGGTGATGCTAAATAAAAATCATGCTGATCTGTCATACAATATTGCTTCCATGGTAACATTGTTATTGCTACACCCCTTAGATGGACAGTCATATTGAGATTGGTTTTTCATCTGAAGACTGTTTAAATGATGCCGGTATTACTGTCCAATACAACCATTATGATGGCTATATTGAAAATATATATATATTGAAAATCATGTGAATACTGATTCTTCTGAATGATTGTTCTTATCAATTTTTTTTTTAACCAAATGACTTCTTGTGATATTTAATTACTGCTAATGAAAATGATTTTAATCTGACCCCAATATGGCCACCATGACAGCCATCTTGAAAATCTTGTTATCAATCAGGAATATCAGAGATGTTATGATTAAAAAAGAACAGATCTAGGATTCCAGGAAATTCTTTTCAGCAAGTAAAGCATCAGTCTTATTAAGGGATTCTTTTAAATCTAGTATGTCATTGCTATACAAATTCATAACACTGAATTTTAATATTATGAATAATTTGTTTATATAACAGTTTACATGAGTCAATCATGATGATTTGTTATCAGTTGTGCTTAGATTCCAAAAGGGAATCATGGGAGATTAATTCCTTACAAATATGTGAGCCTTTTTCAATAAAGAATTATTATTAGTAGTAGTATTGCTTTGATGACCTATGTGGTTAGAGCATTTGCCTCATATGCAGGAGGACACAAGTTAAAGCCCTAGCCAAGTAATAATAAAGACAAATAAAAATGGTGCATTCATCTGCCTCACTTGGTGCTCAGCATTAAGAGGTTAGATTTCAGATTGGCTTGGTATCAGGATAATGTGACTGGGTGGGACATGATGCTTCATGTCTGCAGCATGATGCCATGCTAGACATCACTATAAACTGCTATACTGTAGACATTGTAGTGATACAAATGAAAATTTTTGTTTGACATCCATCCCCTTTGTGGATTTTATTTGGTATCTTTAGTCTGTTTTTTATATACCATACATAGTTACATACAAGTTGAGTCCAAATACAAACTTCACAGACCCAGACATGCCATTGCATAAGGTGCCAGTAAATCTTTGTCAGTGCAGTTTTTTCTACTGATTAGTCGCAACAAACTCCATAGATCTGGGTCTGTACAATTTGCAGTTGGACAATACTTATCAGTGGGTAAATATGGTACTCTGCTTAAATACTGAAGTGCTTTTTTACTGTAGTTTTATCTTGTTTAGCTTTATCACCATATGGTGATCAAGCAAGTACTCACCATTGCCATGTTTTCTATATACATTGATTGACCATTAGCTCCAAATTGATTATATTTTCTTCTGTCTGTGATCATATACAGTGACCATGCTCTCAATTGAAAGCACATGATCTTCAGTCCAAGTTCATAAAATCGTTCAACATTTCTGTCAATGAATGAAAATAATCACCTTATGTTTCTTTGGAAGTAATGTTGGGTGGTGGTGGTAATTCGATTTTTCAGCACATAATAAGCTATGTGCATGTTCATGAAGACCAAGATATATCAGTTGGATGAAGAACCACCCACTCACAGAAGAACCACCCACCCACAGAAAAACCACCCACCCACAGAAAAAACACCCACCCACAGAAGCTACTGTTGAATTGTGTCATACCCATGCTGACTGAGATTCAAATCAAAGGTGAGATGTCAGTGGCAGGTAAAGATAAAAAAACTATAGACCACTTGACTGCTCAGGTCCCGTGGCAAGGAACAGACTATTGGATAAGCTGGCAAGAGATACACTCAATTAATTCAGTCTTTATATTATTTTGAACTGCTCTGTGGCCTAGTGGTTAGACCATCCACCTCGAATGCGGGAGGTTGTGGGTTCGATTCCGAGGTCGAATCATACCAAAGACTTACAAAAATTATACTAACAGCTGCCTCACTTGACTCTCAGCATTAAGAGGTTAGTGTTAGGATTGTTGCTAAATGTCAGGATAATGTGACTGGGTGGGACATCATGCTACATGTTTGCAGCATGATGCCCCAGTGCTAAACATCACTATAAACTGCCACACTGCAGACATGTAGAGATATGACTGAAACATTGTTAAAGCTATGTTTAAAAAAAAAATCATAATTACATCACATAATCACATGTTATTTTGTCATTTAATGTGTCATATAGATGCTATAAAGGCAACTTTCTGTACCAGAGATGATAAATGTAGGTCAGAGGTATTGACTAAAGCAAACAATGACTATAAAAGAAAATGTTTCTTTACCAAATTTGGTAAATTGAAGTTTCTCAGGAATACTCAAAATGAAAAGTTATAAGGAATAAATGGACAGAATAAACAGACTTATTTTGTGGTTTCATTAAAACTATTTTGAGTTTGAGGTCCATTGATGGACATTTTTGTTACATATTTTAAGGCTGAACAATCAGGTACATGAATAATTTAACTTTTCCTGAAAGCAAATACCATTGAATCTTTTTAAACAAGTTTGGTTACCTTGTCAAGGATGGGGATCATACTGATAAGTTAAACTCCAATTAGGTTTTGGTTTAAGATGTCATGATAGGAATTAGCTCCAGATCTTTATCTTCGATCTTGTCATCAATACTTTGTCCCCCACAAAGCAATTTCAGGTAGGAATCCTTTTGTAATACCACTCCACCTGACTATTACATGCTGTCAAATACTAGAAGCTTTATCAATTTCCATTTTCAAATGTAAATGGTAAATCAAGTAAGTGACACACTATGTGGTAGAATTTCTAAATGAATACCTTGCTAATATGGCTCATAATGGTCTTAACTTGTCAGATTGTCACATGTCTAACAAATGCTTTGATCACCAATTATCATATTAAAATGTTACTGATGAGAGATGAAGTATAAAGAAATATGAAAATTTTTCTCATTTCAGTATTATAGAATTTAAGTTTCAATGAACAAGATAGATTTTAAAATCTCAGGTAAGTCTTGGGAGGTAAATATTGCATGTACATTTTTTAAAAGTTCTTGTTGACATTATTCCAGCTTAGACTAATTTTCATATCATTTGATCTGAAACACTAAAGTGTAAACTGTCCATCATTCTGTAAATTAATATCCTCATTATGTAATCCAGATGCAGCCATTATCACTAGCTCTGCCTTTGTTGCTGTACTTGTATTTACTATCTGCACATATGTGTGTGTTATTTTCTCCATGGCATTTTTTCATTTTCCAACTTTGTTTGATATCCCCAGAATTGTCATTTTATAATTTGTAATATCCAAATATTCAAATCAAATGTTTGTAAATCTTTCTTGCTGGAAATTTCTTTCATTCCATTCATGTCCATAGCAATTTTTTTTATTTAAAAAAATGTCAAGTCATGTTGATCATGTAAAAGCTTGGAATTGTTTTTATGTGTATTTGATCATAATAAATATTCTGATTCTCCAAAATATGTGCATTGATGAGAGCTGAAAATCTGACAAGTGAGTCATTACATAGATACACAATTAGAACAATTGTTTGAACTAGCTGTAAGGATTGACAGTACATTATTGGTAAAGACTGATAAACACATTTTGTGCTTGGAATTACTTACATTGCACACTTGACTCAAAATGTTTACACAAAAATATCTAGTTGTCATGTCATCTAGTGTGAATGCTAAATTACTTTTTGATGATTCTAAATTCATTGTACTGAATCAAGTTTATTTATACTTTCTGTTTCCTGCTTTTCTGTTGAAAAGAGAAATATAGTTTTTAGTAGTGTTTAGTATTATAGTTTGTTGAACTTTTATATCTGCTTGGCAAATCAGCTGCAAAAGATTGCTATCCTTTAGAACAAAACAGCCTTTTTGTCTGTGAAACTGATTAAGGGTGCCATATAATAATAGAACACCTTTATTCCAAAAAACATGTTAGAAACAAATACAAAATGTTATATAAGTAAATAATAAAATAAACCTAACACACATTCATCCCAAGAGCTAGTTGATCAGAAATGAAAATGGTAAAGCTCAAACATTCAATCTGGTTACCATAACAACCATATTGAAAAGTTTGTTTTAACTACCCCACCTGAAATAATGGTCATATTATTGGATGGTTCATACTAAAATACTTTCTATGATGTCTAGTTCATCAGAAATGAAAATGGTGCCAATCAGACATCCAATATGGCCACCATGGCAGCCATCTTCAAAATCTTGTTATCGCTATTCCTTCTGACTGGATGGTCATACCAACATGACAGTTTTTTTACCAGATGACTGCTTTTGATGTCTTATTGGTCCTAAAAGAAAATGGTAACACCTGGACATCCAACACTGTCATGACACAACATGGACATCAACACTGCCACCACAACAGCCATCATTAAAATCTTGTTATCACTACTTCTAAATGGATCCTCATATCATTATGGTGTTTTCACTAAAACAGGGACCCTGAGTGGCCTAGTGGTTTAAAGTGCTGACTGTTATGGATCACTGCCATCTAACCTCTGTCTTCGTGAGTTCGAATCCAGACTTGGTTAATGTGGGTAAGTGAGAAAGCCTGCCAGTAACTTCTCGTGGGTCGGTGGTTCTTCTCAGGGTTTTCCTGGTGCTTCCTCCACCATTAATACTGGCCACCATGTATCTTGTGCTGAAAAATGGCATTAAATCCTATAACAACAACAACATCAATCACTAAAACACTTTCTGTATTATTTCTTGTTTTTCTGAATGAAAATGATATCAATATGGCATACAGTATAGCATTCATTATAGATACTACAAGTGAATGCAAAGTTATATCAACATTCGGTTTTCACTGGAAGACTTCTTATAGTATATTGTTGGTTTTAAATGAAAATTGTGTCAATATGATATACCTTAGTAGCCATCTTGAAAATTTTGTTACTATTTCTCTAGTTGGTCTTAAATAATAATGGTGCCAATCTGACAGCCAGTATGGCCACCATGGCATCCATCTTGAAAATATTTGTATCACTGATCTGCTTGAGTAGACTGTCATTTCAATATGGGTTTTCACCAGAAGACTAATTTTGTTATCTTAGCATTTGTAAATGGAAATACTGCTGACCTCGTATATGGCCACCATTGCAGCCATCTTGAAAATATTGCTATCTCTAGTCCTTCTAAATGTAAAGTCATATTGACATGAGCTTTTGCCAAATGAATTTTTTCCGGAGTCAGGTTGATTATGAATGGAAATAATGCCTATATGGCAAACTTAAAAATCTCTTCTCACTACTCCAAAAGAATCTTACTACATATCCAGACCATTTTTTTAATTTGTATTTTCTCAACAATATTGAGATATCAAGTATGTTCTTCTATACAGGGGGACCAAATTTAATGCTAAAATGTATACTAAGGAATTTTTTACCCATACTCAAGAAAGGTGATTGAATAGATGACCATAAGACCTTGAAAGTGCTTTGTTCAGGCTAATTATAGTTGTGTTCCTTGGGCTTTTCCCTCTTAGGCTAAGGCTGACATGTAACCAACAAAAGATTTCATTTATACAAAGAATCAATATGTTCTTACTACTTTGTCACCTTATCTAAACATTTTCCAGTCAAAAACTATTATACAAAAAAGCTAAAATAATTTTACTTCAATATATACTACACTGAAAATAAAATTTTACTTCCCCTCCAATTAGGAAGTTTTGAAATTTATATGGTTCATTGGATATGTTTACCAGCACAATGGTCTTGGCTCAGAAAGCAAGGGTGGGCCTAGAATAGCTGCCAGCAACTGGAACTCTAGATAAACAATGCACTCAGTACCCCCCCATTCAAACCCCTCCCCTCAAATTTGACACCCTAGGCAAACACCTAGTTTGCCTATATGGATTGTCTGCCCTTGTCAGTGAGGGCATGTGCAGAAAGGAGGAAGACATTCCTACAAGAAAGATAAGGCCTTAGTACACAATTAATTTCACTATATTGTCTCTACATTTGTTTCTCAATACTGAACTTTCCACTGTGTGACAATCAATACAAATCATATGTTAATCTAAAATACCTTCAAAGATGACTTTACGGTTTAGTTCTTGTCAAGGGTTGACCTGCATTTTTTTGAGAGGCTGAATTATAAACAAAACACCTGGCAACGGAACACAGATTTCACTTCCGAATCATCACCATGACCTTATTACTCAATGTGCACTGTCGCCGAAATACACACAGACAACCCCACCATAAGCTCACATTTTAAAGAAAAAACAATTGCCTTTAAATCCTTACCAAGAATGCCAAAATCTAACTCTAGTATCACCACCAATTTTGGACAGGAAAAAGTGATCTAAAAATAGACTGGGACTACATTTGTGGGTACTGAACTGGATTTTATTAATTGTGTACTGATTCCATAACACAGCCGGAAACACTAACTATAACTAATAATAACTAGATGCTTGTTCACATTTAGCTCCAATAATAGTGTATCTACACAAACAAAAAGACCCAACCAAATTGCAGCCATTGTTTTTTTATTTCTACAGGAATACACTAAAACATTTATCATGTATGTGTTCTCTTTTTGCAATAATGGATGTAATGCAACATTGTTTACCTAGCTCACTTCTGACAAACATTGATGTTAGGCACACAAGTACTACAACAGAGATATTAAATTTTCAGGTGAAAAATTAGGAAAAAATAGTTTTTGTTAGCACACAAATTATCTGGGCAACAAGAAAAGTAATTATCTTTTAATGTCCAAAAATGGAGTAAAATATGGTGAATATTGGTACATACATCTTGTATGTATGTATGTATGTATGTATGTATGTATGTATGTATGTATGTATGTATGTATGTAATCTAATGGCACATTAACACAAACATGGCTAATTAAGCTAATTTACAAAAATGGTAAGTTAAACTCCATGCCAAAATCCACAGAAAGGCAAACTCTTATAAACAAAGCAAATATACAGAATGAGACAAAAGAAAGAAATGTAAAGATGCTAAAAAAACTGCACCAAACAACATACAATAGAAAGAGAAATGCAGAAAGGATGGAAATATTACCAAATTACAACATCATAATTATATATACATATGTTGCACTCATTTTAAAAATTCAAGACCTCACTTCATTATAAGAAGCATACCAAGGCAATTGGCCTTCATGGTCATATTCTGAAACATGCAATAAGGCACATTGGGCATATTTCACATGGGCATGACCTGAGTTCGAGTCTAGGATTCGGCGAATGTGGATATGTGAGAAAGCCTGCCAGTAGCTTCTCGTGGGTTGGTGGTTCTTTCCGGTGATTTCCTGGTTTCTTCCTCCACCATTAATACTGGCTGCCATGAATAGCCTATCGTGTGCTGAAAAATGGCGTTAAGTCCAACAACAACAACAACAACAACAATTTTTTTAAAAATTCCATAACCTGTACTTGTCACTTCTTGTTTCAACCATCCCCATCAGAGCATCACAGACTGCTATGAATTAATTTCATCAGGGCCCTAAAATTGACTGTAGGATTTCCACTCATTTCTTGAAAATCACACAGAAAATAAAAAAATGTACTGAATGCAGTTAATATTTGCAAGCTTTACCTTTCATTGTTTCAAAAGATCTCTCCTATATTTAGAAACTACTCCCTTGTTACCAAATGGGTGGGGTGATGATTTGGCTGCTAAATTTTTAGTTCTATAATAGACCCTGTGTGTACCTTATTGAAATATTGATGGACATCCTGGGATGCTAATGTCTAACATTAAAAGAGAGTGTATGAAAATCTTGCTTTTATATTTTCAAGCTCTATCTATTTTCTTTGTTAACTCCCTCCATTATTTAGAAAAATTACCCCCCCTTCAAATGGTGATGCAAATTTTCACCAACTAAAATTTAAGTTTTAGAATAGATCCTGCCACCTGCCTCTGAACGAGTCAGCTACTTTTATTCATAAAGGTATATTAGTGATACATGTATATCAAATGTGAAGTGTATTTTTGTTAAGACATTTAAGAAATTTTTATGCAAAAACTTCATTTTACACTTATATGAATAATTCATTAAGAGTTTAATTTCACTTATCCATCTTAGGATGCTTATTAATTTTATTTGACTTTGATATAGTAATGTCATTTTGTATCTTTGGACCAGTTTTGAAGAAGGTCCAATATTATTATACTGGAAAAAATTCATATAAGGATAACTCCTCACTGTAAGGTAACACTGTATAACACAGCCTCTTTTTTATGGCTGTTATGGTCATAAATCACATTACAGTATTTAATAATAATAATAATAATAATAATAATAATAATAATAATAATAATAATAATAATAATAATAATAAACAAAAATAATAATAAACAATAATAATAATAATAATAATAATAATAATAATAATAATAATAATAAACAATAATAATAATAAACAATAATAATAATAATAATAATAATAATAATAATAATAATAATAACAACAACATCAATAATAATAAAAAAAATAATAATAATAATAACAACAACAATAATAATAATAATAATAATAATAATAATAACAACAAAAACAATAATAATAACATCAATAATAAAAACAACAACAACAATAATAATAATAATAATAATAATAATAATAGTACTGTAGAAGTAGTAGTAGTAGTAGTAGTCATATGTACAAGACAACCTCATCTTAACACCATACACTTGTATGGCTCTCTTGAACATCATTATTGTGAGGGATCAATGTACTGTACATCATGTACACCAGTATAATGTGACATCACCTATAATGCCATCCACAATTATGACCCCCCTTGAATAGTGTTATATTAAGAGAACACTGTATGTTGATTATAAAGACCCCTTTTAATGAAGCAAAATTTGCCTTATTCCTGGTGGTTCTGATTGTTACAAACACAAGTTGATAATTCAGTGTGAGTGTGAAACCTGTTGAAACAATGCCATGGTAGCTCAGTTAGTGGCACATTGTACTTCTAGTAACAGGGTTGTGTGTTTGATACCCACCAAGGCCAGTCCAGGTTGGTTGCCATCGTTTTTAGAAAAGGCACTTAGCTCCCTTTCCGTGGCTTGTACTTGCTTATAAGTCTAGTCCAACTGAAAACTGCACAGACCCAGATCTTCCATTACATAATGTAGCAGCAGATATGGGTCTGTACATTTTGTTAAGAATAATTAGTAGATCAAATAACATAGATCCTGATGTGCAGGTGCATCATATTATGGCAGATCTGTAGCTTTGTTGCTTACAGTTTGAATTGGCCTATAAGTGAGTAAAGACGGTAATCTGTTCAAAGTGCCATTAAAACTAAGAAAACAAAAAGAAAACATTAATTACTGTGCCATAACTGAAGTCTTAGTTAGCCATAGTCAGACTGTACATTCATCAGATCAAGCCCAAGAAAACTTTGTACACATTATTTTTGGTAACTACAAAACAAAAAAAAGCTATGTGCTGGATACTACATGGTTAAAAACCTTGTATAGATTGTTACTTGTCATGGTATATCACATAAAACCTGTCAAAAGCTGTCTTCCTTACACCCCTAAGGAGAAAATCAGAGAGCCCAAGAGAGAGAAAGAGAGAGAACACATGCTGGGTCAGGTTATTCTTAAATTCAGCTCAGGGGTTTCATCTTTAACTGGACACTACTTACAAACTGACCATGTATTTGTATATTTAATGGTTTGCAGAGGAGCTGCAACTTGAGACCTGTCAAGTATATCAAAAGCCCTAACAGGTAAGGATTCATACATTTTTCATGATTTAATTAAATTTTCTTTCATTTTTAGAAAAAAAATAGAAAATTTTCTTTCATTGAAGTTAGAAATCTGCTTTCTAGTATTTGTTCAAGTTCATAAAAGAAAGTTTCTCAGGCATTCTCTTTTCTTTGAATACTTTTTAGTTGAAACGAATTGCTATTTACTTGAATAGTTAGTATTCAATAAGAAATTGTCAAGACACTGAAAAGATCCAGTGAAATGATTTCTCACTTGTGTCAGTATTCAGTAAGAAATTGTCAAGACACTGAAAAAACCAGCGAAATGAATTCTCACTTGGATTCCATTATTCAATACCAAATTGTCAAAATAATGATAAGATCAGGTAAAATGAGTGCAAATTGATATTACCCAGAATTATATGCTGTAAGAATTTTAATACAGATGTACTTTGAAATTACACAAGATCAGAATTAATTTGCTGTAGTGGAATTGCAATTCTTTGAAATTACACTGGATCAGAATTCATTTGCTGAAGGGGAATTGTAATTATTTGAAATTACACTGGATCAAAATTTATCTGCTGCAAGAATTTAGATATTTTGCTAATATACATATCTTAAGTTTTTACAATTTTTGTTGGACCTCCACCACCACCACTGTCACCACCCAAAACAACACAAAATGACTTAGTATTATTCTTTAGAGGTGACTTTAAATGAAATAGATCCTACATTCTTTACTTTTTCTTTCAACAGTTGCATACATTGTAGAAGTTAATTAATTCAAGAAAAAAAATATTTTTTTTTTTAGCATACTCAGAGGAAATGGTGCTTATGGTTAATTTATTATTTTTTCTGTTGCTTTGGAACTAATTAAAACCTGATGCAATTTTAGTTGATTGGATGGATACATTAAGCAGATAGGCTGCACTTTGAATCCTTATTCAGAAACTTTTTTCAATGTACCAAATGGTAAACTTAAACACAATGACAGTTGCAGTGTTGATGTCCATATACCTGTCAGGTATTGATGTAGATTGTGATCTGTCAGGTATTGATGTAGATTGTGATCTGTCAGGTATTGATGTAGATTGTGATCTGTCAGGTATTTGATGTAGATTGTGATCTGTCATGTGTTTGATGTAGAATGTGATCTGTCAGGTATTTGATATAAACTGTGATCTGTCAGGTATTTGATGTAGATTGTGATCTGTCAGGTATTGATGTAGATTGTGATCTGTCAGGTATTGATGTAGATTGTGGTCTGTCAGGTATTGATGTTGATTGTGATCTGTCAGGTATTGATGTAGATTGTGGCCTCTGGATCAGTTGGATGTGAAGTTTCTGTTGTCAGGAGATGGACAACTGTGTAATTCACAAAGAACCCAAACAGTACTTTTTTCAATGTACTGAATGGTAAACTTAAACACAATATTTCTATTTAAGTTACTTTGGAGATCCGTCGATTTCACATCATTTTTATTAGGTTAATTTTCATCACCCTGATTCAAGTCCAACATTTTTTTCACCTTACCTCCTTGATCAGTAGAATATAAAATTTATACTTTATCATTTTTTCAATTACCTTCATTTTCCTCATAAATATGTTCAAAATGAGTTCAAAGGAACAATTTATTCAATGAATTAAGATGAAATAATTTTACAGTATTTAGAATGGCATGAATGCTTCATGCATCAAAAGATACTTACCTGTTTGATGTTGCAAATTTCAAATATTACCCTTTTTCAGGTGATTCAACAAAGCAATTATGACAAGAAAATTGAGGGTAATGGTATAGATACAATTTTACACCTTTCATTCATAAATCAAAAACTTGGGGATCTGTTAGTTATTTTAAACTGCTGCTAGTGGCATAAATCTTCACATAACATCTGTTGCAATTTCACCCCTCTTGCCAATAAATCAGAGACAAAAGCCCTACACTTGGGGAGAAGAGGGTCCTAAATCACCTCCTTCTCCCACTGACATATTACCATTCAGATTCTTCTGTATCACAATAGTGATTTACTGGTAGGTGTACTGTTGTATGTACTCACTTATATGCTACAAACTGCACCAATCAATATCTGTGTTGCATAATATACTTGCAAATGTGGCTGTCTGAAGTTTGTAAGTGGGAATCACAAACAACCTAGACCCTGATATGCTGCACACCATGAAATGGCAGATCAGGGTTTTTGTTGATTGCAGTTGATTATGGCTTATAAGTGAATGCATACAGATACAAACAGCAATATAAAATTTTGAATTTTAAAGAAAATTTATGGGTACTTTCTTTAATCATTGTACATGTATTTATCGTGGGAAATTATTTTCACTACTTCAATTTTTGTTCCAAATTTGCACAAATTGTATACTAACAAAACTTTGTGAGTTTAAGTTAATAAAGTATGAATGTTTAAGAGAGATCAGAGCTGTTTATGCACTGCAGAACAAATTCCATGCTTGTCATATCCATGCAATAAACCATACTGTTTTTTATGTTCTGCCATATATGGAGGGGAGGAGCATATGACATGGTCTGTCCATTCTGTCCTGTCCCATCTGTTCAGAATTTCATTCAACTTTTGAAATTTTTGATGGATTCAAAGCCATATCTGGCATGAAGCTTTACATTAAAAATGTTTGCATTCAAGATGCTTGAATTTTGCAGCTTGATCCTGCAGATAGTGTATAAAGATAGGGAGAAATTACAACAAAAAAACAGCTATGCTAATGCATAGTTTGATTGTCTTTCCAAAATGAAAGTAGAGCAATGGCCGAGTTCAGAAATCCTGTGAGAAATGAAAGTAATTCTATAATAGTTGTTGAATGCTCAAACAGGAATCTTTACCTTGAAGAGTTTAGCAATTGGAATCTCAGGTTATTTTTGCCTATCTGTTGCTTCATATTGGCATCCAAGCTGTATTGACACATTTTTGGTTCATATTATAATATAATTAAGATGGGTAATCAGTTTAGAAAGTTGATGCCCGTTATCGTAGCTGATTCTATAGGTATCACACCACTATTGTGTATTATGGAATTATCACATAATGAAACATTCACCACAACTTTGGGAACAAGAAACTGAACAATTTTGATTAATAGGCCTGAAAGTGTTATATCTAGTTTAAATTTAGTATGACAAAATAATACAAAACCATCCAGTTACTATCCAGATTTTAGATCAGAAAGCCACCCACTGAACTTTTTAAACAATCTGTTAGACTGGTTCAAAAATCAGTCTATTACATTTTGTTTAAACAATATACCTCTGCCATTTATGGAGCTGCAACATTGATAAGAACCATTTAAACAGTGGAGTGATTCATGTATAAACCAATAAAAACAATATAGACCCTGATCAGCCCTCACATAATGTGTTGGCATATATCATTGCCTATGTTTTGTCTTCCTTTTTAATGATTTTTATTAAATAACATAGAACCAGGTCTGCTAGTGCATTATATGATGTAAGATCTGAATTTATGTTTTTCCTTACTGAGTTCATCAGGTACACTGGTCAGTTGGTAAATATGATAGGTGCAGTAAATTGGCTAGTGTTTGACAACTTTTGTCTACTGGCTTACATACCTTAACCCAAGTAAGGTGGAAGATGGTTTTGTTCTGAAGCCATTTTTCTGCAACAGTAGTAGAAAATGGCACACTAGATGTGATTTATTTTGTCTTCTGTGTGTCCATAAAGCTCCAGGCAAAATGTTGTGCTAACATTAAGAGTTTTCTGTGGAGTCACATGCCTTATAGAGATGCAGTGTGCTTGATTTGTTGCCTTCATTGACTGGCAAGTTTGGAGTGATGGATAGGTGGATTTTTAAAGACTGCAATGCAGAATTATTGCCAAACTACATGACACTTGATACTAATTCAGTTCTCATAGTAAACCTATGCAAACACAACATTAATAATTAAATAACTTTAAATTTCTGGGTGGTCATGATCAGACCTATATTTATCAGTACAGATACATGCTGGATGACAGCTTTTGTGTAGAAAAAAGGATAGAGCCACAACATTTTCTTCACCTAAATGTGTTTGAAACACATGCTTTCAATTCCACTCCAAATAATCAGGTGTAAACTTCAGTAATGACCTAATGATTGTTCCAAACTCAAGATTATTAAAAGACTGAAATTTATCAATAAAAACAATGTTGGGGTGGGGATAGGGGTGGGGATTAAGTTATGACTAGGATAAGTTCTCAAAAGATTCATTGTTACTAAAATCTAACTTTCAATACCAACCCATCCATTCCAGCCAAACACATATATACTCCATTTTATGTTCACCCAATTCCTGACTGGATCCCATTTTTCAATACCACTGGTACCTTGTGTGATAATTATAAGAATGAAGTTTTATCTCAACTTAATCCCTGGAATTCATTGAGGTAGATATTTTTGTTGGGTAATAAATATCATATATGACACATAAAGCCATTTATAAATGCATTTAAAGCAATAAATTGAAATAAGGACTTTCTAGTTTTCTTGAAAGCTTTATAATTTGTTTTTAAACAATATAATTGTTGACAAATTGTTACTCATGTACTAATGTTTAGGCATGTACAAAGAAACAAATGAAAGATGAATAGTGCATTTAAGTTTGTAGATGTCTATCAAATTTTTTTTTTGCTTTATTTGTATCTACTACAAGAGATTTTCTGCAAAATCAATAAATGGATTGCTCATCAAAATGAACATATGAACATTGGCTTTGGTTTTTTTGTTTTGCTGTATTGCCCACCAGCACCTGTAATGGAAGCCACTCCTGTATATAAGGCCAACTTTGCATTTCATTAAAGGTGTAGCCTCTTAAGAGTGGGTCCAATAAACAGGTACATGCTTAAATGTATTAATAGGTTTGATTAGGAGGTCAGCTATCTAGTTTAATTAATAGTCTCATTTTTAAATACAGTTTAATGCATAAACAGTTATGAAACATTTGACATGTAGTAAAATAGGAATTATAATTAATTTATTTGAATCAAGAATGAAATCAGATGAAAACAAAATTAGCAGCAACAAAACTAATTTAAGCCATTTTAATATTTGGTCCATATGTATACTGGAGTTTTAAAAGGGCTGTGTTATATTGAGGGTTTTATAATGAGGGACTACTGTATATCCAGTTATCTGTTTTATAGAAAAATTAATGTCTGTAAATATTTTATCAAATAAACAGATACATTGTTTGAAAAATTTTTAAAGTCTACAGTCTATCTATTGCAATAAAATCCAAAAAAGTCAGCAAAATAAACCTAACCTACAATACACTACTATACATAAGGTTTTAAATGACAACATTTCTGGTATTTTTTGTAGTTGGAAAGGTTGCAGTAATGTGAACCTTATTTCCTGGGTAAAATAAGATAATATGAATGCCAAAAGAGCACACCTTGCATTCATGTGGCACAAAAAATTGGGCACAATAATAATATGGCATGTTGTGTATACATTTTCCACTTGTATGTTCATTAGAATTCATTTTAATTCACCTTAAAATGGGAAAGAGTTATAAATGACCAATGCTAAGATTAGATTTGAAATCTTATTTCTTTGTTTTTATGCAAAATCTGTACTCAGTCACAATAATTTTAACAAGTGTACATCTGTGATCTGTCAGGTATTGATGTAGATTGTGATTTGTCAGGTATTGATGTAGATTGTGATCTCTCAGGTATTGATGTAGATTGTGATCTGTCAGGTATGGATGTAGATTGTGATCTGTCAGGTATTGCTGTAAATTGTGATCTGTCAGGTGTTGATGTAAATTGTGATCTGTCAGGTATTGATATAAATTGTGATCTGTCAGTTATTGATGTAGATTTGATTTGTCAGGTATTGATGCAGATTGTGATCTGTCAGGTATTGGTGTAGATTGTGATCTGTCAATATTAATGTAGATTGTGATCTGTCAGGTATTTATGTAGGTTTTGATCTGTCAGGTATTGATGTAGATTGTAATCTGTCAGGTATTGATGTAGATTGTGATCTGTCAGGTATTGATGTAGATTGTGGCCTCTGGATCAGTTGGATGTGAAGTTTCTGTTGTCAGGAGATGGACAATTCATGCATTCACAAAGAGCCCAAACAGAATGGTTCATATATACTGATTTATGATGGAAAATCCAGTACAGAATCATGTCCAACTTCAAACAACAAAGATCTTGGCCTACCAATGCATAATGTGCCAGTAGTTCAGGGTCTGTGTTGTTTCTACTGACTACTCCTTGCATATTGCAGTTTAAAGTTAGATTAGATTTATAAATGAGTATATATAGAATAAGAAAAGTTTCTTCGCAGAATGTTATGTGTTATTTTCAGTTAAGATATTTGATCAGTGGAAATTCAGATAGATGCTAAAGCTTTTAAAAACTTAATTATAATCTCTGTGAGATGCAAACTTTGACTAAAGTTGCTACACAAATACAGAAACAAGATACAAATAAAAGAAACAAAATAAAAGTAAATATGTATTCAATCAATATAAAAGTCAATGATCTTAACAAGGCAGTGAAAGAAGGCATGGGTTTGAATCTCAGGCTTGGCTAACATGGGTACATGAGAAAGCATGCCAGTAGCTTTTTGAGGGTTGGTGGACAGATCCATAAGTTTAAATATGACTGATTCATCCCTGACTCTTACCAAATTTATTCTTGGAAAAGCTGAAAAGTAATAATTATTTGTGTTACAGTAAAGTGCCATATTCATGGTACTGTAATCAGCTGTATTTATGGAAGTTGTCATAGGAGTCTTCATAGATTATGCTTTGGGTTTTATTTTTAAAGTCACCTGTCAAATCGAGTTTATGTATGGTAATGGATATGGTTGTCATGCATGGGATAGGTCTTCTGTGAAAATTTGCTATTTTAAACCTTTTCTCAGAAACAACTTGACCAGTTTTAGTAACACTTGGCAGAGAACACTCGCTCTGGCATGAAGGTCTTTCAAGTTTATACAAATCGTGCCAATCTGCCATGAATCAAAAACCTTGAAACAACTTTGCAAAACTAATAAACAAAATGTTTGACAAATTTGACCGAAAACATCCTAGCATGAAAGGATTTCCAGATTTGTACAAATAATGCTGATCTGCCATAAATCAAAAACCTTGAAACAACTTTGCAAAACTAATAAACAAAATGTTTGACAAATTTGACAGAAAGCATCCTAGCATGATTTCCAGATTTGTACAAATAATGCTGATCTGCCATAAAATATGGCTACTGTTTTTAAGAATAATAACAAAACCTTTAAATGATTTCTTTTACAAGACTGGTGAATGGAATTTGATCAGATTAACCAAAACATTTTGGTTTGAAGGCCTTTAAAATTTGTGTACAAATGATACTGAACTGGCTTCAGATCTCACGTTCCTGACATAAAATAGAAGAAAAAAAGCCTTTAAAATGATTTTTTTAAAAAAATATATGCACAGTTATGAAAATTAGAATTTTGCAGAAATATCAGCAAGTATAATGCCAGCATAGATTTCTTGGCCTGCCATAACATTTTGACTTTTGGGTAGACGGTGGCCAGGTGAGCAATATTAGGCCTACTTTGACCTCTTGTTAAATTCCCTTTGTTAAAATGAGCTTATGGTATGGAACTGCAGCTGGCATGTGTCAATTATTGTCCATTATCCATAAACATTTCCTTTCTTAAACCTTCTTTCAAAACGTTCTGGATCAATTTCAACCAAATAATGCAGAAATGTATGAAGGGCTTTAAAATTCAACAGATGATGATGAGCCACCATCAAATATGGCTAACATTACATAAAAACCTTGATTCAAAACCTGCTTAACAGAATGTGATAACATTGAATAGAAGCAATCTGGCTTAAACATTTTTTTTTTGACAAAGCAAGTTAACCTGGGATCACATATAGCCACTATATCCTCCATGACTACAGCATAAACTGGTACCCACTTATAAATTCTCCATGACTACAGCATAAACTGGTACCCACTTATAAATTGAGTCAAATTGCAACCTGCACAGAACCCAGATGATTGTATTATGTCCCAGCAGATCTGAATCTTTGCAGTTTGTTAGGAGTAATCAACAGAACTAAAAAACATAGACCCTGATATGCTAGTATATTTTCCAGGTACAGATCAGGGTCTGCATTGTTTGCATTTGGACTATACTTATAAGTGAGAATCAACAGTAATTAGCAGAATTACATCCAGCTTGAGATTCTCAACTTACATTATTTACAGACATTTTTATGTGTCAATTTCAGCTATTCTTGATGTGGCCAATAATGTACTAAAAGTGTCATTATCCCCCTCCCCCACAGCTATTCAGAGATTACCATAAATACTTGGTTATAAGTCAACTCTAGCTGCAACCAACCTAAAATCCAATCTGCCATTGAATATTGGACTAGCTGACGAGAATTATGTTTGTTCTACTGATTACTCCCAAGATAATGCATATACCCAGATATTACAGAGCTTTATAAGATGGCAAATTTAGATCAAGCTTGTAAATGAGTGAAAATGGTAATTTTAGGGTTTCAGACACTTTTCTGGCACTTTTTTATACTAAAATACTTCTCTTAGATAATATTGGTTTGTAGTAGTGGGAGTAGGTGAGGGTGAGCTCTCCTAGATATGGTGTGGTGTGGAGTGGTATGGTGTGGTATTTATAATTTTTAACATAGCTTTAACAATTTTTCAGTCATATCCCTATGATGTCTGCAGTGTGACAGTTTATAGTGATGTCTAGCACTGGGGCATCATGCCACAGACATGTAGCATGATGACCGACCCAGTCACATTATCCTGACACCAGGTGGACCAGTCCTAACACTAACCTCTTAATGCTGAGCATTAAGTGAAGCAGTTGTTAGTACCATTTTTGTAAGTCTTTGTTATGACTCAACCTCCCACATCTGAGGTGGACACTCTAACCACTAGGCCACCAGAGCAGTTTCTCCTAGATATACAAAACTGTTTCAGATGAAGAATCTATATAATGATAGTAGTTGTATATTTTCAGACTTTTTCTTGTAACCGTTGCAAAGGCTAGTGGTGAAAATAATGGTTACAAGGTGAAATTTCTTTTTTACCATTCCTTGTTAAACACTGTTTGTAGCATCTTATATTATATGACTTATAATGATTTATATATATTTGTACAATTACATTATAAAATTGGATCCATGACCATACCTGCCTCATAAGACAAACCTTGATCAAATGAATGGTCTTATAACAAACCTTCTTAAAATGAATGGTCTTATAACACAAACCTTCTTAAAATGAATCTTATAACAAACCTTAAAATGAAAGGTCTTATAACACCAACCTTGTCAAAATGAATGGTCTTATAACACCAACCTTGTTAAAATGAATGGTCTTATAACAAACCTTGCTAGAATGAATGGTCTTATAACACCAACCTTGTTAAAATGAATGGTCTTATAACAAACCTTGCTAAAATGAATGGTCTTATGACACAAACCGTATTGTAATGAATTGTCTTATGACACAAACCTTGTTAAAATCAATGGTCTTATGTTGTGAGTGAGTGCTGAACTTAGTACCAGGTTGTGAGATTTTTTAAAAAATTTCTGTGATTTTAGTAAATTTTGGGAAATCCTTAATTGTAGTCTTGTGCAATAGCATTATGATTCAAAATTGTGTGATATTTTCTTAGCACTGAGGTATTCACAGGTATACATACAGATCTCAAATTAGGACCACAATAGTTTTTTTTTTTGCTCTTTTATCCTCACACTGTGATATCAGAAGAAAACATACAAATCCCAAATTATGGCCGTGCCAGTTTTGTCACACTTTTATGTCCACACTGAGATATTTATTGCAAGTATATATATAAATCTGGAATTAGAATTTTGTCACACTTTTATCCTCATACTGAGAGATCACATGTATGTATACATATCTTGAATAATATTCCTTTAGCGGCTTTCTCACTCTTTTATTCTTGCACTGAGATTATCAACAGTATACAAACAGATCTAGACTTAGGACATCAGCAGTTTTGTCACACTATTATAGCTTTCCTACAAAACCAATAAAAGCTGTATTTCTGTTTGTATAACATAAAGTAATCATAATTGTCAACATTTTCTGCTATAAAATATTAATTTACCATATTTCAATAAAATGCTGCCTTGTCAGTCTACATTGCTGCCACACATTACTTGAGTCATAAATTTTGGTTTATATTAAGAAGCATGCCATAGCTGATCAATCACTCAGGTGAAACTACTATGTTGATATATCCATTAGATGACAGTTATTCAAACTCTAAGTTGTATCTACCCATATATATTTCTTTGTATATGGGTTGGAGATTCATTTTTTGTAATATTCAAAGTTCTTTTATGAGAAAATAACATTATGTTGTACACAGATTGCACAGGGTGGGATGCAGGTAAAACTTCCTCAATCAACAGTCTCACATTGGGTAGACACAGGACACAAATTTGATTTGTTGTTGTTGTGGGTTTAATGCCATTTTTGGGTAGACACAGAACAAAAATTTGATTTCTTGTTGTGGGTTTAATGTCATTTTTGGGTAGACAGAACAAAAATTTGATTTACTGTTGTGGGTTTAATGCCATTGTTTGGGTAGACCCATAACAAAAATTTGATTTCTTGTCGTTGTGGGTTTAATGCCATATTTTGGCAGATGAGAGGCTATGTATTAGTTAAGTTTTACAGCATAAGCATATAATGACCATTTATGAAAGGCAAATTTTGGTATGAATTGACCTACAGTTCCACGCTGTCAAGGTAATATTCTGTTTCTGTGCACAAAATTAAGCAGACTACACATAGAAACATTATTCTTACCATGTTACAGAGAAATCTGGCTTTTCTTATCTCAATCACAGTCCGGTCACCTCAGTCATGGTGTCCATATACTAAGAACTGCTTTTAAAAAGAAGAAACTCCTGTTGTCTTTTGCTGTGCCTGATGGGATTGTTATAAAATCAAATAACAATAACAACAACAGATATATAATTTCTAAAATGAGACATTTAGATTGTGTTGTGTGGTGGAATTACTCCCTGAGAACATCACTCCTATCATTGAGACAATCACCACCATTTTGCAAAATCATGCATGTTTTATTTCCGCCTTACTAAAGTCTATTACTTAAATTGCCATTATTTCTCAAATGAACAATAATTCTCAAAAAGGTAAACACACAGCAGACATCCCAGATACTATTCCACCAATAAAACCATGTAAAATTTAATAAAAAAAAGGAAGTCTTTAAATTAAATTGACACCAAATACACCAGTTACACCAGCCATTTTGTATTTTGAGTAGATAACTGTTGATAACCCTTTTTCATATTGTTGTATCCACTTTCAATGGGACCTGGATGTCCAAGTTGTCTCAGGCACTTGCCTGTACAGGTCACTCATGTCTCACTTTTGTACACATGTGAGACAGGTTGCCAGTACATGTGAGACAGGTTGCCAGTACATGTGAGAAAGTTTGCCAGTACATGTGAGAAAGGTTTCCAGTACATGTAAGAAAGATTGCCAATAGTTTTCTGTGTTTCAGTAGTTCTACCCAGGGTTTTCTTGGGTTCTTCCTCCACCAAATATACTGGCTGTCATGTAGAGCTTGCCATGTGCTGAAAGATGGCATTATACCACACAAAACCAAAAAGAATCAGTGTGTATTCTTCCATACCCCGTAAACAAATGAAAATGTGCTTTTTAGATGACATTTACTTATTGCAAAACATGCTATTTTAAATTATTTTCAGAAAGTTGTTGGCAGGGGAAAGGAAATATGCATGACAAAACATTTTAGAAAAAATATTCATTATTCATGACAAAACATTTTAGAAAAAATATTAATTCATTCATGTTTTCTTTACATTTATATATTGTGAAAAATTGTTGTAATAATGCTTCTTCTGACACCCATCAGTCATGACGTGTCAGTACTCAGGATGACTAGATTCTCACATAAAATATTTCCTATTCATAAATTTTCAACAAACCAATTTTTTTTTTATGCTTAATGTCCATAAATGAACCATTACAGGAATGACGTTAACCGCAGTTGTACATGTTTGAGCCCAAATGTAATACAGCCAAATCTGTCTTCAGGCTAAAAGAAAACTGGCCTTTCAAGACAGGTGGTTGCTTAAAAAAGTTTTATTTGTACAGTTATTTTATGCAATGGAACTTTAAAAATGGCTGTTGAAGACACATTACCTTTAAGGCTAGTTCGACTGTGTCCGACACTTTCTCTAAAATTACTCAGACTATTATTTTATGTTCCTAAAACACTAATCTTAATGTTTGAAAATTAAATTTATTTTATGCACTAGATCAGATTTGTACAAAATTCATCCATTTGGTCTGATACAGCCCATAATCTGGGTTTATCCATTAATTTGCATCATACATGTGGCTTTGAAAATCACTTATTCAGCCTGTGCCCTGCAGGTAATCGCCAGAGACTCCAGTACACAACACACATACTTCTTGATTAATGTTTTGCAGATCAATGTCTTAAAATCGGGTTTCTTTAAGCAGATGATAAATTTTTCCTGCAGGAAGGAATCAAATTATGTCCCCCACAGAATCAATATAGAAGTTAAAGCTCTGATAAACATCTCAGCAAATTAAAAAAAAATTCTAAATGATAAGAAGTATGGTATCCAGTGACCCCTCCCCTTTGAGACTGGTACACTGCTCAGTGTTAATAAATAGTAATTTAAATCTAATACATACCCAGAGTTGAATAGTATAGCCACTGATCTGCCTTCTCATTATGCCATTAGATCAAAGCCTACAATGTAAATTTGAAATGAAAAGTAAAGACATTAATGTGCAATAGAAGATTGGGTCTCATCTTGAAACTTTTTCAGGAACATTCTTTAACTTAATTTAGAATTAACTGGTAGCTAGAATCACAGAACTTTTTGTCCATAACTGGTAGCTAGAATCACAGAACTTTTTGTCCATAAAATAGATGCACCCAAAAGTATCATACCTAATTTTGTGCTTTTGAACTTGAATTTTTTTTCTCCAAAAAGTTTGGAAATATTGGTCTATACAGTTTGAAGCTGGTGCACATCATCACAATATAATCTTGTCTTTTTCTGAGTATTGGTTGTTTAGGGGATGGGGTGCTTTATGGAAGTTATATTGTGCTGAGGCAAGTAAAGTAGCATGATGAAGGATGTTTGACAGCATTAAATTGAGCTGATTCAATTGTGGGAATTAAATCTGCACCTTTTCTGTCAAGATTTCAATGTTTTCACCATTCAGCAACAAGGGCTCCAAATAGGGTCCTGATAATAACAGAACAATCCTTTAATATATTGGTATTCATGGATGCCATAAAATGGGTAACATAATAGATGAAGTTTCTTTATTTTCAATTGTTGCTTTGTATGGAACTTTTAACACACTGTTGGCCATCTTGGATTTAATGACACTTTCAACACATTAATGGCCAAATCATGAGTGCTAGATGCCTTTTCCAAAGACAAAACTGAGACAGCCAACCTGCACTGGCCTGGGCAGGTATCAAACTCACTTCCCTTTTTAATTATAAGCCTGACACTGTTTTCTACATAATATCTCTGTTACATAATGAAATGTGACACACAGCAATACCCATGTATAAAAAGGTACATAATAGTGAATGAGTATTGTACATTAGGTTCAATCAAATGGGTACTAGGTTATTTTAACCTGTAGAAATCTTTTTTACAAATGTTTCAATTTGATTCAAAATTCCTGGTGACTATGTATTCTTAAGTAAGTGATTTGATGCAGTTTTGAGTTTGCCATTTCTTAATCTCTTGGTGTGTTGAGAAAGGCACCACATTTCCATTACCTTAACATGTTATAGATAATAATGTACTTAAGGTATTGTTACAATCAAGATTATTATTATTATTATTATTATTATTATTATTATTATTATTATTATTATTATTATTATTATTATTATTATTATTATTATTATTATTATTATTCAAATTACAGAAGAAAAGATTTTTAAAATGTGTGCAACCTTTATTGCTACTTATAATATCCACTTATTATTATTATTATCATTATTATTATTATTATTATTATTATTATTATTATTATTATTATTATTATTATTATTATTATTATTATTATTATTATTATTATTATTATTATTATTATTATTATTATTATATTAACTGGATATTATAAGTAGCAATAAAGGTTGCACACATTTTAAAAATCTTTTCTTCTGTAATTTGAATCTGCTGGGATCCCAAAAGTTGATGGGTTAGTTTGTTAACAATTTTCTTTGTATAGTAATTGCTATTTATGCTGAATTCTGTTGATCATGACCAAAGTTATGTTTCAGCTATTGATTTTTGTGCGAGTCAGTCAATGATTATATTTATCAAAAACTTACCTGCTTATTTTTTTGATCGTATTCTCATAGAATATGAACTTTCATATGATTATGTATCATTGTGGACTTGTATAATCATGGACTTTCAGGTGATTATGTATGTGTGTGTGTGTGTGTGTGTGTGATTTATATTTTTAATGTAGCTTTAAAAAATTTTTAGTCATATCGCTACAATGTCTGCAGTGTGACAGTTTATAGTGATGTCTAGCACTGGGGCATCTTGCCACAGATATGTAGCATGATGTCCCACCCAGTCACATTATCCTGACACCAGGCTGACCAGTCCTAACACTAACCTCTTAATGCTGAGCATCAATCGAGGCAACTGTTAGTACCATTTTTTAAAAGTCTTTGATATGACTCTGCAGGGACTCGATAATGTGACCCCCTGCATCTGAGGCTCTATACACTAGGCCACGGATCGGTGTGGTGATTATGTATAATTATGGACTTTCAGGTGATTGTGTATAATTGTGAACTTTTAGGTTATTATAATTATGGACTTTCAGGTGATTATAAATATGGACTTTTAGGTGATTGTGTATAATTGTGGACTTTCAGGTGATGATATATAATCATGAACTTTAATTGATTGTGTAAGTAAAATCATGGACATTTTCTGATGATTATAATTCTGGACTTTCAGATGATCATGTGTAATTATGGAGTTTCAGGTCATTATATTTATGGACTTTCAGGTGATTATAATTATCAACTATCAGGTGATAGTGTATAACCATGAACTTTCAGGTGATTGTGTAGAAGTGTAGAATCAGTATATTTAGTTTGTTATCATAAAATTAATTTTTATATTGTGTGTATAAAAAAGAGAAAACAGACTTTCCTTTGTTTATTATAAAATGTGTGAGTCTTTGACCTAATTCTACCAAAACTTTATTATTTTGACCTTTTTGAGCTATTACCTTATCTCTCTGTATTATGGAATTGGACTACCATACCTTAGGTTACATATACTGTTATTTACCCTTGTATGGCACAGCTGTGAACATAGGTAATAACTGTTTGGGGCATGTTAATTGTCACCATGGGTCAAATATGTAACAAATTAATCACAAACAAATGGGAATTTTTACAATTATACATACCTCTGAAAGTACCCCAGAAAAGGATGTTTTACTGGTATGCATAATAAGTAAAAGGTTTCCTCCATTTGGAAGATATTAAAGACAAATTAGTGCCCTATGGGGACAATTGGGTATCAATGGAAAAGAGGTTGTTAACCATTAGTGTGTTGGTGCAATGACTGGCCAGCACAACAATCCCATGCATGTCACCACAGGTTAACTGTGGCAGTCAATCACTCCTCCTTATGCTGCTAAATATGCTATGTGGCAACTTTTCCAAGGTGAAGTCTGTGAATTATTGAAGCATAAGACAAAAATTTTAATACCTTAAAAATATTTGAAAAGCTGTACAGGAGTTTTATTGTCATCCAAGGAATGACTGTTGGTACATCACCATGACATGGGGCACCACAGGCACATGCACATATCCAGCACTGGATTTATTTTGGACTAAAGTTTATTCAGAACATTAATCATTAGGAATTGTGTTAGAAATTCTGGGATTATTTGGATTTTATTACAATACTATATGCTATTTTTTATATTTTCTTTTTATATATTCTAGGAAATAAAATATTTTTTCAAATCTAGAAAGGTTATTGCTTCATACTCTTTTCTGTTACTTATTTTAAGACCATACAGTCATGATAGTATTTTAAGACCATATAGTCATGATAGTATTTGAAGGCCATACAGTCATGATATCATTTTAAGACCATATAGTCATGATAGTATTTTAAGACCATACAGTCATGATATCATTTTAAGACCATACAGTCATGATAGTATTTTAAGACCATACAGTCATGATAGTATTTTAAGACCATATAGTCATGATAGTATTTTAAGACCATATAGTCATGATAGTATTTGAAGGCCATACAGTCATGATATCATTTTAAGACCATATAGTCATGATAGTATTTTAAGACCATACAGTCATGATATCATTTTAAGACCATACAGTCATGATAGTATTTTAAGACCATACAGTCATGATAGTAAAACCTGATCTGGTGTGTAATGAAAAGACAGAAGTAGGTTTGCAAAGTTAGCTGTTTTCTGTGTATAATATCATGACAAATGTTGGTCTGTGAAGTCTGTTGTTGTCATTGCATTATATGTGAGCAAATATGATAGTAAAATTTCTGACAACAGATAAATCAGTTGTTCCTTTCACTCCAGGCAGAATATTCAGGGAGCCACAGTGACTCAGTGGCTAGCAGAGCAGACTCATGAGTCAAAGTTCATGAATCCTGTTCAGATCATCCCAGATTGGTTTGTGTTAGGTGTCTCTTGACAAATTAATTCAATTCAGTTACTTTAGCACCACATAGCCTTGCATGTGTTGATTTACTGTTAAAGACAGACAACAAACACTGACAATGTCAAAGGGCTTTCATGTCATTAATCAGATATGTAAATATTGTATGTATTAAGAGTTAAATGTTGCCTCAGCACAATGGTGACTATATGGTTCCAACTAAAAGTAAAATTTTAACAATTTAAAAATGAAGAATTGCACAAAAAACACAAGATAATCCCCACCATACGCATATAACTGTAAAACATTAGGTACAAGTAAACCCTCCAAATGCACATAAATGTAAAACATGAGGTACAAGTTAAACCCTCGAAATGCATATAAATGTAAAACATGAGAGGTACAAGTAAACCCTCCAAATGCACATAAATGTAAAACATTAGTTCCAAGTAAACCACCCATATGCATATACTGTAAATGTAAAACATGAGGTACAAGATAGAATATAAAGGATAAAAGAAAAGTTAAAATTCCGTAAAAGTTTAAAAAACACCATATGTCTTTTCTACCTGATATCATCAAATACTTTGATGGAGTGGTACAGTTTATAAATGGTAAGTAACCTAAAAATGATGGAAAATTTAGTCAAATATTAAAGAATGGGTAGTAAATGCATTATGAGAACCTAATAAAATTATGTGCATTAGAAATGTATTTTGTATATTTGAACTTGAAAAGGTGACACTTTTGAATGTTTCCACTATGATAGAATCACATGAATATTGGGAACAATAACATACTGCATTTTGTTGTATATGATGTAATTTTGTTATGTTGTTTGTTCTACTGATTACTCCTAACAAACTACACAGACCCAGATCTGCCAGTGCATTATTTTGATGGCAGATCTTGGTGTGTGCAGTTTGCAGTTGGACTCAACTTATAAGCAAATATATATTTATTATGGACCTTAAGAAGAATATCAAAACCCATGTGTACGAAAAGTAAGCAAACAAGATAATACAGACAAATCAAGATAAAAAATAAAGTGCATGCTAATAATAACAAAACTCAAGATTTGTACAATAAAGTAAGATTAAATGGATTTGGTATTTCTTTTAGAACAGTGTATAGTGGGCTAAGTGTATGAAATTTCAAGTGGCATAAACAATGACAAATTTATGTCCTGTTAGTACACTCTTACCAAAATGTTTGCAAGTCCTGCTTAATCTCACAAAGGTTAGATTATAATCCTGAAAAACTTGTTCTTGTCATGTCTCTAAGGCTGCTTATAGTAGAAAAAGCTCATACTGTTTGCACTACTATCGCTTTTAAGTGGCCTGTAAATTTCACCCAAACAGATAGCTCACAAGGTCATGAGACATTTGTGTAAGCACTATAATTCTCTATTCCTTCTCTCCATCAGATATTTATCTTTGTTATTATTTTATTTTGTTGGTCTCATCCTTAATCTATGAAACATTTCCATTTCTGTATTAGTCTGGTATGTCACAAATATTGTTTCCATGAAATTACTTTCAGAAATGTTTGATTTTTATCAAAAATTTGGGATAAAATGTAACATTAAAGGCACAATGCAAAGTTGATTTTATTTCTATTGAATTTTATAGATTTATAAGTACTTTTTGACATTTAATTTTTTATTGCATTTTGAACTAAGATTTCATTTCATATTGGCAGGGGTATATGTGTCTTCTGGACATATTCTTGTCATCTTTCTTTTCGTCATTTAATCATTAATCATGAAGACATGGTGACTTAGATTTAAAAATTTAATGTTTTATATATTGTGAGGTCTAGTACTGATTATAATTAATATAATGCCCTAAAGAACATTCAATATGGCCACCTTGGGGGCCATCTTGAACATTTTTTTGCTCCTTCATCTTGATGGGCTTCATAGAAATTATTTTGACAAGATCAAATTTTGAATTTCATCTATCTCTCTCAAAGCATAAAATTCAGTTACTGCTCTGGTGGTCTAGTAATTACAGCCTCCACCTCAGATGCGGGAGGTTGCGGGTTCAAACCCTAACCAAGTCGTACCAAAGACATATTAAAATGGTACTAACAGCTGCCTCACTAGGCACTTATCATTACAAGGTTAATGTTAGTACTGGTTGGCCTTTTGTCAGGATAATGTGACAGGTTGCAGCATGATGTCCCACAGCTCGACATCACTATAAATTGCCAAACTGCAAACATCATAGCGATATGACTGAAAAATTGTTACAGCTATGTTAAAAATCCAAATCACATGCATAAATAGGTACAACCTTATATTCTTGGTTATACATGGAGTTCAACTGCAAAATGCACAGACCCAGATCTGCCAGTGCATTACGCAATGTCAGATCTGTGTCTATGCAGTTTGTTAGGAATAATCAGTAAAATTAACAATAGACCCTGATCTGCCAGTACATTATACCAGGACAGATCAGGATTTTTGCTGTTTGCCATTTGTCTTGACTTAAAAATGAGTAAATTTTGGTACGTCCTTGGTATCTAAGTATATGACTATTGAAAAAGGGTTTTACATAAAGCAGTTTAAAAATACTATTTACCAATGCAGATATATAATGTATTATTTACAGCACTCTTATTCTTAGTATCATTAAGCAGTTTTTTAAATTTATTTAAATTGAGGCACATACAATTTTAGCTGTAAAGGTCATTGACCAAAAGAGGTTATGGGATTGACTGTTGTGCATTTTTTAGATATCTGTTGTTTCTAAGTCCATTAGCACAAGTTTGTTATTGATACTCAAAAAGTGCTTGAAAGATTTGCAATAAAACTTTACACACACTCTTCCCATTGGTCTAGTTGGCCTGAAATGAAAATGGTGTTGATCAGACATCCAATATGGCCACCACAGTGGCCATCTTGAAAGCCTTATCACTAGTCCTTCAAAATGGAAAATCATATTGGCATGAGGTTTTCATTAAAAGATTTCTTATGACATCTAGTTGGTCATAAATGAAAATGGTGCCGATCTGATGTCTAATATGGTCATCACAGGAGATATATTGAAAATCATGTTATTGCTACTTCTCTATGGAAAGTGATATTGACATGTGGTTTCTAAAAGAAGACTTCTTACAATATTTAGTTGATTTTGAATTAAAATAGTGTCTATCTGATCTAAATTATGGTGGCTATTTTAAAAATCTTATTGTTATTTCTTTTGGATAAATGGTCATATTACAATGGGATTTTTACTAAAGCATTTCCTATGATGTTTAGTTGGCCATAAATGAAAATGGTGATGATTTAACATCCAATATGGCTGTCATGGCAGCCATCTTAAAATTTGTTATGGCTGCTGCTTTGGAAGGATCACCATATGCTAAAGGGTTTTCTTCTAAAAGACTTCTAATGATGTCTAGTTGGTACCAATTGAAAGATTATTATTCAATATGATAACCACAGTGGCTAATCGGAAAATCTTGATTTTATTTAGAAATATCAGATGTGGTTTTATTACTCTTTAGTTATAAAGAAGAAATGGTCTTATCTTTGAATTCCTGACAATTATTTTCAGCCAGTAGAGTGTCAGACTCTTGTTTATTTTTTTTACTCACAATAACTATTATTTTTCTAGGTTATTTTGGCATTGAGAAGCATGCATAGTGATTTGGGTATGTTGTTACAACCAAATATACTGAAGTATACAAAGTGAAAATACATTAATAAAGTTGTGTCTATACAGATAGTAAGATGTCAACATTGGCATAGTCAAAATTAAATATTAAATCACACCATTCATGAATGGATTTACATTATTTCTGCCTTGATAAGACCAAAGGAAATGTTAGTTATCCATGGTAAGGAACAGAGTGTATTTTAGTTTTCCATGGTAAGGAACAGAGTGTATTTTAGTTTTCCATGGTAAGGAACAGAGGGTATGTTAGTTTTCCATGGTAAGGAACAGAGTATGTTAGTTTTCCATGGTAAGGAACAGAGGGTATGTTAGTTTTCCATGGCAAGGAACAGAGGGTATGCTAGTTTTCCATGGTAAGGAACAGAGGGTATTTTAGTTTTCCATGGTAAGGAGCAGAGGGTATGTTAGTTTTCCATGGTAAGGAACAGAGGGAATGTTAGTTTTTCTATGATAAGGACCAGAGGAAACTGTATTTATTTTAAAGTAAGGTGTGGGAATATTATCAGACACACATATCCTTAAAGAATATTAGTAAAAAAATTGTCATCAAACACAGGCCATTCAAAGATATATACAGTAATGATGACTAATTCATGATTCATATTAATGCATGACTCATATTATTAGAATTTTTGTATCATGATCAATCTTTTCATACAACGGATTATAGAGAGTTCATTTTAAAACAAAATTTACTGTCATATTGTAAGCCATGGTGGATGCAAAAAAAATGACAAGTGTATTAATGCTGTGTAAATAGAGATAAGTATTTAACAATCACAATGCAGCAGTTTTTGTCTTTTCTCTCACTCTTCTCAGATTTAAGGTCACCTCTCACCAGGTACTCTCTGCCCAGTATTATTTGGAAGGAAAAGCATACAGTTTTGTATCTTTTGCAACACACAAAACAGCTACAATTTGTTTGTTTCCTGTTTATTTTTTTATTTTTTTTATTTTTCACTGAATAGGTGCAGCATTTATGCCATCAGTAAGGACTGGCCTATTAAATGGCAACTAGTAATTTCAGGATTACATTTTCTTTTTTCTTTTTTAAATTGAAAGTTTTTGTTTAATTTGTACAAGGTTCAAATTCTAAAATATTACAACAGCATCACATACCATTGAGATAAAATTCTTTCTGTGACCTTATAGGGTATGTAGTTATCATAAACAGATAAATTAATCAATTTGATTTGGTGTCAATACACTTGACAGACATTTTAAATGCTGATAGAGAAATAGATGACATTCTTTTCTCAATTTCTTTTATTTCATGAAGTTGAATAATGTACAGTGAACAATTGTAAATACAATGGAAGCAGTTTAATAAATTATTTTACAGAAAGATACTTTTCAATCCTTGAAGAGAGAGAAAATGTCAGACAATGGGACCTTGAGTGTGAAATATATCCAAATTTATTTTTGTTGAATTTGTTTGTAAATCTGATCTTCATTATTTAATTGCTATTAGTAACACATCTGCACTACCTGGCTCCAGCTAGCACCAAGAAATAAACTCTCGATCTCACACTTTTGTGATATTTTGCAACCATTGTCATACAACTTATAAAGATTATTATCAGTGGTATGTACCGGTAGTACACGCATCAAATGATTTGAGGTTGTTTTCTAGATCATTAGATATAATTTTGGAATAATCACACAAGTATGATACATCATCAAGCCTGAAAAACAAGATTCAAATATCACTTTGATGCCAAGACACAGTCATACATCCAGCCTTACTTATAATAACCTTCATGTCCCTTCACAAAATTGGCAAAATATCACAAACATGTAAAACAAAGAATTAATTTCTTAGTGCTAGCTTGAGCCAGTATTACAGAGCCTAATCATGACAGGGGCCATGGTGGTACAACAACCAAAATGATGTTGGTTAGAATCCTACCACTGGATCAGTCTAGTTTGGCACTAAATGACATCCTTCTGTTACTGTGCTGTAAAAAGACAACCATCCAACTGTTCATTTCAGTGCCAGTATTCTTAATTTATTATTATTAATGTGAAAAATCCATTCTGTGACAGGATCTTTAGAAATTGAACAAATTGAAAATGGTAAGGTGATATATTATACTCCAACAGTTACAGTACATGCTAGTGCAAGGTGCCATGGAGTGGACTAATTGAAACTTTAACAGTTACAAATTACTGTCTGTCATGGAAGGAAGAGATATTTCAAGAAACTATTTACAAATGACAAAGTTGATAATTATGTAGTAAAATAGTTGTTGATGGTGTTACTGATTAGTCAAAAAGCTGTAAAAAAAATCACTTCTTGCCTGACAATTAAACAACTCTCCATTGAAGTAGATTCTATGCTGAGAAGTTGTTTGAACAACATGGATACATGCTATGTGATTTCATTTTTGAATAATAATTCAAGTTGCCCATCATCTGCAATTACCAAACTATATGGATGGCACCTGTGGCAACAAGTCTAGTGATTTGGGAATCAAAAATCAAAGGGGTCATTCATTAATTATTTTAACATAATAGGTGGGGGGAAAGGGTTTTTTGAAGAAGTTTGACAATAGTTCACTTGGGAAAAGGGGGGAGTTTGAGATAGACATTAACAATGTTATCTTTTACAATAAATTTTATAAATAAAAAAATAGGAAATTAGTGGGAAGGTTGGTATGGTACACACTTGCTCACCCATCAACAGCCCACCAGTTTAATCCTAAAACAGGTTGAGCTCTTGCCAAGGAAGTTCTTATTTTGCATTATCATATTTTGTTTTTATTCAATGTAGATTGTAGACTGTAAACAGATTAACCACACATGGTATTAATCTGATGATTAATGCCATTGTGGTTATTCATTACTGATCAGACAGATTTTAAGGGAAGCTATTACTAAATTCAAAGATTGCACTGAGCCATATACATTTAAATAGTATAGCTATTCATGGACTTCTATTAAATAGCATCTATGTTA
Organism: Potamilus streckersoni; assembly: GCA_016746295.1. Taxonomy (NCBI): domain Eukaryota; kingdom Metazoa; phylum Mollusca; class Bivalvia; order Unionida; family Unionidae; genus Potamilus; species Potamilus streckersoni. The sequence goes on along the minus strand of JAEAOA010002345.1, from coordinate 5,221,431 downwards.
TATGTGTCCAAGCTATATATATATATATATATATATATATATATATATATATATATATATATATATATATAATCTATCTATATATATATATATATATATATATATATATATATATATAGATAGATAGATATATATATATATATATATATATATATATATATATATATATATATATATATATATATATATATATATCTATCTATCTATATATATATATATATATATATATATATATATATATATATATATAATGAAGTCCATAAGCTATCCCTCCAAGAATGTATAACTAATGAGCCTTGGAATCTTGAGAGCTTGACTATTACACAGTCATGTTGAACATTATACATAAAATAAATTATGTAGCCTGGACAAGCATACAACTTAATCAACCAGATGAAGTAACCTTAATGCCTTACCAATATTGTACACTCTGATAACAGACCTTTGTTCATTTCAGGCAAATGCTTACCCCCCCCCTTTGCATGTGCTGTAAAATTGCTGTAGCCTATACAGGAAAAATAACATTGCCCCTCCCCTAAGTTGAAATGACATCCCTGCCGTGTACTTACCTGCAAATCTCATACAATGACCCCACAATACAAGTAATTCCATTGGAAAAATGCACACATCTAAAATATTCAATGACACAGGTCATATAGGTCTGTGTTCAGTGGATAAACATAGTAGCAAATGATGAAGCACATTTACATTTTACTATTGTTAGTGGGGGAGGGATTTTTTTTACATAATTTTATTAGGGGTGTCATTAAAAGTTTCACAGTTGTTGACAAGGATGGAGTTAAAAAATTGTTGACATAATTAATGGATGTCACCAAAGGTAAAGGTTATTTTGACTGAAAGGAGAAAAATGTTGTCCACACAATAAAGCAAGTTCTCTACCATATTAAAGCTATAAACCTTTATGCCTGGCTTGCATTTATGGTAAGTATAAACCCTTTTATATTTGAGGTCAAAAGTTTGATATCGTTTGTTGAATGAAGAAAATTTGTATCTGCACAATCACTATACTTGTCCACTGTTTATAGTGACCATGTGGGTTTAGAATAAAGTTTGTCAATGTTTGAGTTAAAAGGTCAGAGGTCAAGGTCACTGTGACTCAAGGCATATAATATCTTCCATACATGAACATTGTTCTGCATTTCAGACCTGAACTGAACTGTGTGGAAGGTGTGCACTTCTGATAAGAACAATTGTATTGATTTTCAAGTCAATGGTCACAGACTGAAAAAAGAACATGGTTTCTGCACACAAATTGCAGTTATTGATTATGTTTGGGGATGACTTACACTTTGGGTACTTACACATTTGGTAAGGAAGAAACCTACCAGGTATTGATTTTGGAGTCAGAAGGTCAGAGGTTGAAATGATTTTAATGAAGATGAATTGTTCATGTACGATAATTTTAATGTGTTAACTAGACTTACACTTCAGGTATGGAACAGGCCTATTTTCTTTTCAGGTCAAAAGGCCAGGATCATTGTTGGTCATAAAAAAATTGGTTTGGCAGAACAGTTGTACTTTAGAGTAAGTTTTTGGGTCAAACTGTTGATCGTTTTCACTTAGGATAATAAAGAAACATATCAATTCTGAGATGTAAAGGTCAGAGTTCAGAGTTTCTGCATGTAAGTATAGTGATAGACCAAATACTAAAGTTCTAGGCTGCATACCAAAGTTAAAAATGAGGTGCTAGCATCTTGATATGTGAAATACAGGATGTGTGTAACATATACCATTAAATTACTCTTGGTAACAAAAAGAGTAACATCAATTGTTTGAGGAGTAAAACAATTTTCCATCATTTGATTACAGTATTTTTATGCACAGAGAGAGAGAGACAGAGACAGAGAGAGACAGAGACAGACAGACAGGATTGGTGCAAGATCTTTGATGTATATTACATACCTGCCATAACACAATGTGCCAATTCTACCAACAACTGCCATGTCAGGATGTGCCTACTAGACCCACAACCTCTACCTCATGATGTGCACAACCTCTACCCAAGAAAGTGCCTACTCAACCCACAACCGCTACCCCATGATGTGCCCACTAGACCCATAACTGCTACCTCAGGATGTGTCCATTAAACCCACAATCTCTTCCACATGATGTGCCCACTAGACCCACAACCTCTACCCCAGGATATGCCAAGCAAGCAATACTCAAGTTTTTCACAATTCCTCTTGCATGGATGGATACAGTACCAGATTCACCAATGTGCTTAGGTGTGGCTAAGGTGCCTCATAATTTAACTTGTCCTAAATCCCAAACTGGATGGATACAAGTAAAACAAAGCCTAAATTCTTCACATATCCACATGTTGAAGTCCAGACTTAAGAATCATACCTGGAAATTATTGAGCTAAGTGTATTAAATTAAATCACCAGTTATCATTGTCAAGAATAACACACTGATACACACTTAACAAATATTATTTGACCTGATGGCACAAATAGAAAAACTAAATCAAAGTTCAGTTAGAGGCTATACGGTGAAAAGAGGGTCACCATAACTCACAATATGGCTACATATACATGGAGACTAAAATATCAAGTATCTATATCCTTACTGGTCTAATGCCTGCCAAAAGAAAGTGTCCAGTAGGCCAGGGCACACAACAATGGTGGTGACAAAATGGTTCATGAAGCAAGGGGCTTGCAAATTAGTGATCCTACAGAAGAAGAATTATTAAGACCACTCACAACTGGAGGATGACCAAGACATGTTATGGGCAAACACAAATCCAGAAAGGACTTTAATTATTGGTTTCTTTAAATTACCAGGAATAAAAATGAAATGGCTACCAAAGACAGATATTTAGACATTAAAACAGTATTGAACATGGGCCTCACACCTTAAAAATGGTAGTACAAAACGTTAGTACAAAACAGTAGTACAAAATGGTAGTACAAAACAGTAGTACAAAACGGTATTGCAAAATTTTATAGTGCAATACAGTAGTACAAAACGGTATTACAAAATTTTATAGTACAAAACAGTAGTACAAAATGGTAGTAATTAAAATAGGTGGAAATGATGCTATAGATGGTGATAGCCTGGATGAAATCAAGACAATTACACTCTTTTCTCAGTGAACAGGCAACATTAGTGTTGCAACAGTGTACAGGCAACATTAGTGTTGCTGATACCTACTTGTGCAAGTGACTCAGGTAATGAAGTACTTATTGATCTGTGTGAACAGTTTTATTTTTATTATACAGACTGGTATCCTACATTTTTTGTGTGCAAAATACAATTAGTAAAGTGAACCCAAAATTGAACTCTAAGGACAAAATTCATGTAAATGCAAACAGAACCATCTTATTGCTAATACATATAAACCCCTATTTAGATGAAAACATCCAATGATATTGTTTTTGTGGTGGAACAGGACATGTAACATAAATCTGTTGCCATGGCAAGGCCATCACATGCTGTATTTGCAATGGACTTGGCCATAAACAAAAGCTCAGTTAAAGAAAAAAAAATGTTTAGGGGTATGGGAAGAGAATGCCAACAGTATTTCATGTCTGAATACTACAGGTCCATTAAGAAAAGCAAAAGTACAAGTCTAATGTTTAATCAGAAATCCACTGGATGCAACAAAACTAAATATAAATGCACAACATCAATCTGTTGTTTTAATTGTCAAAAACCACTTTATTATCCTGAATGATAAATAAGGCAGTAATTCAAGTACTGGGTTTATTGCACAAACATCCAGATATGCATATTTTGCTAAAACATTTGACAAATCAATGGCACAATCTAAGCTTGAAGATATACACAGATGTTATTTCACTGAACCTGCCCTGAGGCCATACAGCTGCACAATTTAGTTTACAGACCTTGCAGAAAGATAAATAATGTTAATTCTTGTACTAGCATTGATTTGAATACAAATATAAGTGCTACTATAAGTCAATCCTCAAAGAACTACTGCATTTTCACTAGTACTGGTAGGGAAAGGGCTTTGTGTGGCTTATCTCAATGTAGTAAGGAAAAAGGCTTTGTGTGGCTTATCTCAATGTAGTAAGGAAAGGGTTTTGTGTGGCATATCTCAATGTAGTAAGGACAGGGCTTTGTGTGGCTTATCTCAATGTAGTAAGGAAAGGACTTTGTGTGGCATATATCAATATAGTAAAGAAAGGGCTTTGTGTGGCTTTCTCAATGTAGTAAGGAAAGGACTTTGTGTAGCATATCTCAATGTAGTAAGGAAAGGGCTTATCTCAATGTAGTAAGTAAAGGGCTTTGTGTGGCATATCTCAATGTAGTAAGGAAAGGGCTTTGTGTGGCTTATCTCAATGTAGTAAGGAAAAAGGCTTTGTGTGGCTTATCTCAATGTAGTAAGGAAAGGGTTTTGTGTGGCATATCTCAATGTAGTAAGGACAGGGCTTTGTGTGGCTTATCTCAATGTAGTAAGGAAAGGACTTTGTGTGGCATATATCAATATAGTAAAGAAAGGGCTTTGTGTGGCTTTCTCAATGTAGTAAGGAAAGGACTTTGTGTAGCATATCTAAATGTAGTAAGGAAAGGGCTTTGTGTGGCTTATCTCAATGTAGTAAGTAAAGGGCTTTGTGTGGCATATCTCAATGTAGTAAGGAAAGGGCTTTGTGTGGCTTATCTCAATGTAGTAAGGAATGGACTTTGTGTGGCAATCTCAATGTAGTAAGAAAAGGGTTTTGTGTGGCATATCTCAGTGTAATAAGGAAAGGGCTTTGTGTGGCACATCTCAATGTAATACTCATACTGTCTGTCAGTATGTATGTATGTGTGTGCATGTTTGTCTATCTGTGTGTATGTATATATGTATGTATGTATGTATGTATGTATGTATGTATGTATGTATGTATGTATGTATGTATGTATGTATGTATGTATGTATGTATGTATGTATGTATGTATGTATGTATGTATGTATGTATGAGCAGTCAGGTTTCCTATGAATGAAGAAAAATCTTGAGATCAGCTTGCATCATTAAAGTCAGTACTAGTATCTTATGGATTTTTAAGACAGACCTGGGGTATATCTAATTAAGACTATACTTCACCATCCAGTGGATTTTTAAGACAGAACTTGGGTATATCTAATTAAGACTATACTTCACCATCCAGTGGATTTTTAAGACAGAAATGGGGTATATCTAATTAAGACCATACTTCACCATCCAGTGGATTTTTAAGACAGAACTGTGGTATATCTAATTAAGACTATACTTCACCATCCAGTGGATTTTTAAGACAGAACTGGGGTATATCTAATTAAAACTATTCTTCACCATCCAGTGGATTTTTAAGACAGAACTGTGGTATATCTAATTAAGACTATATTTTACCATCCAGTGGATTTTTAAGACAGAGCTGGGGTATATCTAATTAAGACTATACTTCACCATCCAGTGGATTTTTAAGACAGAACTGTGGTATATCTAATTAAGACTATACTTCACCATCCAGTGGATTTTTAAGACAGAACTGTGGTATATCTAATTAAGACTATACTTCACCATCCAGTGGATTTTTAAGACAGAACTGGGGTATATCTAATTAAAACTATTCTTCACCATCCAGTGGATTTTTAAGACAGAACTGTGGTATATCTAATTAAGACTATACTTTACCATCCAGTGGATTATTAAGACAGAGCTGGGGTATATCTAATTAAGACTATACTTCACCATTCAGTGGATTTTTAAGACAGAACTGTGGTATATCTAATTAAGACTATACTTCACCATCCAGTGGATTTTTAAGACAGAACTGGGGTATATCTAATTAAGACTATACTTCACCATCCAGTGGATTTTTAAGACAGAACTGGGGTATATCTAATTAAGACTATACTTTACCATCCAGTGGATTTTTAAGACAGACCTGGGGTATATCTAATTAAGACTATACTTCACCATCCAGTGGATTTTTAAGACAGAAATGTGGTATAATTTTATTTATTTAATGTCATTGCAGTTGTGTTTATGTGAATTTACTCACATGTATGTGTGTTGATGATATCTGAAAATGACAAGTCTACCAACTTTTTATCTTCTTTTTAAGTATAATAAATGCTTCAAAGGAAACATGTTATTTTCTTTTATTCAGATTTTATTTTGCACTGATTTTTTGCGTGCATATATTAGTAGATAACTTATTCTCGATTGTATGCCAACACTTCTTTTGCACACATACATGCTACCCCCACCTGGGAGCACAAAACGCTTTTGAGTCTCCAAGAGAAACCCAAAACAATCAGGGAGGATGGCACTGCATATTAACTCAGACATTTTATTTCACTAATTGGTATCGGTAAAATTGCTGGTTACATCGCTGCAGTTTATGGGAGGTTTTGTTTTGCAAATTTAATTATTCACAATTTCACAAGTGCCACAGTAGTTCATTTGATTGAACATTGGATTCATATTTCATCAGTCTTAGGTTTGATACCCACCAAGGTAATAAAAATGACTTGATGTGTACATAGTCCAAAATTAGGCACAACAATTTGTGGACTGCTGCTTTTAAAAAAATTAGGAATAGAAGCACAATTTTTAGGGTTGTATTTCATACATTTCTGAAATGAAATTTTAGTAGGAGATTTTGTTTGGGTAGGCAAAATTAATGTCAATATAATTTGTAGTAACTCACTGTTTAAAACTTGACCCTCAAAATTGTTTTGTCTTGTATAAATTTTATCAATGCTGACCTGTAGCTCAGTTGTCTTATTGATAAATATTCATTAGAATACAGGTTCATATACACAGAAACATGTCTCTAATTGAAAAATAATGATGATTGTTTGTCAGATATTGGTGTGTTTGACTTTGTAAAAAAATTGATGTCCTTTCCTAAGGGTTCAAACAATCCAAATTTGCTTTAAAATTTAATGGTATCCTTTTCCTACTTTAGTTGAATATTTTTCTGCATGTAAGGGTAAGTACAAGAAAAAAAATACCCAGTTACCAGGTGTATTTATAAAATAACAGCTGAATAAGAATTACAAATTTGTTCATGTTGAATATCAGACTTTTCTTATCAAATACACAAAGAAAAATGTATTTTGGTTAGGAGTTTTTCAGTATGGTATACTTATCAAGATCAGGTTGGTTTTTTACAATAGAAGGCCTGTGCTGGCAAATTATGTATGGTCATATATCTCTGAAGATTTCCAATACTCTTGTATAATTTTTGTTGGTTTAATGATTTTATTTCACAGGACTGCTATTGAGATTGGTACAATTATATAAGAATTTTTTTTTATTCAGTAAGAGACAGAAATTGCAATTTTATGTCTAATCTCACAGTGGTCATGGTACTATGATGTGACACCTATGTAAGGTTTGTCACCTTCTTAGATGACATAAAACTTTTACAATCAGGCATTTCAAGCCACTCAGACAGCATTTATTTCATAAGAGCTGACTATGTAAATTAGGAACCACAACAATTATTCTTTGTGGATAATATTTTTTTATTTGGAGTTGAAAATTACAAGGAAATTAAGAAGGTAAAAGTTGTCCTTGATGAATAGGTGTCCTTGATGTGAAAATGTCCAATAAGACAGGTTTCGCTACACTCTTAAAGATGTCAGAGCCAAAGTTCCATGGCTTAGTTTGTTTCACAGCATTGTGCTTAAAGTTACCGGAAGATTTTCCATAATTAGATATGACTTGGAATAAATTTATTGCTCAACAACTCAATTCACTTTCAATCAACAGGATGTCTGTTTTCTGGTAACATTTGCTTCTTAAAATGATTTATTTCTTTGATGTTAAATGTTCAGATGCATCTAGTTAGACAACTAATTTCATTATGTTCACAAACAAATTTTGCACTGAATAACATATCCTGTTTTAGCATCCTCCACAAGTTGTAGACAAAGTTGTACTTATTTTTAGGTCATTAGGGTCCTTTTTCATCACTATTCTAAAGAAGAAGACAAATATAAAGCCAAAGAATTTTTTTTATCAAACCCTGTCATCACCTGTTATTTATAAATATTTAGCTGTTCAAGATGTTTATGAAATATAAGCCATCAAGGTAGAGTTATAAAAAACATAAAAATTCAAGATCTGTGTTTATATGCCAAGTTTTAAATCAGGTCTAGACAATACAGTATTCCCTCAAAATAAAGATGTCAGTTTGAGTCACTGTATACTGTCTTATAGTGAAACTGCCTTTAAATGAGGTACATAACACATAATAGTACCACATGAAATGGGATCTATGACCATACCTTATAAAAGAACTGTATTATAATGAAGGGCCCTATAATGAAGTAATGATGTGTTGATAAAATGATTCCTCAGTACAATATTACTGTTTTAAAGAATCATAAAATGTTCAGAAAAATGGCAGCCAGTATAACTGATGAAAAATTTTGTTGTAGGGTTTAACGCCATTTTTCAGTGCATAATAGGCTCTACAGGGTGGCCAGTATAAATGGTGGAGGAAGAACCCAGGAAAACATTCAGATGAACCCATGAGAAGCTACTGGCAAGCTTTCTCATATGCCCACATTGGCTAAACTTGTGGAGGAAGAAACCAGGGAAATCCCAGTAAGTACCACTGACCCATGGAAAGCTACTGGCAAGCTTTCTTGCATACCCATATTGGGTGAGCCTGAGACTCGAACCCACAAGAAAATAGATGGCAATGATCAGTAATTACAAACACTTTAGACCACTTGGCCACCTAGTCCCCATTTGTGGCTGGAATACCAGCTTATAATAAACATCCAGTCATTATAGTAAATGATTTACAGGGAGAAAAGCTTCCCAGAAAGGAATGACTGTCATTTATGGTGTTGTTATTTGTCCGTCGAGTCAACGAAGACCACTCTAGTCATCCGTGAGTTGGAGGGGCTGATTCTGTTCTGTGTGTGCACAGGTGGGGCTGATAAGGTCAATCCTTGCATGGAAGGTTCAGTTGCAGAAGGGACAAAGGATGATTGGAACATCTCCAGGAGGGTTGCTGACCATGCATGCTTTTGACTTTTTGCCTCTTCAGCTCCGCTAAGTAACTTAAGGCTGGCTGTTTGTTCCTATCAATCAGGGTTTATATTGAATGCTTTCAAAGCAGCTTTCAAACTTGTCTTTGAAGCATTTCTTCTGACCTCAATGGGATTGCTGCCCTTGCTGTAGCTCACCATAGAAGAGTCTCTTAGGTAGCCGGTGGTCTGGCATGCATACAACATGTCCCACCCAGCGTAGCTGGGATTGCATCAGGATGGTGTGAATGCTGGGGAGACCTGCTTAGGCGAGTACCTCAGTGTCTGGGACCTTGTCCTGCCACTTGATGTTGATGATCTTCCTGATGCTTGTGGTGTGAAAGTGGTTCAGCTTCCCGGCATTGATAGACCATCCATGTTTCCCATGCATAGAGTAGTATGGGGAGCACAACTGTCCTGTAGATGTTTAGTTTGGTTGTGATGCTGATGCCTCTTCTATTCCAGACATTGGCATACAGTCTCCCAAAGGTTGCACTGGTTCTGGTAATGTGAAGGTTCACCCTTGAGGGTGCAATCATTGGCAAATAAGAACTCCCTGATGGTGTCTGTCATAACCTTGGTTTTCACTTGAAGCCTCCTGGGGTTGAACAGATTTCCATCTGTATGGTACCTGATGCTGATTCCATCATCTCCATCTCTGAAAGCATTAGTCAGCATGGCAGAGAACAATAGACTGAACAGTGTCAGTGCCAGAACACAACCCTGCTTGACGCCATTGGTTACTGGGAATGGTTCAGATGTCTTTCCATTTTCCTGGACTTGCACCTGCATGCCATCATAGAAGTGCTAAACCATGGATATAAATTATTTTGGACATCCATACTTGGCCATTACCTTCCATAATCCTTCTTTGCTGACAGCATGAAAGGCCTTTATCAAGTCAATGTAGATGTAAAAAAGGTCAGCATTTTGCTTGACAGTTCTCTTGTAGCTGCCTTGCAGCAAACACCACGTTGATAGTCCCATGTTCATTCCAGAATACACACTGGCTTTCAAGGTACAACTAAACTTGTTTTAAGAATCACCTTTATTCAGCAGTCACCCATTTACACGACCATATATGTTATATTTGAAAGCAAGGTGGTTAGATGGTTAAATTAATTTGTTGGCTGGATGGTGGGAAAGGTAATTGTGTTATTCCTGCAGAAAGGAAGTCACCTTTTTGCTGATGTGACAGGTATAATTAAATATCTTCATCTATTTACTCTGAAAAAAGGTTCATCTCTCAGAACAGATTTCATTAGGATCATTAAATATTTAAAACTTGTATGTAAAGGAAAACAAAGTTTTGGTTCATGGGTCACAAAATATAGTCATATAAGGATTCTTTTGATGTCTTAATAATAATAATAATAATAATAAGAAGAAGAAGAAGAAGAAGAAGAAGAAGAAGAAGAAGAATAAGAATAAGAATAAGAATAATAATAATACTTATTATGATGGTAGTATGATGACGATGATGATTATAATAAATATTGATTATGGTGATGATGGTATGATGATGAGAAGAAGAAGAAGAAGAAAAAGAAGATGATGAAGAAGAAGAAGAATAATGATGATGATTATGATGATGGTATTATAATAATAATAATAATAATAATAATAATAATAATAATAATAATAATAATAATAATAATAATAATAAAGATGATGATGATGATAATAACTATTGATTATGATGATGGTATAATAATAATAATAATAATAATAATAATAATAATAATAATAATAATAATGATGATGATGATGATAATGATGATGGTAATGATGATGATGATGATGATGATGATGATAATAATAATAATAATAATAATAATAATAATAATAATAATAATAAAGATGATGATGATGATAATAACTATTGATTATGATGATGGTATAATATTAATAATAATAATGGTGATGATGATGATGATGATAATGATGATGATAATGATGATGATGATGATAATAATAATAATAATAATAATAATAATAATAATAATAATAATAAAGATGATGATGATGATAATAACTATTGATTATGATGATGGTATAATATTAATAATAATAATGATGATGATGATGATGATAATAATAATAATAATAATAATAATAATAATAATAATAATAATAATAATAATAATAATAATAATAATGATGATGATAACAATAATAATAACAATAATATAGTTAGTGCATTGTATTTGTTCAAAAGAATTCTTTAAGGTAAACCTGTATTCAGAGGTGACTTATGTTTTGCCATTATTCAACAGGGGCTGCTGTTGACAAAGTAGACATCCAGTGTCCAGTTAAGGCTATTATTGATTTCTCATGAAGTCCTCTCTAGCATACTTGAATTTACTTTTTGCATCATTTATTGGTGAGTGTGTTGTGTTTTCCATATTACTCAATATTGAATGTGTCATTAAACAAACTGCTTGAGACAGTCTACAGTACCAATAAGATCTTGATTACGTACCATATACACTCAAATATGAAGTCCCTCTCTCTTGCAAAAGCCATAATGGATTTGAAAATTATTGCATATGTATAATATATTCTCAAATTTTAAGTTGGCATAATGTAGTACATGACTACTCACAAAAGATTATAACATAAGGAAGTTCCATGCCATATTTTTATTCCTAAGGATTATGCAGTTGGTCTCCATTAAAATCTAAATTTATATGGACCACCTTGTAGATGAGGTTGCCTTATACTGAGGTAGTTTATAGATTTTATAGATACTATTGAATAACAAAATGGGATCTGTGACCATACCTTTCTTATAAAAGGGGCTTCCTTATACCAACGTACCATATGGTGAACTTCATAATAAAGAGGGGGGACTAAAATTATGAACTTTATTGAGATAAAGCTATTATCTTTCAACTTGTGTTAGATTTAATAATTAAGAGCTAATTCCATGAAAGAAAATTGTTCCTTCTGTGTTGCTTTGCTAAATCCCATCCATATTCCTATATTTTAGACAAATTGCTATTTGTTTGAATCTTTTTATTTTTCACTATAATTATTCCAAAAAAAGAAAGAAATATCAATATTGGATTAAATCTGTTAAAATTATTATTTCAATGCAATTGTGTCTAATGTGGGGTTGGGAGATACATCTTTAGCACATTCTTGGCTATATTTCATGCTGAGGAAATGGGAACTAAATGTCTTTTCCAAGAACACACTGAGGCGTTTCACCAGGGCCTATCTAGGAAGAACACGTTGAGGCATTCCACCATGACCTATCTAGGAAGAACACACTGAGGTGTTCCACCAGGGCCTGCCTAGGAAGAACACACTGAGGCATTCCACCAGGGCCTGTATAAGAAGAACACACTGATGTGTTCCACCAGGGCTTGTCTAGGAAGAGTATACAGGTGTTCCATCAGGGCCTGTCTAGGAAGAACACACCAAGGCATTTCTACCAGAGCCTGTCTAGGAAGAACACACCAAGGCAGTCCACCAGGGCCTGTCTAGGAAGAACACACCAAGACAGTCCACCAGGGCCTGTCTAGGAAGAACACATTGAGGCATTCCACCATGACCTATCTAGGAAGAACACACTGAGGTGTTCCACCAGGGCCTGCCTAGGAAGAACACACTGAAGCATTCCACCAGGGCCTGTATAAGAAGAACACACTGATGTGTTCCACCAGGGCTTGTCTAGGAAGAACATACAGGTGTTCATCAGGGCCTGTCTAGGAAGAACACACCAAGGCATTCCACCAGGGCCTGTCTAGGAAGAACACACCAAGGCATTCCACCAGGGCCTGTATAAGAAGAACACACTGAGGCATTCCACCAGGGCCTGTATAAGAAGAACACACTGATGTGTTCCATCAGGGCCTGTCTAGGAAGAACACACCAAGGCATTCCACCAGGGCCTGTATAAGAAGAACACACTGATGTGTTCCATCAGGGCCTGTATAAGAAGAACACACCAAGGCATTCCACCAGGGCCTGTCTAGGAAGAACACACTGAGGCATTCCACCAGAGCCTGTCTAGGAAGAACACACCAAGGCAGTCCACCAGGGCCTGTCTAGGAAGAACACATTAAGGCATTCCCTCAGGGCCTGTCTAGGAAGAACACACTGAGGCATTCCACCAGGTCCTTTTTAGGACAAATGACACTTATGACCCTTGTAATATCAGAATGAATCTCCACAAACTGAGCCCACTAAAGTATTTACAAATGTTGTATTCAATTTTAAAAATTCCTATAATTTAATTTATTTTAATAGGAATGGGAAGCCTGCTTTATGATTAGTAATATCAATTCCTAATGAATAGATCAATTCAAACTTTTTATTAGAGGTGCTCAGCCAAAGACTGTCAAAGACGTAACTTGTCCTAACATCCAGAAATTTAGATAAATACTTTGCATTTCAAAGCTTATAATTTAAGAGAACAGATTCGTTGTTAAGAGTTCGTGCATGTTATGACAGTAGCTGTGAACATGTTACAAATTCTGCTGTGCACGAAAATCATAATTTTCTATACTTGCTTAAAATTTCATATAACTTACAAAAAAGAAAGTGTATAGTTTTATGGATTTTAAACAAATTTTGACTCCACACTAGTAAAAAAAAATGATTTGTCCAGCCTAGTCATACATAGGGCATGATGAAGCAGAATGTTTTCTTTGAAATAAAAATATAGGATCTGGAATGAGGAATGAAGCTGAAAATGCTACATATTCTGTATTCCAAATTGTGAAATGCTTATCTTTTGATGTAGAGTTCTATTACATGAGTATATAAGGTAGTCATTACAGACTGCAAGAAGCTTGACCAGTTGGCAAATGTCTATTTTGTGTCTATTTTACCCTGTAATGAACATCATAATAACCACTCAGTAGGGAAACAAACATCTGCAGGAGGAAGTAATTGATCAAGCTGCTGCTATGACACAGATAGACAAATTGATGAGGGAAAAATTGCCCCAGTGAAAGAAGGTGGTGAAACCTGTGTAAGCCAATCAGAACTTTTATACACAATAAATGATAATGCAAATACTTGCAGCTCTTGCTGGAAATATTTGCAACTCCTGTGCACTTTTCTATATAATTCTTTTCTTGTTAGAAGCATTGTTATAAATCTTTGTCTAAAGGAATGAACCATTATTAAAAACATGTCTGATCCATTAAGATAATGGAAGGATATTCAAAATAGAGAATGAATTGGGCAAAAAAGCTGCATTATTAACAGGTGATAGGGTGTGAATACCTGAGAGATGAGTTAGTCAAAGTACTTTGTTTTTTTGCCATGAACGTTTTCAAGATTTGTTTAGCTATCAATGTTTCTTCAGTTTCATTTAGAAAAACAGGTTGTTGATGCAGGTATGAATGATCTAATAATGTACACTGTAAGAATACATTTAATTAATATGTAATGCATATAGACTACTCAACCTGAAGGTGAATGCAAGTGATTTCTTTTGTGAACATTTTTACAATATATGAAAATTTGAAGCAGATGCTGAGTTTCTCTGACCAACTCATATAAGCAGTAGTAATGACTATTTTCTATTACAATATCTACTCACTTACAAGACTAGTCCAATTGCAAACAACACAGACCCTAATCTGTTGTTGCATAATGTTCCAATAGATCAGAGTTTGTTTTTTTTCTGCTGATTGCTCCTAACATATCACACAGACATAGATCTACAGTTCCATTATCTACTTGTATACAGTTATTATATTATAATTAATATGCAGTTGTAAAAAATTATTTTATAATTCATATGATTACAATCAGAAGGCTTAAAAAACTATAGTATAGTTCTTTAAATCTTACCCTAACAAGATTTTCATGCTACACAAATTAATTGCAGTTTAAATTTTGTAGTAAAATGTTAAAGTTTTTTAAAAGATTTTGGTTAAAGACCATAAACAACCTCATGGTAAATGCATGTGAACACATGTAGGTATATGTGTGACAAACACTTTTGCATAAATAAATTTGTTGAGCCCATTTATTCTCTGTTTCTTTCAAGCTATCAAATTCTGTAACTTTTAATAAAGAAAATTACATGCTTTTTCAAATCCTTGTTAATAGAACAAATCATAGAGATGAGGTGGTATTATTTGGCATGCATATGGAATGCATACAACTGACCCATGCATATGGAATGCATACAACTAACCCATGCATATGGAATGCACACAACTGACCCATGCATACAGAATGCATACAACTGACCCATACATATGGAATGCATATAACTGACCTATGCATATGGAATATGTACAACTGACCCATGCATATGGAATGCACACAACTGACCCATGCATACAGAATGCATACAACTGACCCATACATATGGAATGCATATAACTGACCTATGCATATGGAATATGTACAACTGACCCATGCATATGGAATATATACAACTGACCCATGCATATGGAATGCATACAACTGACCCATGCATATGGAATGCATACAACTGACCCATGCATAAATGAATGCATACAACTGACCTATGCATATGGAATGCATACAACTGACCCATGCATATGGAATGCATACAACTGACCCATGCATATGGAATGCACACAACTGACCCATGCATACAGAATGCATACAACTGACCCATACATATGGAATGCATATAACTGACCTATGCATATGGAATATGTACAACTGACCCATTCATATGGAATATATACAACTGACCCATGCATATGGAATGCATACAACTGACCCATGCATAAATGAATGCATACAACTGACCTATGCATATGGAATGCATACAACTGACCCATGCATATGGAATGCATACAACTGACCCATGCATATGGAATGCATACAACTGACCCATGCATATGGAATGCATACAACTGACCCATGCGTACCTCAACTACAGTGTATACATGCCAGTGTCCACTTAACAGTGGTTCATATTCTTGTCAAGAATATCAGCTTAAGAACCTGATATTGATGATGCTTGACCAGAGCATTCAAAAGAAGTCAATAGCTGGTAACTTTTCACCATTTAATTAATTGTACAGGAATCACTGCCAACAGTTCTCTAGTTTTGAAAAACTTAATTTTAAATATTTTTATAATTCATCACCAGCATTCTCTGATGATGATTCATCCAGTTAGAATTAGCATCTTCTTTCATTTCATTTAATAATAAATTGGCCATTTTCACTCTTCACCAGGGGCATCGCCCCTTCAACAACTTTGAAAGGTTTGCCGCTTTTTTGTTACTTTCCATGCCTCTTTATTTCTTATTGAAACCCATGTACCAGCAGAGCAAAATTTTGGACTTAAGTCCTTTATCTTTTGTTTAATTTAATTCTTTTAAATTTTAACATTTTTACATTGTATTTTGCTGATATCATATCACTGTAACACATTTACATTTCTACCAAAGAATTTATCTACCTACTGGTTTTGTTGTTTCGTCAGGTTTACCAGATTTACACTTTTTTTTGGATTGTGTTGTGTCATTAAAGCCTTTACATACACACACACACACACACACACACACACACACACACACACACACACACAAACACACATACAAACACACAATATGACATGTCACTTCAAAAGCTCTTTTAACAAAATAGGCAAATGTTTAGATCACGTATGTTGCAAATAAGTCTCACTTTGGAATTTAAACTCACATCCTTGTAATTAAAAAAAATTGCAAAGAACACCCACTTATAAAGAAGAATGGTGCAATAAGAGACACTGCTTTTCCTTTGAGATAAGATAAAAGGAAAATATTTGCCATGTGAAAGTTGTAGGCATGCAGTTCCACCCTCTTATAGCACGTCTCTGAGGGCAAGCTAATTATAATACTTAAAGAAAAATTATAAAGGAATCATTGATTTCTATCAGTCTCAAAAAGTTAAATCAAAAAGCAAATAATTTGCCATGTAAAAGGAGGCCCAAAGGTAAATACTTTGTTTTTATCTGTGATATTAATCTTCTTTAATGTTTGTTTTTAGATCATGAATGGCTGTCGGCATGGCAAATGATTTCATTCTTACTCAGTCATGCTTGAGATGAAAATGTGTATTTCTTTTTTGCTACAGGATTCATCATATGAACATTAAAAGGGGGATGTTGATAACTTTTATTATGATCTGGAGGCATGTGGCTCAGTGGTTACCATGCCAGATTTGTCACCAAAAGGGTCCAGGTTTGAATCCTGCCATGATCAGCCTGTGTGAGCTAGGTACTTTAATCCAATAACCTCAGCACTAAATAACCTACTTGTGTTGCTGTGCCTTAAAGCACCAAATCAATCCCAAAAAATCCACTAATAATTTGAATTGAAATTGCTTTATGCAGATCTTTAAAATGGAGAACTGCAAAAAAAAAATAAGATTAGGTATACAGGACTGTAATTTGGTTGGAAATCCAAGTTTGACAGCATTTTACAGTTTTGTATCTCAAGATGTTGAGAAAATAATGTAATCTGACTGATGAATGTTCATGTGTAATCATGCATTGCACTTGAACTGTTCAGGTGGCCTAGTGGTTAGAGCATCTGCCTCGGAAGCAGGAGGTCATGGATTTGATTCCCGTTGAGTCATACCAAAGACTTACAAATATGGTACTAGCAGCTTCCTCGCTTGGCGCTCAGCATTAAGAGGTTAGTGTTAGGACTGGTCAGCTTAGTGTCAGGATAATGTGACTGGGTCAGACATCATGCTACATGTCTTCGGTATGATGCCCCAGTGCTATACATCACTATAAACTGTCACACTGCAGATATTGTAGCTATATGACAGAAATTTTTTTAAAGCTACATTAAAAATCATAATCACATCACATCACATTGCATTTGAATCAAATAGTTATGTGAAAAACTGGGCTGACCATAAATGGTCAAGATGCCATTCATTAACCTCCTTGACATCATCTGATGAATCAAAACTTTTCACCTGGACATAGGTCAAATGCCAGTTTTCTGTCATACTCTTCCTTGTACACTAAAATAATTTTTTAAAATGGCATTTATTGGTTTGGTACATAACAACACATCAATACAAGAGAGATTGTATCATGCTGAGATGATTGTAATACAATGGCTTGCCCAGAAAAGGTCATTGCAACCAACTCCATGTGAGCAGAGTTAGGTCTCCCAACATTATGGTTCCCAGTCTGGCATGCTATAGGTAACTAATGTGACTTTGGATGCTCATTCATTATGGAACAGAAAACTAACTTGATTTGTATATCATAAACACCTGGCAGATATTTACTTAAACTTTGCTTATAGGTAGGTAGTCTAGGTCAGTTTGATAGGGAATACCTCTGCTGGCTGTGTATACAGTAGTTGTAAAGTTAAACAAGCAGTTTATGCTTGATGTTTGCCAGAATTGTTTGTTCCTTTTCTATTTTATAATTCTTAAAGTATCATGTTTTATGCAGATTGTAAATTATATATAACAAATGTAATCAGACATTTATGCTGATGTCTACTTATTTAGAGACATGATACAGGTAAATACAGTAATGATGATGCATTCTTAAAACAAGACAAGAGAACCTAGTAGCATAGGTGTTAAAAAAAAACCAACAAGCACCTGCATGATAATTAATTTTAACTTGGAAAGGTCAGTTTATTCCAGACATTGCTCCACCCACTATGCTGAATATAATCGTGTTGGCAGCTCTTTTTGGCCCTCTCATCTACTGTGGACTCCTTTCCACCCAATCTTACAACCACATGACCACCCATTTTCACACCCACTCACTAAAATGTTAATGACATAGGGTGTGTGTCTTGTGTCTTCACATTATTTCATCAAACCTTGTGCCCATCAAAAGAATGTTAATTGAATGAAAAAGGGAAGTATCATATCACTATTACTGCACCCTCTTGTGCTGTTTATGTGGTTCTTTGGACATTAAAATGAGTCACTAGCTAGAGATTCAGGAGTGCTTTGTGCTGCCAAGAGAGGAGTAATTGTATTATTGTCACAGACAAAAACAAAATCAAATCATTTTTCATTCAGACAGTATATTCAAAATGCCAAAAACACAGAAAAAAGAAAAATAAATTATTAACCACTATTGCCAATTAACTTGAAAACGAAGGTGTCAATTATTTTTTTTTTTTTTATAGTTTTGGCTCTGGAACAAATGGTGATAAACATGCCTAATGATAGAATAACACACCACAGAAAATGGTGGTCCCTTACAAAACTCCCTTCATTATACCAATGTCCCTTTTATAACTTGGGTATGGTATTTACTGGTCCCCACAATGCCCCTCAGTATACCACTATACCTCTTAGACCATGTATAGAGTACAATGGTGCCACAATAAGGTCTCTCATTATACCACTGTCCCTCTTATAACAGGTATGGTATAATGAATGTCTCTAGTATACCAATGGACCTCATTATATCACATGTTTGGTATACAGTGGTCCTCACAAAAAGCCCCTCAGTTTACAACTGTCCCTCATGGACATAGATCCCATTATACTGGTCACATTTTATTTTGTCATTACTAACAATTTGTTTGACTTGATTTACTTGGCTCATAAGACCCAGCTATAAAGTGAATTTACATTATTTAATACTTTTATTTGTTTTTTTCTTGCACTGTTAGGATATGGTCTTTTTGTTAGATCTTTTAGCATTTCTGTACCTCATTTATGACATGGGTCATTATTGTGATTCCCATGCATGAACATCATAGATCACTCACTGTACATGCATACAAAATGACTGTTAAGGAAAGAATGAGCAAAGAAAAAATACTTGAGTATCAATACCAGTCAGTTAGAAAGACAGAAAACAACTTCACATCATCACACTGAAATTAATTTTCATTGTTTCACTGATACAACCATCAGGTTTCAGGACCACCCATTTCTCACCACACTCCTCTCCAGCCACTGCTGATACACTGGAACAGATAGCCAACATGCCCCAACTGCCTCCACTAATTATTTCCTTGTAACCCAAGGCAGGAGTGTGCCCACTGGAAATTGACTGTGGAAAAGTGGGTTGAGATAAAAAAATATATATATATATATTTTATCATACTAGTCCCTATATGAGTGGTTCATTTCATTGCTAATACTCAAGGCAGATGTTTTATGTGCATTTGAGAATTTGCAGGCAGGAGATTCAATCTAAAGAACATATTCAACTGCTTTCTCCTGGCAGGAATTATGAGTGATGCAATCAGTCTAAATAAGACTTCACACACACACACACACACACACACACACACACACACACACACACACACACACACACACACACACACACACATACACACACACACACACCATCTTTAATGTTGAGAAAAGAGCCATAGTGGCTTATTGTTAACATGCAAGATATGCAACAAAAATAAAATATTTGGATTCAAATCATGTGCAGATCAGGTTGAGTAGGCCATCTTTGTGTCTCTCTGGGCAAAGAAATTTGGTCCAGTTTCCTCAGCACAGGTTATAATCTTTCATGTGTTGATGTGCAACTAAACAAATAAAAAAAACTCGAAAGTTAAAAATCTAATTATGTGTGTTCTCAGTAAGTCTAACTGATGAATGTTTCTAGCACATCTATGTACATATGTACATGACCTGATTAGATTTTCAGGTCATAACAGCAATTTCTAAAACAAAAATGAATATTTATGTAAACATTGTTGGACCTGTTTTAACAATTTTTGGATTTGTTCAAATTTTAAGGCTGTAAAACAATGGTTTTTTTTTTTACATGTTTGAAATTTTTTTGACCTGACAAATATAATTTGGTAGGCAAGTTTGTTTGCATATGTCGATGACCCATTTACATTTTCATTCCATTATGTCAATTATTGAATTCCTAAATTTTCTGGATTTTTTTTGCATATATGTTTTATAAAGACAAATTTCATTAACTTGCCACAGTGATGAACAAAAGTGGAGTTATGGTGGACAACATTATTTTCATACATTACCTTACAGTAGTGATGATCATACTCTGAACTAGCATGGACTACATCATTTTCATACATTACCTTACAGTAGTGGTGATCATACTCTGAACTAGCATGGACTACATCATTTTCATACATTACCTTACAGTAGTGGTGATCATACTCTGAACTAGCATGGACTACATCATTTTCATACATTACCTTACAGTAGTGGAGATCATAATCAGAATTTTTCATTAACAACTGTTTCAGATGTAATAATAAGCTAGGTCATGAAAACAGTGCAATAACAATTATATTTGCTGCAGATCTTCGGTTTAAGTTTTTGTCTTCATTACAATCTAAACATTTCAATCTTAAGCTTTTGGTATTTCTAATTGATTGCCATTTTAATTAAAATCAGATTTCCACTGCTGTCTGATAATGACCACTTAAGGGCCATGTTCTGGTTGTCTTTGAATTAGCCAATGGAAATGTAGCTTTGAAAAATCTGAAAGTGAATCAAATTGTTCAGTACACATTCATGCCCTTCATCCAGAGTGCTCTGTCTCCAAACACAAAGATATTAGACTTCATCTGATTTGTTGACAAAATTAGTGATTATGATAATAACATCAGTTACCAAACATGACCACTAAGCAGTTGCTGTCAGATCTTCATCTGTCACAGCAGAGATCTGATTTTAATCAGATTGAATTGATTGCATACAGGTTGACTACTATAAATTCAGGCTAAATTTGTATCTCAGTCTGTGCTAAATATTTTAGTAAATTCATTCCCATTTAATGGTTAACTTTTCTAATATAAGTATATAACAATTAAACCTGTTAGGTGAACTTTGTATTCTACTTTTTCACAGTTTTTAAATTTATAATGGCACTATATGGTCAGTAAGAACTTAAAGAGTTCAACATTGTAGACTTGGACTGAACATTGCAGATGGTTTGTAGTTGTAGCAAGAAAGAGGCCTGCTGTATTTTTGGATCTGAAGGTCAAAGGTCAAGGTTATTGACTGAAAGAATGAAAGAAAATGGTCTTTAAATAATAAGATTTGTTTTAAATTATGAACATGAACAGAGTTTAAGGAGGGTTCAAGGTTCTGCAAAGAGGGCTCAAGGTTGGGACATAGACCTGTCATTTTGTCTGTAGTTCATCGGACCAACCAGTTTGAGAAAATTTTTGGCATAACATCATCCAATGTACCCCAAATCAAACATCTTTATTGCTTAGAAAGACTGAAAGAATGAAAGAAAATGGTCTTTGAATAATAAGATTTGTTTTAAATTATGAACATGAGCAGAGTTTATGGAGGGTTCAAGGTTCTGCAAAGAGGGCTCAAGGTCGGGACATAGACCTGTCATTTTGTCTGTAGTTCAATGGACCAACCAGTTTAAGAAATTTTTTGCATAACATCATCCAATGTACCCCAAATCAAACATCTTTATTGCTTAGAAAGACTGAGTTCCAATCAATTGATCATTATTTGACAGAATGTACACTATCACATGTTGAATGATCACACAGTCAATCAGTTTCTAAAATATAGTACTTGAACACATTCCAGAGGGTTGCAATATTTGACCAACCAGTCTGCTTTAATTGTCTCATGTGGTTTAATGTATGGCAAAAATTTGATGTGTCCTTGAGTATTTACAGTTTGGTTTTCAATATCTAACATTAGCCAACCATTGAGTGTAAGTAAAAGCAAGGATATGGTCCACCATCATGTTTTGTACAAAAAATTACAAAATCAGGTTCATTTGTTTTATTTGTATATAATAATCACTATTATGTGAACAATTCACAATGCATAATGATATCTAGGTGCATTTCACATTATATACTTGTCTAAAAATGGAAAAAGAGATAAACACAGTTAAAAGACCTGCCACAACAAGTCAGTTCGAAGCTAAAGCAGGTCCCATTTGTTCTGGACTTATTTTCAACCCCAAAGGTTATACTGATGACTTGGTAAATGTAACTACATACAGAGGTACAGGTCATGGTCATTGTGATTCAAAGAAGAGTAAGTTTTGCAGAATAACTTTGGTTCTGGAGTAAGTTCCTTGACCAAATTATGTAGATGGCTTACACTTCAGTTAATAAAGCAGGTCAAGGGGTCAGAGGTCATGGTCATGGATAATCTGATTTTTTTTTCTGCACAGTAACTTGAATTCAAGACTACATACCTTAATCAAGGTCACCATGCCCTACTAGTTGCAGCAGAGAGTACAATTCAACATGGGGCAGACATATAATGAACCATTCATGGTACATGGTTACTGCTTTGTGTTAACATTTCAATTAACAAATAAATTTTCATAATTGTATTTGTAAATTAAAAATAGAATTGCTTAGCATATCCTTCATTTTGTCATTTAACATTTAATTTTATCTGACTGTAAAAGATCCTGGTTTTCATCACAGACACATGTTTTCTCTTGCCAAGTTAGAGAACCAGTCCAAAATCAGCTAGCAAATGGGATAAAAACAGAAAAGACACCCATTATAATGTGGGTGGAAGGATAAATGAAAATCCAGTCAAACATGAAGTAATATTTTTACTTCCTACTGAGCAATATAACAGCTAAGATAGCCCCACGCTGAATGAAAATGAAAATTTATCATTGCTGTGTAAGAACGGTATATAAAATCTATAGGTTTCTGAAACTTTCCTAAATTATTATTATATATTTTTAAGTTTGGCTGATTATTTTAGTAGTATATAGGAATAAAGGGACAACAAAGAGATGAAACCCAGTGCTAAAGATGTTACCATGTTGTATCTTAATTCATGTTATAACAAAGTGCATTATAGCAGGGTTGATAAAAAGAAATGAAATTATCATGGGCTTTCTCTGAGGTAAAAATAAATTAAACTGGCAAAAAGCTACAATACAAAATTTAGAGAAATGTGTAAGTTGTCTTTACTTTATCCTCCTTAATTCATACATTTTCTTTCTTTATTTTCTTTCTTTGCAACTTATAATGTAAAGATCATAAATCTAATACCAACCTTAGCCAACCAGGGTTGGTTGCCTCAGTATGTTCTTGGGAAATGCATTACCTTGGCATGAAATCACCAACAATGTTAAAATTGTCAATAAAACCAGTAAAATGTAAAGCATATTCTTAAAGTGTTGCTGCATTATATTGTGAGAACCACAATGAAAGATGTGGTTGGATATTTTGATAGCAGTACATTAAATAATATAAATAATCATGTGACATCAACAAGAGTCTTTTGAAAATTGTGTTGATCTTGTACCATATATACATCCTGATAAGTTGAGTTCAGCTGCAAAAAAATATCATCGAGACTCACTTTTAAGTTAAATAAACCTGCAAATAAAAATCCTGATCTGCTATAACAAAATGCACCTGTAGACCAGGGTCTATATTATTTGTTCCACTGATTACTCATACCAAACTGCACAGACCCAGACCTGCTGATGCATTATGTGATGGGAGATCTGGGTCTGTGCCATTTGCAGTTGGACTTGATTTATAGGCGAGTATAGATGGAAGACCATGATCAGCTGTCTCATAATACACCAACAGATCGGGGTCTGTGTTGTTTCTTCTACTGATTATACATAACTACATAGACCCAGATCTGAGTGTAATCCATTTGCAGTTGGACTTATAAGTGAGTATAAACAGTATGTACACCTCTCTTAGGTTTTACACTGATAAAAAGGGGTTATGACTTTGCCTCCCAATTACTGGCAACTGGTCGTAAAATAGAATAATTAAATGTCCTATTCACTGGACTTTAATATCTATCCAGTTAATTTCAGGAATTTAAAAAATAAACCTCAATGACCTGGACCAATCTTTTTAGCTTTCTGGTATTTGGAGTAAAATAGAAATCAGTTGACTTTAGGGTTTAAGCTCAGTGTCTAAAAATAGATGAAACGCTTCAGTTTTTTTAGGTTTATGGATGGCTTACAATCTGAGCAACAATTTATTTGGGGGTTAAATGGTCAAAGATTAAGGTCACTGTAACTAGAAAAAGAAGGATGTATTTTGCATAATAACTTTAGTGCTTGACCTGAATGATTGTGGAGAGCTTGTACATAAGCTGACAAAGAAGCCAATTGAATTTTGGGTCAAAAGGTCAAAGGTCATATTCACTGTAACTGGTGTACATTTTAAAGAAAGAAATATACTTAAGATTTATAGTAAGTCCAATAAGAAAATAATAGTTTCTGGACGTTACCTTTAATTAAAGATTGCATACCATGGTCACTGAGGTCCATTTAGTGGATAATCTCTAAAATCAATTATACCTAACAAGTGTCTACAAAGAAAACTTTATTAAAGTCCAGTTTATAATGAGCCATTCATGCTTCCTACTGATGCTTTTTTGGTTCATATTACATCACTGAAAATCTACAATTTGTGCAAGACAAATGGAAAAATTTGAATTAGAGAACAGTTTATACATGTACCATATATAGTCCTTTATAAAAAAAAGTCCAACAGAAAAAAAACACACTGACCCAGATCTGCCATCATATAATGCACCAGCATGTCTGGGTCTGTGCAGTTTGTTAGGAGTAATCAGTGGAACAAATAACATAGACCCTGATCTGCAGGCACATTATGTTACTGCAGATCAGGATCTTTATTGTGTGCAGTTTGACTTATAAGCAAGTATAGATGGTATGTGTAACAAACTGTTTGTCAAGATTTGCTCCTAGAACAGTTAAACATGTAACACACAGATGCATTATTGTCAGATTCTCATTATTAGAGGAAGTTATGGCATATATCACCTGGGGAAACAATATTGGTTTAACTTAATTATATTTTATATACCCATCAGTGCACTGTGGAAGTGTGCCATCTACTGCTACATCTGTTCCAAAGTAGCATACATTGTCCAGATTCCTACCAGACCAGCATGCCATGCAATTATGGTGTTATGATATGAGTATTATTATTGCCTGTGTATGAAAACTTACATCATTTTTTTTATCCCTGCTATATGTATGCATTGTTGACCATGTCCATCCTGTCCACACATAATGTTTCATCTGTTGTAAATTTCATAATTTCTGCACAGTAACCTTTTATGGACATGATGGATTGAAACCTAAGCTTCTGTTTGACTTCGATCATTGGCCATCAGTTGCATTATTTTTTTAAGGCCTTTCACTTTATCCCCCATACCTATTTGCAGTCTGCTACTGTCCATCCATGGAAATGAAGTCTGGAAGTAATTATACAGGTGTCTGCTTCCCTGTCCATCCATGCAAATGAAATCTGGGGTTGTACAGGAATCTGTACATCAGGTGAAGTCTGGTGGTATACAGGAGTCTGCTTTTCTGTCAATCCATCGCACTTGTTTTTCTTAAATTTGCAGGAACCTTCCCACTTGTCTTCATAAAATGCTGTATGAGTAGACACTGTGTCAGTAGAAAGTAGTGTGTGTCTGATCTGCATTTTACATGCTTATCTCCATTCTTATTGCATGTATGCATGTCCAGCCAACGGTCACACTCTTGTCTGGAGAATACACTTTTGAGATATTTTCCTGAAATTTGGTATCCAATTACATTATCACAAGATATTGTGTCCCATTTAAAATGCAGCTGTCAGTTTAGTACTTTTTTTGAGTTATTTCCCCAATTTTTTAAAATTGTATTTCCATGGAATATAATGCAGGGGATCATGTGATTTATTCCATAAATATTAGCTAAATGACAGATACAGTTCTTTTTGTCACCCAGAGTAAGGGGGGGAGGTGATTGTGCTAAGACTGTCATGATCATAATTTGCAAAACATGAATTCTCCATAACAAATGTCGTAGGGGTTTTTGTGTGTGCAGAGATTTACAAACACTATCAAGATGGGGTCCTCTTTGAAAGATTATCCTGAAAGCTAAGGAAATAACTATGTATTGTAGTTTTGATCATGTTGCAAATTGCTGATCAGGTAAAATGGAACATCACAGAAGAGAATCTGGACTTGATATCACATACTATAATTTTAGT
Organism: Potamilus streckersoni; assembly: GCA_016746295.1. NCBI lineage: Eukaryota > Metazoa > Mollusca > Bivalvia > Unionida > Unionidae > Potamilus > Potamilus streckersoni. Next base: position 5,194,495 of record JAEAOA010002345.1, on the reverse strand, counting down.
GTATTCCTTTTAGGAAGTAAATAAACTAAAAACATTACTGATATTGCATTTTTAGGAAAAGTAAGAATAATAATGTGCAAAATAAAATAAAAATACAAGGGAAAATAACCTACATGTAGACGTAGCTTGTTTGTTGTCACATCTTTTATCATTATATTAAGGACTGGTCTAGCAGGTATGAAAATCCTCAAATCCAGTGTGACTTTTATCAATGTGTAGGTTATAACTTTTTGAACCAGTGAAGATATTTTAATGTAACTGAAAATAATTGCCTAAGTCTATATCATGACTGGATAATGTATTTGCATTACATAACCAAATGGTTCGATGGTCGAGTCATACCAAAGACTTCCAAAAATGGTACTAACATCTGCCTTGCTTGGTGCTCAGCATTAAGAGGTTAGTATTTAGACTGGTCGTCCTGGTGTAAGGATAATGTGACTGAGTGGAACATCATGCTACATGTCTGTGGCATGATGCCCCGGTGCTAGACATCACTATAAACTACCAAGCTTCAGAGATTGTAGCAATGTGACTGAAATATTGGTAAGCTACATTAAAAATTATAATCACATCACATCACATAACCCTTGATACAACAGCAAGGTCATAGCATGGTAAAATATAATTCTTTGACTTGTATCATTGTCTATTGTATAACTTTTGAGCCACTAAATATAATTTTATGAAACTATAAACAAGTATATATCATGACTTGCCAGTGTCATTTATCAAGACCATGCCACCTGCTTCAAGGTCAAGGTTATAGCAAGGAAAAATATCCTGAAACTTAGACCAATTATTTATCATAACCAGCTAGAGTCTTATGAACGTGACCCACTTCCTCAGGTTAGAGGTCACAGCAAAGGACAACATGACTGTGTGATAACATTTCAGCCACTAAAACTATTGCTAGGTAAAGGTCATAGCAAGAGCAAGTGTAGCCTTGACATGGATTTTTTATCAGGAGTGCCGTTGCCATGCCAACTGCCTTTAGGTCAAAGTCATAGAGAAATATACATCAATGCTCTCTATCCATACATGGCAATTTCTTTTGAACAAGCAAAGGTTATTTAGTAAAACTTTAGCTTGCTATAGATCTTGACCTAACAGTACCTTGGATGTTCATTTGTACATGCTGATTATTTTTTTTACCAGCCCTTACTTTCTAACTATTACAGATATTTTGACCAAGTCTACACCTTAGAATACAGTAGTAAAGTCCCAAGCACAAAGATCAAAATCATTCATAACAAAAAGGTAATCAGAGGTGATGTGTGTGTTGTTTGCAATATTGTTGCTAATGTTTTCTGGCACAAATGTATAGTAATGGCACCTTTTCGATCTTACAATATGGCCTCTTGATTTCATCATAATCTGGAAGATCTTAGCCTATGGACTTAAAATGCAGTATTTCAGCCTGCCAGACTTGTAATCACAAATTTTTGGCTTAGGATCCTGCCCAGATTGAGGCATGGTTGGCTGCCATGGTACATCTCTGGGCAGGCATCTGTTTCAGCATCATGGACATTTGCAGGAATTTTTTTTGTGTTTCGGCGGTGGGTAAGGCCAAATTAAAAGGGATGTATTAATATAATTGACCATGGATTTTTCAAAAATCATCGGTAAGTTTGCCTTCCTTTGTGGATATCCATGTATGGTACGGTATAACCTTGCATGTGTTGATGTACCATTAAACATCAGACTGATTCTCAGTTGCCCTGAGATACTAGTTTTACAAAAAGAATTTTTAAAAAAATTTATTGAGGTGACAATTAAAAAAATTTCAGGGTAAAAACCATGATGCCAGTTAGTTGCATGCGGTTATCTTTTGGTGAGCAATAATTTGCTCAATCTTTATATCGGAAATATGCATCATTTACATAATTCGCCAAAATTTAATTACTCAAAATGTGTGTGATTTTACAATATATGGTTAGGCATATGCACCATGCAGCCTTTGCAGATATGAAACAAATATTACTGTATATGCCATGGAAGCACTAGAGGAAACCAATAGACTTCTGTGTTTCCCTTCATATAATTAAGAATTGCCAGGCCCCACTACTTCCGAAGCACCAAGTGAAAAACACAATTCAACTCCTTTGATCTGGCAAGATTGAAAGATTGTTCCCAATTTTAAATTTTGCAGGATGAAAGAAAGGAAAACTAAATTTACAATAAAAATATGAGGATTGCTTAAGTTTTAAATTATGTGTTGCATAATCAGGACACAGGGCCTCAATAATGATAATAATAATAATAATAATAATAATAATAATAATAATAATAATAATAATAATAATTATTATTATTATTATTATTATTATTACAACAATAGCAACAAAACAATAATAATAATAATAATTATTATTATTACATAATTATTATTATTACAACAACAAAAGCAACAAAACAACAACAACAATAGCACCACCACCACCACCACCAATAATAATAATAATAATTATTATTATTATTATTATTATTATTATTATTATTATTATTATTATTATTATTATTATTACAACAATAGCAACACAACAACAACAACAACAACAACAATAATAATAATAATAATAATAATAATAATAATAATAATAATAATAATAATAATAATAATAATATTAAAACATTTAAAAGATATTCTGTGGATATTGGGTGGGATATATTTATAATGTCTAACATACTCCAAAATAAATTTCTCTTTAAGATGACAACAATGTTAATACATTTCCTCCAGGTCTAAGGTATGTAGGATGTCATCCAGTATTGGGGAAATAGACTTGATTGTGAGAGGTATTGAATCATATTTTTATTATGCAGGTAATTTGACATAAAATGTAGATTATCTCAAATGGGCAGATTATCAGGCAATTATGACATCTTGTAAATCATCACCAACTGAAATGATGCTGTTCATTTGAAACAACTAAAAGCTCAACCTAGGATTGTGATTGGTTCACTTGCTGTACATCATTTACCTCTTATCATAACAGGATTCCACATGTACAACATACCTTAGATAAATATATCTGACAAAGTAAATAAAACACATGGGGTCACTATGATGTTATTTCCTACAATCATAATCATTATGAAAAATTGATAATGCAGCCAGTTGTGCAATCTGAACATGTGGGTGGAATGTTTCTGTCAAATCTTCACACCAAGAAAACTTAAAATTAATGATAATCTCATAAACCCTATCTCACACCATTACTAGCACTTTTCCTAAACTAAACTATAAGAGATGAAATACCTCCCAATGTGCATACACAAAGTTAATAATGAATTTAACAAAATACAATCGTTCCTTAATGGATATGGTCAAGGCATGGATTGTCATACATATGATGACCACATATGATGACAGTGACTTAGATCACACTCACACACACACACACACACATACACACACACACACACATGCACACACACATGTGTTATCCAGGTGATGACCATTCATATTTCCAGTCCAGTTTCTCTCAAATGGTTAAGGAATGACCTCATGTGGTCAGCCTGCTGAATGACCCCACCAAAACCTCCATACTCCACAGGCAAGTCCATTTAGAACCTTTGACCTTTCACACTGAGTTAACCAGTAACATCCCCTTAACCTGTGTCACTGTTGACCGGAGGATCTTGGTTATAAAACAACCATAAGAGCTGAAAATACAATAATTGAGCCATGTACTACATGAGACAATTTTAAATCTGGATATAGGGATATACAATTTGTATTATGCACATGAAATTTGTTACACATTAAATTCTTTCAAAAGAACAGTTGTATGAAATTATTAAGTTTGTAATAACCATGTTCATACATAAATATGTTTCCAACAAGAATAATGTTATTGTATTATAAAACTTGAACATTTATTATAATTTAAACAACAAAACATAAATTCAGTTATGTCAATTCTAGCTTATTCTGGCAAAGCAACAATGTAAAAATTATACATATTTTAAAAAATAATTAACAGAGAAATTCCAGTTAAACAGAGTTGTGGAAATGTATATTTTAATACGAACATGAAATTAACTAACAGCCATGTACATGTTTGCTACACATATACAAAGTTTGCTAATGTTTATTCTAGGCAGCTAATGAAACTGTACCAATTGGCATGTGTTTCAGCCTTAATCTTCTGAGAAAATGAATACTTCAGAGTCACATGATAATTATTCAGAATTGAAAAATTTACAGGTACAAAAAGGTGTTCCCTACGCACTACTGAAGTCATTCATTTTAGTAATTAGGTGTGGTGCCTCCATTTTCTTGAAGAAACTTTATGTTATAATTCAATTAAATAATCAACCACAGATTTCAATCTGGAGTTAATTGCTATTTTTGAAGAAAAAATAAGATTTTATTGAACAAAGAAAATAAGAGTTACACCCAGCACTATGGACAGTGTAAATATGATTAAGTAATCAAACACAGAATACACAAACGCTAATCACAAGGGCTTTTGTGTTCATAATTTGAAATGATAAAAATGTGATTGTTCAGTAATGTAATAGGCATGTTTTATGATAACACTCTGTATTAGGATATCATTTGCTATCCTCAGTTCTGTTTTTTTCTGTGTTATTTTTCTTACAGGTAAGATAGGTCAATGTGCTGTTAATGTTAATAGAAATATATGTGATTTTTGGGGGGACTGGCAGAATGAAGACAGTAAATTCCAATTCTTTTAGTTTAATGCAGGCCTATGCAAAGAATTGATTATAGAATGTCACTAATTTTCTTTTGTAAGCTTCTTTAACCCCACCCTTTGAACTAATTAATTTTAACTGGTTCCCTGAGTATTTTTATATGTCAGCCTTCAGGCAGAGAATATTATTTTATAATGTGGTCTATCTATTTGTCTGCATCAACTCAGTGGTTAGCATACAAGACATGCAAGCTACAAAAAAAAGTGTGGATTGGAATCTTGCCAAGACCAGGCCAAATCAGACCATAAAGTGCCTATGGACAAGACAATTATGCCAAATCAGCACAGTGTCTATGGACAAGACACTTTGACTGGATTAGCCCACACAGTGTCTATGGACAAGACACTTTGACTGGATTGGCCCACACAGTGTCTATGGACAAGACACTTAGGCAAGATTGGCCCATATAGTGTCTCTGGAAAAGGCATTTAGGCCAAATTGGCCCAGTGTCTCTGGACAAGGCACTTAGGAAGGATTGGCAGATAAAGTGTTTCTGGACAAGGCACTTCAGCTGCATCAGCCCATGCAGTGTCTCTGGACAAGGCACTTAGGCCAAATTGGCCCATACAGTGTCTCTGGACAAGTCATTTAGGAAGGATCAGCCCACAAAGTATATCTGGACATGTCACTTCAGCTGCATTGACCCATGCAGTGTCTCTGGACAAGGCACTTAGGAAGAATTGGACCATAAAGTGTCTATGGACAAGGCACTTTTGCTGGATAGGCCATTTTCATAATTTGAATGTGGCAGAAAAAAGCAGATGATGAGAATTGTGTATACTTAACACTTCATGGCAAAATCATGTCAATTGATATACAATGATAATGATATTTTCTTTAAACTATACTATTTACCTTAGAAATAACATTTTCTTCAAAGGAAAATTTAACAGGTAACATTTTATTTTGAAGAAATACCATTTCAGGTTTGTAAGTCAGCACTAGTACTTTAGGGCCTACAAAGAAATGTTCCAAGTTTTGTACTTGTCATGGAAAACCAGATCAATGAGAATATTAGATACAAATTCAATCCCAAAACAAAGATAGATTTTGTATTTATTTTATCTTATCTTATAATTACAAGCACTGAATTAAGAATGTGGAAGTGATTTGCCTTATTCAATGACAGTCAGTTTAGCAATATCTAACCTTTTTCTAAACATTATTTAGACTGGTCTGAAATCTTCTAATGTGTATCCTGTAAAGTGTTGTGCATACATGGAAAGTAATAACACTTGAATGATTCAAATTAACTATCCTATATACATGGAAAGTAATAACACTTAAGTTACTCAAAGTAGCCATCCTATATACATGTAAAGTAATATACTTGAGTGATTCAAAGTAGCCATCCCATGTACATGCAAAGTAATACACTTAAGTGACTCAAAGTAGCCATCCCATGTACATGGAAAGTAATACATTTTGAGTAATTCAAAGTAGCTATCCTATATACATGGAAAGTAATAACACTTAAGTGACTCAAAGTAGCTATCCTATATACATGGAAAGTAATAACACTTAAGTGACTCAAAGTAGCCATCCCATGTACATGGAAAGTAATAACACTTGAGTGATTCAAAGTAGCCATCCCATGCACATGGAAAGTAATAACACTTGAGTGATTCAATGTAGCCATCCCATGTACATGGAAAGTAATAACACTTAAGTGACTCAAAGTAGCCATCCCATGTACATGGAAAGTAATACATTTTGAGTGATTCAAAGTAGCCATCCCATGTACATGGAAAGTAATAACACTTAAGTGACTCAAAGTAGCCATCCTATATACATGGAAAGTAATAACACTTAAGTGACTCAAAGTAGCCATCCCATGTACATGGAAAGTAATACACTTAAGTGACTCAAAGTAGCCATCCCATGTACATGGAAAGTAATACATTTTGAGTGATTCAAAGTAGCCATCCCATGTACATGGAAAGTAATAATACTTACGTGACTCAAAGTAGCTATTCTATATATATGGAAAGTAATAACACTTAAGTGACTCAAAGTAGCCATCCCATGTACATGGAAAGTAATACACTTAAGTGACTCAAAGTAGCCATCCCATGTACATGGAAAGTAATACATTTTGAGTAATTCAAAGTAGCTATCCTATATACATGGAAAGTAATAACACTTAAGTGACTCAAAGTAGCCATCCCATGTACATGGAAAGTAATACATTTTGAGTGATTCAAAGTAGCTATTCTATATATATGGAAATAATAACACTTAAGTGACTCAAAGTAGCCATCCCATGTACATGGAAAGTAATACACTTAAGTGACTCAAAGTAGCCATCCCATGTACATGGAAAGTAATACATTTTGAGTAATTCAAAGTAGCTATCCTATATACATGGAAAGTAATAACACTTAAGTGACTCAAAGTAGCCATCCCATGTACATGGAAAGTAATACATTTTGAGTGATTCAAAGTAGCTATTCTATATATATGGAAAGTAATAACACTTAGGTGACTCAAAGTAGCCATCCTATATACATGGAAAGTAATACTCATGAGTGATTCAAAGTAGCCATCCCATGTACATGGAAAGTAATACACTTAAGTGACTCAAAGTAGCCATCCCATGTACATGGAAAGTAATACATTTTGAGTAATTCAAAGTAGCTATCCTATATACATGGAAAGTAATAACACTTAAGTGACTCAAAGTAGCCATCCCATGTACATGGAAAGTAATACATTTTGAGTGATTCAAAGTAGCTATTCTATATATATGGAAAGTAATAACACTTAAGTGACTCAAAGTAGCCATCCTATATACATGGAAAGTAATACTCATGAGTGATTCAAAGTAGCCATCGCATGTACAAGGAAAGTAATAACACTTGAGTGATTCAAATTAGCCATCGCATGTACATGGAAAGTAATAACACTTGAGTGATTCAAATTAGCCATCACATGTACATGGAAAGTAAATACACTTGAGTGTGCCTAAAAATTGTATAGTATGTTAGGGACATGTACACTCATTTAGTAGACACATAAGTTTAAGTTTATTAGATTTGTTTGTGGATGAATGAAACAAGCTGTTTTGTCAAATTGAACATAGGGATGATAAAGTGAACAATGTGAACAAGTTTACTGAGTCACAAATGAAACTTTCATAGAAGCAAAGAATAAACATGATATTAGAAATGTCCACAACAAACATTAGAGATGTGGTATTGAAAATACCATTCTGATCATTTAATCATTTATTTGGGAGAAATGCTCATAACTTTTCGTAAATGGAATGGTTCAGACTATGACCAGTATTCTAAATGTTTATAAAAATAAAATAGAAAAGCAAATTGAGCCAAATGGGCTACCGCATATCTACCAGAGACATACCTTTTTTGAGTCAAAGTACAAAATTCAGTTTTAAAAAATGGAACAGAAGGGCTTGAAAGAGTCCATTTTTTCCCACATTATGATTCCAAACATTCAATGACAGAACAGAAATACATATGCAGCTGAGTAAAGATGCATCACTCAAATCACATGTACATCATGTGGAATCAACAGAGTTAATAAATCCAATCCATAACCCACATAAATGAGTAGAATTTATAACAAAAAAACAAACAAAATCCATCCATTCAAGACCAACTGGTAAGGTTTTTGCAATGCACATTCATTCACAATATGACTCTAAATTTCATATTTAAGTAGACCAAAATGACGATTCTTTTGAAACTAATGTTGTGCGCACAACAAAGTTCAGTGGTTGCTGGGCAGTGCTACATACCCGTGAATATTTTCCCATACAAATGCAATAACCAAAGGGGCCCCGAGTGGCCAAGTGGTCTAAAGCGATGTCCATTACGGATCACTGCCATCTCACCTCTATCTGCGTGGGTTCGAGTCTAAGATTCGGCGAATGTGGATATGTGAGAGAGCTTGCCAGTAGCTTCTCGTGGGTCGGTGGTTCTTTCCGGTAATTTCCCGGTTTCTTCCTCCACCATTAATACTGGCCGCCATGTATAGCCTTTCCTGTGCTGAAAAATGTCGTTAAACCCCACAACAACAACAACAACAACAGCAATAACCAAAACATACTACATGTATTAAAAACAATGTCATGTATATGGTTATCCTATAATTTTTCATTTTTGCACTTGTTAATTTCTGAAAGCTGAAACCTGTGAAGCTTGCATTTGCAAAATTGAACCTTGCAAAATGTTCTTTAAACATGCATTCTCGAAATTTAAATGGGCTGAACCGGATGCTTTAATAATACATTTTTTTGTCTGTTTCAATAATACATTTTATAGTCAGTTTTAATAATGCATTTTATGGTCAGTTTTAAGAATACATTTTATAGTCAGTTTCAAACTATATGTACCTTGACCAAGCATTTAAAATGGCTTTCACTTTGAATCAGGCAGAAATACTTTTATTTACTTTGGGTTTAGAAAAAAAAATGAATGCTTGCACTTGGGGACAAGAGATAAAAAGATATAAAATTTTGATCAAAATTTCAAAGATTAAGGTTACTGTGACATAAAACAGAAAATATAATTTTAATTACAAACCACATTACTGCACAATTGAACAATATAAAGGCTTGCTTCTATAGCAAGGAATGTGTTAAAATGTGTTGATAAGATGGTCTAAGGTTACTGTAGCCATAATCCTAAGAACACCAATAATTCTGTATAATAATTTAAGTCAATGTTCTCTCCAATCATCATGGATGATATTTTCTGGGATGATATTTTTTGGTGCACAGAAGAAACAGATTTTGCTATAGTATTCAGTTGAGTATAATTCCACACATCTTCAGCAACCTTCCTAAATGGTGTTTGCTTGAATAAGGAAGTAAACTATTGGCCAGAAAGTTAAATAAGTTGTTGATGGACATGTAAAGGAAAAATAATGTTTCCTGTATGACATTTTGCTAGTCCTATGGAACTGTGCATTTTGTTGGCTTGAAAAAAGAAAGTAGTGTTGTAGTGAACCATATTAAAATCAAACCTCAGCAAACTCTTTCATGCAGTCATAAATTTTGATGGCAGTAATCATTTCCGCTTGCTTGCCCATTTCTGTAAAATCATTGATTTGGTTGGCGTAGATCAAATGATCTGATTTTCATTTGAATAAAAGCTGGCAATAGGAAAATAAAAAACATTTCATACATAAAGATTTCATATGACCGTGTAGTTGACACTTCTAAATTAATATAATATGTAATATATTTCATTTCATTAAACATCATATTACCAGATGATTGATATCATAAAAATGATGAAGAATGTATATAATCATAATTTCATCAAATCATATTTGAGAAGGAAAAAAAATGGGAAAGGTTTAGTTTACGTAGATCTACCAGTATGCATGTATTTACTTTTATGCATGGTGGATTAGTATAAATTCACCTTTATTCATGTGAGACCAGTATGAACTGGTTTCTTTTCATGGGAGCCAATATCAGTTTAGTTTTATTCATTGAGGGACCAGTATGAATTGAATTTTATTCATGAGGGACCAGAATGAATTTTTTTATTATTTATTGGAGAGTCATTTTTGTCATCTTTGTAGTTGCTACACACCATTTATTTATTAGCCTTAAGAAGAAAGGACACCTCTTTTGCCATCCACACCATTTATTTATTAGCCCTAAGAAGAAAGGATACCTCTTTTGCCATCCACACCATTTATTTATTAGCCCCAAGAAGAAAGGCTACCTCTTTTGCCATCCATACCATTTATTTATTAGCCCTAAGAAGAAAGGATACCTCTTTTGCCATCCACACCATTTATTTATTAGCCCCAAGAAGAAAGGCTACCTCTTTTGCCATCCACACCATTTATTTATTAGCCCTAAGAAGAAAGGCTACCTCTTTTGCCATCCACACCATTTATTTATTAGCCCCAAGAAAAAAGGATACCTCTTTTGCCATAAAGTGATGTCACTGCATTTATGTTTTGCAAAATTATGGAAACCAGGTGTGTGGCTGCTTATATGTAGATATGCAGCTACTTATGAAAATCTTGAAAAGAAAAAAATAATGCATTCAAACTAATTATTCTTTGTTGTTTACTATGTGACAAGAGGAATATCTTTGTCCTTCCATACTTGTGTATGATGAAAAATGGTCAATGTGCCTGAAAAACAAACAGAACACTAGGACACTATTACATTTTGTTTTAATCCATAGAGGTTTCTGGACTGATTTACTCTGAGCACTATTTATACAGTGTAAATTTGAGTAGCACTAAAATCGAGCTATGAATGTTACAGATTTTTGGTTACCAGTGATCTATTTCAATGGTATTTGACGGTCACAGTTTCTGAGTTACTTATGATCTGACTGAATGTCAGTTGAAAGTCACAGTTTCTCAGTTACCAATGATCTGTTTAAATGGCAGTTGAAAGCAGAAATAATTTGGCGCAAAGTGGTGTCATTTTCAAATGTTATGATAAAAAATATAATAACTCAATATATTCATTTGTTTCTTACAAAATTAATTCAGAAAATAGAGATATGGTGAAGATTTTGTTTATGTAATTATACCCTCACATCCTACACCAATGTCCATATTGGAAATGAGGCAAAAACATCATGCACACAACTCTTCCAACATACATATTTTCTTTTGATGACCATAACAGTATAATTCTAATTTAGATGCCCTTCTGTTGATGACCATAACAGTATAATTCTAATTTAGATGCCCTTCTGTTGATGACCATAACAGTGTAATTCTAATTTAGATGCCCTTCTGTTGATGACCATAACAGTATAATTCTAATTTAGATGCCCTTCTGTTGATTACCATAACATTGTATTCTAATTTAGATGCCCTTCTGTTGATGACCATAACAGTGTAATTCTAATTTAGATGCCCTTCTGTTGATGAACATAACAGTGTATTCTAATTTAGATGCCCTTCTGTTGATGACCATAACAGTATAATGCTAATTTAGATGCCCTTCTGTTGATTACATTAACATTGTATTCTAATTTAGATGCCCTTCTGTTGATGACCATAACAGTGTAATTCTAATTTAGATGCCCTTCTGTTGATGAACATAATATTGTATTCTAATTTAGATGCCCTTCTGTTGATGACCATAACAGTATAATGCTAATTTAGATGTCTTTCTGTTGATGACTGTAATAGTGTATTCTAATATAGATGCACTTCTGTTAATGAACATAACAGTGTATTATAATTTAGCTACCCTTCTGTTGATGACCCTAACAGTGTATTCTAATTTAGATGCCATTCTGTTGATGACCATAACAGTGTAATTCTAATTTAGATGCCCTTCTGTTGATGACCATAACAGTGTATTCTAATTTAGATGCCATTCTGTTGATGACCATAACAGTGTAATTCTAATTTAGATGCCATTCTGTAGATGACCATAACAGTGTAATTCTAATTTAGATGCCCTTCTGTTGATGAACATAACAGTGTATTCTAATTTAGATGCCATTCTGTTGATGACCATAACAGTGTATTCTAATTCAGATGCCAATCTGTTGATGACCATAACAGTGTAATTCTAATTTAGATGCCCTTCTGTTGATGAACATAACAGTGTATTCTAATTTAGATGCCATTCTGTTGATGACCATAACAGTGTATTTTAATTTAAATGCCCTTCTGTTGATGACCATGACAGTGTAATTCTAATTTAGATGCCCTTCTGTTGATGACCATAACAGTGTATTCTAATTTAGATGCCCTTCTGTTGATGACCATAACAGTGTATTTTAATTTAAATGCCCTTCTGTTGATGACCATAACAGTATAATGCTAATTTAGATGTCTTTCTGTTGATGACTGTAATAGTGTATTCTAATATAGATGCACTTCTGTTGATGACCATAACAGTGTAATTCTAATTTAGATGCCCTTCTGTAGATGACCATAACAGTGTAATTCTAATTTAGATGCCCTTCTGTTGATGAAGATAACAATGTATTCTAATTTAGATGCCCTTCTGTTGATGAACATAACAGTGTATTCTAATTTAGATGCCATTCTGTTGATGACCATAACAGTGTAATTCTAATTTAGATGCCATTCTGTTGATGAAGATAACAGTGTATTCTAATTTAGCTGCCCTTCTGTTTATGAACATAACAGTGTATTCTAATTTAGATGCCATTCTGTTGATGACCATAACAGTGTAATTCTAATTTAGATGCCATTCTGTTGATGAAGATAACAGTGTATTCTAATTTAGCTGCCCTTCTGTTTATGACCATAACAGTGTAATTCTAATTTAGATGCCATTCTGTTGATGACCATAACAGTGTATTCTAATTTAGATGCCATTCTGTTGATGAAGATAACAGTGTATTCTAATTTAGCTGCCCTTCTGTTTATGACCATAACAGTGTAATTCTAATTTAGATGCCCTTCTGTTGATGAACATAATTGCAATTGAGATGTCTTTTCTAGTGCTCATAGATTTTAGGGGAACTTGCAATAATGCTTTTAAAGGATTTAAAATTCTAAGGTGCCAAAATTGCAAGGTTAACTGTGCAATGAATATTGTGTTTTTTACAAATAAAGATGAAAATGAAGCCAGCATGTTGGAGGAAGTGTGCATATGATAGGACACCCTGCACACAGTAAAGATTAAAGCCAGCATTTTAGAGGAAGTGTGCTTATGATAGGACACCCTGCACACAGTAAAGATTGAAGCCAGCATTTTAGAGGAAGTGTGCTTATGATAGGACACACTGAACACAGTAAAGATTGAAGCCAGCATTTTAGAGGAAGTGTGCTTATGATAGGACACCCTGCACACAGTAAAGATTAAAGCCAGCATTTTAGAGGAAGTGTGCTTATGATAGGACACACTGAACACAGTAAAGATTGAAGCCAGCATTTTAGAGGAAGTGTGCTTCTGATAGGACACCCTGCACACAGTAAAGATTGAAGCCAGCATTTTAGAGGAAGTGTGCTTAATATAGGACACCCTGCACACAGTAAAGATTGAAGCCAGCATTTTAGAGGAAGTGTGCTTATTATAGGACACCCTGCACACATTAAAGAGTGAAGTTAGCATTTTAGAGGAAGTGTGCTTATGATAGAACACACTGAACACTGTAAAGAGTGAAGCCAGCATTTTAGAGGAAGTGTGCTTATGATAGGACACACTGAACACAGTAAAGATTGAAGCCAGCATTTTAGAGGAAGTGTGCTTATGATAGGACACACTGAACACAGTAAAGAGTAAAGCCAGCATCTTAGAGGAAGTGTGCTTATGATAGGACACCCTGAACACAGTAAAGAGTGAAGCCAGCATTTTAGAGGAAGTGTGCATATGATAGGACACACCTAAAGAGTGAAGCCAGTCTTATGGAGGAAGTGTGACATCAAATAGGTCCACTCAGCAGAAATTAAATGATTACATAAGATATTCATGTGAGATGACTGCAATATTTACATGTGATTTTGAGCCAAATTATGCAAGAAAATGTCAAAACACCGCTGCTCCAATTTTCTTGTGTATTATCCTGTGTTTTTGTCAGTGTTTCAAGGAAACATTATAATTTCTTAAGAAAGGTGCAAAATCTTTTTCAAAAAATATGGGAACATAAAGATTTGTCAGTGTATTGATCATTAATCCATAAAATGTGTAAATGTGTGACGCCTGGTTTTACAGCAATCCATAAAAGTGTAGGGTAGGTTTCACAGCAATCCATTCAAAATATGTAGGGTAAGTTTCACAGCAATCCATAAAAAATCTGGGACAAGTTTTAGAGCGGTCCATAAAAAGTGTGGGACATGTTTCACAGCAATCCATAAAATGTATGGGACAGGTTTCACAGCAATCTATAAAAAGTGCAGGAAATGTTGCATTCACAAAATTCTGTCTTACATTGATTTCAGATTCAGGATCGAATGGGCATTAACTCTAACAAAACAAATGGAGTGTGCAAAGAGGTAATAGATCTATATATTTATAAATGATGACCATAATATGTACAAAGTTTCATGGCAATACCTTCAAAACTGTGATACTAGTTATGTTCAAATTATTCTGCTGTACATCACATGCAGACCATACACCACATGCAGACCATATACCACATGCAGAACATACACCACATGCAGACCATACAACACTTGCAGAACATATGCCACATGCAGACCATACACCATATCTGGACCATACACCACATCTGGACCATACAACACATCTGGACCATACAACACATGCAGACCATATACCACATGCATAATATACACCACATGCAGACCATATACCACATGCAGACCATACAACACATGCAGACCATACATCACATGCAGATCATATACGACATGCAGACCATATACCACATCCAGACCATACATCACATGCAGAACATACACCACATGCAGACCATACAACACATGCAGAACATACAACACATGCAGACCATATACCACATGCATAATATATACCACATGCAGACCATATACCACATGCAGACCATACAACACATGCAGACCATACAACACATGCAGACCATATACCACATGCAGACCATATACCACATCCAGACCATACATCACATGCAGACCATACACCACATGCAGACCATACAACACAGGCAGAACATACAACACATGCAGACCATATAACACATGCATAATATACACCACATGCAGACCATATACCACATGCAGACCATACAGCACATGTAGACCATAGACTACATGCAACCATATACCACATGCAGACCATACACCACATGCAGACCATATACCACATGTAGACCATACTCCACATACAGTCCATACACCACATCCAGACCATACAACACATGCAGACCATATACCACATGCAGACCATGTACCACATGCAGACCATATACCACATGCAGACCATACAACACATGCAGACCATATACCACATGCAGACCATATACCACATGCAGACCATACAAACCATGCATACTATATACCACATGCAGACCATACACCACATGCAGACCATACAACACATGCAGACCATATACCACATGCATAATATACACCACATGCAGACCATACACCACATGCAGACCATACAACACATGCAGACCATACAACACATGCAGACCATACATCACATGCAGACCATATACCACATGCAGACCATACACCACATGCAGACCATATACCACATGCAGACCATACACCACATCCAGACCATACAACACATGCAGATCATAAAACACATGCATAATATACACCACATGCAGACCAAACACCACATGCAGACCATACATCACATGCAGACCATATACCACATGCATAATATATACCACATGCAGACCATAAATCACATGCAGACCATACACCACATCCAGACCATACAACACATACAGACCATATACCACATGCAGACCATATACCACATGCAGACCATATACCACATGCATACTATATACCACATGCAGACCATATACCACATGCAGACCATACACCACATGCAGACCGTACACCACATAAAGACCATACAACACATACAGACCATACACCACATGCAGACCATATACCACATGCAGACCATACAACACATGCAGACCATACACCACATGCAGACCATACACCACATGCAGACCATACAACACATGCAGACCATATACCACATGCAGACCATATACCACATGCATAATTTACACCATATGCAGACCATACACCACATGCAGACCATACACCACATGCAGACCATACATCACATGCAGACCATACATCACATGCAGACCATATACCACATGCAGACCATACACCACATCCAGACCATACAGCACATGCAGACCATATACCACATGCATAATATACACCACATGCTGACCATACACCATATGCAGACCATACAACATATCCAGACCATACAACACATACAGACCATACACCACATGCAGACCATACACCACATGCAGACCATACACCACATGCAGACCATACAACACATGCAGAACATATACCACATGCACAATATACACCACATGCAGACCATACACCACATGCAGACCATACAACACATACATACCATACAAAACATGCAGAGCATACATCACATGCAGACCATACATCACATGCAGACCATACAACACATGCAGACCATACACCACATGCAGACCATACAACACATGCAGACCAGACATCACATGCAGACCATACACCACATGCAGACCATACAACACATGCAGACCATATACCACATGCAGACCATACAAACCATGCAGAACATACATCACATGCAGACCATACAACACTTGCAGAACATACAACACATGCAGACCATACATCACATGTAGACCATACAATACATGCAGACCATATACCACATGCAGACCATACAACACATGCAGACCATATACCACATGCAGACCATATACCACATTCAGACCATATAACACATGCAGACCATACATCACATGCAGACTATATACCACATGCATAATATACACCACATGCAGACCATACATCACATGCAGACCACACACCACATCCAGACCATACAACACATGCAGACCATATACCACATGCATAATATACACCAAATGCAGAACATACTTCACATGCAGACCATACACCACATCCAGACCATAAAACACATGCAGACCATACATCACATCCAGACCATATACCACATGCATAATATACACTACATGCAGACCATACACCACATGCAGACCATACAACTCATACAGACCATTCAAAACATGCAGAACATACTTCACATGCAGACCATATACCACATGCAGACCATACAACACATGCAGACCATATACCACATGCAGACCATATACCACATGCAGACCATACACCACATGCAGACCATACAACACATGCAGACCATACACCACATGCAGACCATACAACACATGCAGATCATATGCCACATGCAGACCATACAAAACCTGCAGAACATACATCACATGCAGACTATACACCACATGCAGAACATATAATACATGCAGACCATACATCACATGTAGACCATACAATACATGCAGACCATATACCACATGCAGACCATACAACACATGCAGACCATACAACACATGCAGACCATATACCACATGCAGACCATAAAACACATGCAGACCATACACCATATCTGGACCATACACCACATCTGGACCATATAACACATCTGGACCATTCAACACATCTGGACCATACATCTCATGCAGACCATACAACACATGCAGACCATACAACACATGCAGACCATACAAAACATGCAGAACATACATCACGTGCATACCATACAACACATGCAGACCATACACCACATGCAGATCATACATTACATGCAGACCCTATACCACATGCAGATCATACACCACATGCAGACCATATACCACATGCAGACCATACACCATATCTGGACCATACACCACATCTGGACCATACAACACATCTGGACCATTCAACACATCTGGACCATACATCTCATGCAGACCATACATCACATGCAGACCATACACCACATTCAGACCATACACCACATCCAGACCATAGAACACATCCAGACCGTACAATCCATCTGGACCATACAATGCATCTGGATGATACAAAACATCCAGATCCGCATAAAAAGATCAGAAACCAATAAAAAGCAAGAATAAAGATTTATCAGTATGTGCTTCTTTAGATGATGACCTTGTTATATATTGAGCCTGACAATGACTCAGGAACCATAGCACCTCAATTGGTAAGGGCCATGGGTTCTCAGCATGTCTTTCCAAGAGGCACTTAGCTTTCATCTTCATGATAAACTTGAGATAAGATACATTCACAAAATTCTGTTATACACTGCATTTGATCTGCAAGACAAAATTGGTCAACTGTTACAAAATTGGGGCAGCAAAGTGATTTGTAGATATGCTGACTGTAACACATACCATCTTGCAAGGCAATAAATGAAAAGCTTTTTCTTTCATCATTATTCTAAGGAACCAGTTCTACCAATTTTCCAGACACCATATTTTTAAAATTAGCTATATTTTTCAATAGTACATGTGTAATGTACTTAATCTCGAATAAGTACTGAACCATAAATCAAATATATTGTGCATTATTTTATTACAGTCAGCCAGAAAAGTCTTTGTGATGGGTCACTTTGACCTTTTCTTCATGTCAGTGTTAAACTTGAAAGGCTAGCATCTATGGCTCATTGAGAATTGATTCGGTGGTCACAAGGCTGTCCTGGGAAAGCAAACATAGAACTACTGCTTGATAGGAATTCCATGTCAAATAGTCATTTTCAAAAGAATGTTAATATAGATCATATTTCTCAGATTTGAAGCTGTCAAAATCTGACGAAAGATATAATTATCTTATGGAAAAATTTGAAACTGCTGATTACAAATGGTCAGTTTAAATTATGGCACACACCTTGGAAGTAATGCAGATTTAAAGTGATGACTTTGACCCTTAGTCAAAATTTTTCAGTCTGAGAGTTGTCCTGTGAGAAGGACAAGCCTCGATTTGACTCCAGGAAAAACTAAAGAATAGTGCTTTCCACGTTAAACAAGAAAAAGTGACCAGGTGGCTGTCTTGTAAAAAAAAGACGGTCTTTAGTGCTTGGATGCACAATTTCTGAAAGAAAAGAGTATTAAGGTATGCAATTCAAATTTTCCATGTAATTTTCTATTTTTTTGTCTTGTTTATGCAAATGTGTTTGATATAACTAGGTTTCATAATATGTATTGTTTAATTAATTTCATGGAAATCTGTTGATATGCTGAAGTTGTTTATGCAATTTATTTTTTAATTTTGTAATTACTAGTTCATGGATAGAATTGACAGATTGCATGCTATCCAAATTTTTAGATGTGTAGGATTTCGTAGGGTTATATGAATTAATTTTTTTTGTTATGATGATACTGATTATCATGACTTAATTATAATTGCACATGTATATATGACTGTATAATGTTTAAATAATATTGTAAGTTTAGAGATTGCTGTCAGCTAGAATTTAGTGAATCTTATACAAATAGTAATCGAGTGTGTATCTTATTGAGTGGAACTGACATGGTTGGATGTCTAAGAAGTCATGTGGTAGCATATGCAGAGAGATACAGGAATGTTAGATGTACTGCTCACATGTTAATTTATGGTATGTGTATTGAGAGTGATGATCTATTAGGTTAGACTAGAATGTATATTACAGGAGTCATTTGTAACTAGAGATAATGATTGTACCATGCTCAAAATACAGTCTAAATTTGTAAGGACCATTAGTTGTTATGGTAACCTTATGTCAGAATTTATGCAGTGTTTGGATTGCTAGTTTATGCTTTCTGAGTAAGGACAGTGAGAGAATTTTATATACGTATAGAAGATATTACATATAGAGATTTAGTGGCAATCTTGTTATTCAAGGAAACGGCTCCCAGGAACAGATGGGGACAGTCCAAAGAGGGAAGTCTGGAAAGAAATGAAGTGCTCAGAATAGAAGATCAGAGGAAGATCAACATATATGTGTGGAGGTGGGGAGACATGTGATACATAGAGACACAACAGGAAGCGATGCTAGGTGATGCAAATCAGGCAATGACATTGTGCTCTTTTCACGACTCGTTATTGTGACAAAATAAATCCAAAATAGAATACTGCTATTAAATTCTGTTAATGTAAATTTGTTTGAAATAAAGTTGCCACTATTAGTTTATGTATTGATTAAAAATTGTTACTTTCTCGTCTAAGGTGGCTTGTATTTTTTACTTCTTTTCAATAGTTTTGCTCAGTTCTCTTTTGGCATTCTATCTATCCACTCATACTGGGCAATAAAATTGATGGAGGCCATCCTCTAGATAACGACAGCCAAATCTAATTAACCATCCCTCTTTACCAAGAGGGACAACATTACAATATGCAGTTTTTGGAAACCAGTCACATTCTTTGAGGCCAATGAAAGAAAAATGAAGTTGGAACATAAACTAGGGAATGTTGTATCCATAGTCTAAAATAGATGTGTGAATAGATGAATGTTAGACCCTGAACTGATTTGATTGTCCAAATTACGTTCTGGGTTCCTCTTACTCTAGCCCTTCCAATTTTTTCATTTTACTGTCAGAGAGGGCCAGAGACCAGCAAATAACCAATCTAAAGCTTTCTATGTCTTAGGTAATGAAATCTAAAGATTTCTAATTCTTAGGTAACCAAATCTAAATTTCTATTTCTTAGATAACCAAATCAAAAGAATTTTATTTCTTTGACGGATTGCCATATTTTTTCCACATTATTGCCTCACCCAAGAAATGCCTGGTCATTACTTTTGTTTGTCAAGAGGGCCAAAATAATTTTACTTTCAATACCCACTACATTAAGTATCAAACCATACTTCCTTTCCTGTGTATAGGTCATCAGATTTTCATGACAGACCCGTTAGTTCTGTTTACCATCTTTATTATTTTGATTCAGTGCTCAAGAAAGGAGGTGCCACTCTTACTAAAAAAAGGCAGCTCAGTTTGAAATATGTCTGCTAGACATTTTTGCAATATATCAATATTCTTATTCATAAAACACTGAACATTTCGATATAAGTGTTATTTGCTTGCATGTAAGGATATAATTCGGCTTACCGGTAGTGTACCAAGCTTACTTAAGAGTGACAATCAACATGCGTCAGTACATCATAGAGATATTAACTAATTTTCCAGGGGCCCCGAGTGGTCTAAAGCCCTGTCCGTTATGGATCACTGCCATCTCACCTCTGTCTGTGTGTGTTCGAGTCTAGGATTCGTCGAATGTGGATATGTGAGAAAGCTTGCCAGTAGCTTCTCGTGGGTCGGTGGTTCTTTCCGGTGATTTCCCGGTTTCTTCCTCCACCATTAATACTGGCCGCCATGAATAGCCTATCATGTGCTGAAAAATGGCGTTAAGCCCAACAACAACAACAACAACAACAACAACTAATTTTCCAGACACAATGTTTGGGGAAAATAAAATTAGTCTTCATTTTCACACAAATTATCTGAACAGTAAAAACATTATTTGCAGTTAAGTGACCAATATACTGGATGGTAGTTGCTAAGGTAAGATTGTTTGCAGGACAGAAGAATGGATGGATAGACATTAGGATTCCTATGAACACCCATCTCTTTCAAAAAAGTTGACAGTGAAAAATTTGTAAATGTGATATTTTGCTATTTGAAAAATGGAGACACTCTTATCTAACCATGTTCTGTACTCAGAATTGTAAACAAATATATGAGTTTCTTTCAAATTCTTCTTCGCCTGATTAAACATTTTAAATAGGGATTACATGATTAGTTCGTTCATCCATCTATTTTCTATGTGTGGAATACACAAGTAGAGTATTAAATGTTGGAGCACTCCAGTAAATCATTCTGGAATAACAGCATTCAATAGTGGTAGTAGAGTCATTACCTTCCTTATTACAGTTTTCATTGTGTTATATAATATTTTCCAAAGAGTAATTTATATATTCAAGCCATTAGGTAGAACATAGTTTGTTATTATGTTGTCCATTAAGCCATTCATTAGTCCAGCTCTCTGTCTGTTGCTGATTTTGTTTCTACACATGAGATGTCAAATATCAGCAAACAGTTAACAAACCTTGACTATCATAGGCAGGGTAAGGAGGAGTCATATTCAGTACTGTCTTAAGGCATGGGCACACTGGGCAGTTGCCTGGAGTCTCATGCTTCTAGGGGCATTATGTTAATGAATAGTGGGGCCAGTAGGGGGCCCCATTGAATTTTGTTAAGACACTACTGGTCCTATTGATTTTGGGTCAAAAGCTCAAAGGTCAAGGTCCTTGTGACTGGAAAAACAAAAATTGGTGCTGCATAATAACTTTAGTTCACCATCACTTACATTTACAAGTTTGTGTATGCTTTGTGTATGGCTTGCTCTTTTGGTCAGGAAGAAACCTATTGAATTCATTAAGGTCAAGGTCACTGATTGAAAGAAGAACAATGGTTACTATAAATGGAATTTTCCATCACTTACAGTTACCAAAGTTTGTGGATGGCTTGTACTTGAGGTAATGAAGAACTCTCAATTTCAGGATAAAAAGGTCAGTTTGTCAATTTCCATACAATAACATTACTTCTACATCACAAACCAGCAACTAAGGTAATGAAGAAGCCTGTTTCTTCTGATGGCAAAGCATCAAAGGTCAAGGTCACTGGCAGTGATGTGGAGTGACTTTTGTTCTTCAACAGGCATCTAGCATCTGTTTGATTTCCCTTTGACTTAAAATGAACTGCAATTTTCCACTTTGTGAATTTTGCCAATGCAAATTAGTATAATAGACTCCTTCACAGCAGTTTTCAAATGACTTAACACATCATTTTATCTATTGTCAGCCAATTAAGTAATGAGTGAAAAGGTGGATGTTTATAAAGAAATATTGATTCAATACAATAACATTGGTTTTTATGATAGATCTGGACCAAAACTTGTTGGATACACAAGGAAAAATAAGAAGCTTGTTGATTTGGGGGAAAAAAGGGCAAGCTAAGGTCATTGTGACTGAAAGAAAAATGTTTTCTGTGTACAATTTCAGTTGTGTGCACAGAAGCCTGCAAAACACAAGGTATGAGTATAATGTACCATGTATGGTTCTCTTGTTCACAACATTTGCACCAAACAATATTTTCTAAATGAAATCTTTTTATGATGGACACACAACTGATGACAAAATGTTTTACTTATGCTCTGTATATCTATTATACAAGTTAAAATTTGAATTAGCACAGGGACTCAAAAAATGTTCTTTATTAGCAAGTGTGTTAGGTATTATGAAAGTTACAAAGAATAATTATATATATATATATATATATATATATATATATATATATATATATATATATATATATATATATATATATATATATATATATATATATATATATATAATTCTAAAACTGTTCCTTATTATTAGGTGTGTTATGTATAATGAAATAATAATTACAATATATATGGAATTTCTAAGAATGTCCTCTATGAAGAGGTCATACATACATACATACATACATACATACATACATACATACATACATACATACATACATACATACATACATACATACATACATACATACATACATACATACATACATACATACATACATACATACATACATACATACAGATAGATAGACAGACAGACAGAGAGACAGACAGACAGACAGATGGACAGAAATACATACATATAGATAGACACACATACATTTGATTAAAAAAATTATAGATATTTCAAATATACTTAGACCTGTGGGCACTTGTGTGTCTAACCTATACAAATTTAATGCATTGAACACTCCATTGCTCCTTTTGACACCAATACACCTGATTTAATTGCCAATATACTGTAAGTCATGCTTGAAGAGTCTAAGTCTAGGTGTTTTCACCTGTGAAATCCAGAAGAGATGTTAGTAAAATATGTGCCCCAGTATCCACTTTCAATTTACTGTTAGCATTGAATCTAGGGTCTCTTAGATTAACTTAGTTATGAACTCAACCAGTGGGATATAACAGCTGGAGAGAGTGTAATGCTTAAGATTTCAGGTGCTTCATTAACTTTTAGAATTTTTTTATTGCCACATTCAAAGAAATCCATGGGAGGCGTTACATCACAGCTTCAATTTCTTTAGTTTATTAGTAGGAGTTCAAGTTGATTCCTTATTATAGGCTTTAAGATCAACCAATGAGTGTGATATTCGTTCCATCTGACAACAGAGTTTCTAAAAAATCTGTATTACCTTATTATTAATGGATACATTAGAAGAATGGATGGCATTGACATTTTTAAATTGTAGACAACTTTGATCAGCTCACACTTGTTAAAGCAGGGATTTAACAGTGAGAAAAAAATTAAAGAATTTCCTCCAAACAGGAAAGTCCATGACATGTAGAGGAAGGGGGAGTTTAGAGGGCACTTTCCTCTCAGTTGTCACAGATTTTAATTATGAGCTTTGTCAAATATAGGTAGCCATAATTTCAGTAATTGGAAAGCTAAGCCTGTTATTAGAATTACTGTGGTGCTGGAATTTAGGATGGACATACAGATTGTGGCATGTGGTTGTGTGATATGTGTTCACAGTGTCATCTAGTGTATTCAGAACTGTACTGTGCAATTATGCAACTCAAAAACTGATTTAATTGGACATGAAGTACAAGGTTATGATTCAAAGGAATTTCTTGGAAACTCTGAAGTTATTGGTAGTAATTTTTGAGGTGAGTTAACAGCTAATACAAATAACCCATTGTTCCATGATCATGTCATTTTTTTCATGTTATTCCCAAAACCATTATTTGCAGTAAAAGTCTTAGAGATTACCTGCTTTAATTAAGACAAATTTGGATTCCATATCTAATGCTGTAAATGATGAACAAGTCCTGTATTAAAATTCCACTGACCTTAAAGTAGTCTGCTTTTGTAAAATCTACACTTTCTATACAAATATTGGGGTTTTATGAGACTCAAAAAAGTGTGTTTCAGTGTCCCAAGTGGGGGATGGTGTGTGCAGCCAAAATAGCAATGTCATCCAATTAAGAATAAGTTTTCTTTTTCATATAAGCCAAAAGAAAATGATTGCAGATTAAAATCTGTATAAAAGAAAATCATTTGCTTTTTCTTTAAATCATTTGACATTTACAAAGAAAAAAATTAGTTGGCAGACTTATCATTGTCAAATATCAGACATATACATATATGCAAACACATCATTATCACAACAATACTAACATTAAATAATAACATATATCAAGTTTTTGTCATTAAAATCCATCGGGTGGCAAAATATATGCTTAATTAGATGTAGTCTTTGCTGATCTCATTAGTTCATTTTGGGGTTTGAAGGCAATGCAAGTGTCATTAGTGTTAATTTTTCACTCACCAGAGACTAGATGGTACAGTAGTTTAAATTTCCCTGCTCAATTTTCTGATCAAATTCCGGTCAGAACTGATTTGTTCTTGGCAACCATAATGCTAGTATTGTCTAAACTGTATCTGATGCAGTTTGACCACAGGATTTGCTAGTCATAGAAATATTAATATTTATCACATTTCAGACTGACCATTTCATTTGGAAAGGAGTGAGAGGTATATAATATTTTCAAGTTTATTGGGGGCTTTACAGGTAACACAGCAGTAGTAAACATGTCTGACTAGTATTGGTTTTAAAGCTTTGAGGACAAAGATCAACTGTGAAACAAGACCATGTGCTTATTATTGTTTTTCAATCAATCTATTTTAGGGCTAAAAGCATCCTGAAATGTATGGGTCAATTAATAGTTAGTATTTTAACAAGATTAAGATAGAGTGAATTAATCTGAATGTCTGTTCACTGTGTCCAATATGTTCAATTGCTTTTGCTTTTTTGACATCACACATTCCAGAATGATGATGTTGTAGGGTTTAATGCCAATTTTCAGCACAAGATAGGCTATACATCGAGGCCAGTATCAATGGTGGAGGAAGAACCCAGAAAGAACCACTGACCCATGAAAAGCTACTCACAAGCATTCCAGAATGAGTTATGTCAATATATGCAATGAATTAAATGCTTCCCCTTCTGCCATTTTTTAGCACAAGATAAACTATACATAGTGGCTGAGTATCAATGTTGGAGGAAGAACCCAGAAAGAACCAATGACCCATGAAAAGCTACTCACAAGCATTCCAGAATGATTTATGCAATGAATTAAATGCTTCCCCTGTTTTTCTCAGTTACACTCCATCAACCTAGGCCACTTTGGTAACTTTTGTTGCATTGCTCACTGCATATAGGTCACTTATCCAATTATGATATTTGTATTTGGTGTCCAGAAACATTGGGTAGTGACAGCACCATATAACCCATTTGTGTGTTGGCCTCATTTTTACATGTTTACTTTCACTTTTAAATCATGACATTTATTTTATTCATCAAAGTCTGGTAATCTCTGCTGTATTTTACTCTGAATTTTCCTTTTCTGTTTCTCTTCATAAAAATGTGCATACTAGTTTAAAGTATGCATGTAGCATCATCTGAAAAATAGGTCACAATAAACAAATATTCATAGGAGTGCCATATATGGACTTAGCAACATGATGTAGGAGAATCATATATGGACTCAGCAATGTGATGAAGGAGTGCCAAATATAATAGACTGAACAAAATGATGTAGCAGTTCCATATATGGACTTAGCAACATTATGTATAAGTACCATATCCTGTATGGACTCAGCAACATGATATAGGAGTGCCAAATATAGACTGAGCAACATGATGTAGGTGTTCCATATATGGACTGAGCAACATGATGAAGGAGTGCTAAATATGGACTGAACAACATGTAGGAGTGCCATATATGGACACAGCAATGTAATGAAGGAGTGCCAAATATGGACTGAGCAACATAATGCAGGAGTGCCAAATATGGACTGAGCAAATGTAGGAGTGCCATATATGGACACAGCAATGTAATGAAGGAGTGCCAAATATGGACTGAGCAACATAATGCAGGAGTGCCAAATATGGACTGAGCAAATGTAGGAGTGCCATATATGGACACAGCAATGTGATGGAGTACCAAATATGGACTGAGCAACATGATGTAGAGTGCCAAATATGGACTGAGCAACATGCAGGTGTGCCATATATGGACACAACACCATTGATGTAAGTTGCCTATTTTGCCAAAGTCATGGGGGTCAAATAGTATGTACAAGATATTCAAAATGTCTCAAATCTCAGATGACAGCTTGGTTAACTGAGAACACAATCTCATAAGACAGCTTGGTTAACTGAGTACACAATCTCAGAAGACAGCTTGGGTAACTGAGTACAAAAGAAATCTGGGGAAATATTAATGCTGGATGAGAACAATGGCTGTCTGAAAGTGAAAATGGATGATCAGGTTATATGGGTATTTAATATTTCACTTCCTAAATGGAAGTAAACTTATGAAAACACCTGTTATAAAAAAAAATAATGAAAGCAATTTTTTCTCCACAAATGTTTATGTGCATCATTTAATGTATTGAAAATAGAATTTTGAAGACATAAGTCTAGGGTTTTTTTGTTTACTTTTCAGAAGTATTCTAATCAGTTGTGATATTGGAAGTTTTCAATACAGAAGAAGCAAAATCAGAATTTCAGTTTGGGTCAAGAAAACCATACATTTCAGAGGGTAAGTCTGAATTACATAACCTCACAATGCTTGACTGGGTAAGAACTGGAACAACCTAACAGAAGGGTTTTTAGATTTGTCAGGAAGCTGTTGATGCCCATTTCAAAAGGCATCAATTGGCTATCAACAATCTGCTCTTATAAATTTCTCCATGGCAGGATTTTAATTAAAGTTGGAATGGTTATTCAAGTGCTCTAAGTGGCAAATAAAGGGTTACTGTTCTGCAGTGTAGACTGACACCCCAAAGATACTGGGTGGCCCACCACTTTATCAGACAAAATTAGTTAGGGAACCTCTTTGGTTATAGCCTTTACTGAACCCCATGAATTCTAAAAGGACATTTGTATTTAAAGGAACTTCAGGTTCACATGTATTCAGGAGCAATGCTGTAGTTGTTTTGTTTGTAAAATTTAATAGATTTTTTTGTTTATATTTAAGAACTGCTGAAATAAAATCAGTACATTTTTGAGTTGTAATATCCATCATGAAGTAAAGTGAATGTAACCAGTCCATTTCTGGTAATAATGCTAATAGTAGTGTGGATTTCAAGGCACCGTAGCAATAAAAGGGATAGAGTTATTAGGTCATGCATAATAAGCAAATATTTGATACATAAGTTTATGAACAGTGAATAGTCAGTCTTATAAATAGGAGAGGGATTTTTTTACTTTGCTTGTAATTACTCAAAATCATTTACAGAGTTCAGCCTCCACATAAAAAAAAATTGTCAGAACTCGAGAAAAGAATTTAATACAGAGGGTGGCCATATTTAGATGTTTTTAAAATCATTTGCTCCTGCATAATAAAAAGTCATATTGACATGGAGTTTTCACCAGAACACTTCATATAATGTCTAGTTTGTTCTAAATGAGAACTGTGCCACTTTGACCTCCAGTATGGCAGACACATTGACCTTGAAAATCTTATTATTGATATTTCTCCTGAATGGATGGCAATGTCAACATGGGGTTTTCACTAAAAGACTTCTTAAAGTTGCAGGGCTCAAAATTGATACTAGTAAGTTAATATTCTGATATTGCAAGCAGAAAAAAATGAACAAGAAATTTCTTGCTAATTATGTTTTGTCATTTTCACCCTAGGAAACATGATAGTGGAGATTGTAAATAGCCAGCATTTTGCTGGTTGAAAAGTGATAACCATCAAAATGCTGTCAGAACTGAAATAAAGTTAATTCTATGGTCTGAGTTATGCCAGAATGAAAATGGTGCCAATCTGATATCCACTTTGACTACCATGGCTGCTTTCTGAAAAAAAATCTTGTTATTGCTGTATCTTAACAGAATGTCTTATTAAAATGGGATTTTTACCCAATGACATATTATCATATATAGTTCATTTCAAAAGAAATGCTGATTGGACCTTTAATATGGCCATCATTGCATACATCTTGAAAATCATGTTTTTGCTACTCCTCCTGGATGGATGGTCATATTGGTATATTTTATTATGGTCTCTAGCTGGACCACAGTGAAAATAATGCAAATTTGACATCCAACATGGCTGCTATCTTAAAAATCTTGATATCACTACTCCTCTTAAACAGAAAAAGATATAATGGATGGGTTTAAACTAGAAGACTTAATGGTGTCAGGCTGGTCCTAAATGAAAATGGTGCCAATCTTACATTCACTTTGGCTGCCAATTTGCAGATGTTGTTATTGATGAAAAAAACAATATCAGAGATGGTTTCAAGACACTGCCATTAAAATAAATGGTCAGTTCTTGAATTACAAAAAATAAGTTAATATCAATGAAGAAAATACAAATGCCTAAATTACTAATGAATGATACTAATGATTTTTGTTATGATAAAATCTTTAACTTTGTAACAGAGGAATGCTGCTTCATGTTTCTCAGCTATTAATTATCCAGTTATGTCTCAGAGTTGCATTTTTATATGGCGGCCATAAAGCTGAATACATTATGTCATTATGTCTCTCTATCCAAGTTGGTCATCATCTACAGCTATCAAACTTTGTAGATAAATATCAATTTTGGTGGTACAGATAAAACCTATTAAATTTTGGTCATTGGCTGAAAGAAGAAAATGGTTCATACACAATAACTGAGTTCTCCACATTCAGCATTTACCAAACTCTGTGGATAGCATGCATTTGGAATAAGGGAGAAGTCTATCAATTTTGGGTCAAAAATCTAAGGTCAGAGTCAGTGGGACTGAAATAAAAGTGGTTTGTGTACAATTACATTAATTAATTATCACTGGATTAATTAATTAATTATGTATGATTCACTGGATTAATTAATTAATTATATATGATTCACTGGATTAATTAATTAATTCTGTATGATTCACTGGATAAGATTGAGTGGATGGTGAGCAATTGGGGTAAAGAAGAGGTATTTTCATTTTAGGGTCCAAATATCAAAGGTCAAGGTCACTAACTGAAAATGTAAAATGGTTTCCAAACAGTTCTGCATCACAAACCTGGAACAAATTTTGTGGATGACTTGCACTGATCCAAAATGTCAGCAGTCTCATTAACTGTCACTTCAAGAAGAAAATGGTTTCTGTACGAAAGGCTGAGTTATTGGTCATGCAAAGTCATTATAAATAGTTAATTACTTACATGTTAGGTAAGAAAGATTCCTGTTGATTTTAAAGTGAAAGATTAAAGTTGTTTCATAATAACTTTAGTTCCTAACCAAGCACCTTGACAGAAATATGTGGTAGGCTTGCATTTAAGGTGTAAAAGAGTCCTGATTATTAGCAGGACAAAAAGTCAAAGGTTAAAGTCATTGTGCCTCAAAGACAAATGGATAAATGAATAATGGATAAATGGATAAATGAATCGATAAAATGGATAAATGAATAATTTCTGGTTTTTTTGCAGCAAGTTCCTTGGCCAAACTATGTGAATGCCTTACACCTTATGTAATAACGAAACATATAGATTCTGGAGTATTAAGGTCAGAGATCATGTTTGTGTTACATCTACTTAGAAAATAATGGTTTCTGAACATTAAAATTAGATGGCTATTGAGTTTGGGCAGACATATAATGAGCCATACATTGTACTCTTGTTTGTATCAAGTATTTTGTGAAGATGCTTTTGAAATAACATGATAACACAGGCATGCACACACCCATTGGCAGGATCCCACTCTGGAACCTTTTTTTTTTGTTGTAGAAATGAATTGTTTGGGGACCAGAGAATAAGTATATTGGATTCTGTGGGAAGTTACATCTGTTGTTAAGCAGTGACCATTCTAGACCATATATTGTTGCTTATAAGTCAAGTTAAGCTGCAGACAGAATTGACCCTGATATGCCATTCTGTGGTAGATCCACAGATCAGTGTTAATGTTTGTTCTACTGATTAATCCTAGCAGACCAAAATCTGCTGGTGCATTGTTCAGTGTCAAATCTTGGCAAATGCAGGGTGCAGTTGGAATCAATTTATAACTGATTATATATGGTATTCTATCATTCCTCATTTTCATAGAATTTATGGTTGGTAAAAACATGAATTTAAAAATGTGTTATACTGTATAAGCAGTATAAGATTCTATTCAAATTCCACAAATGGAAATGAATGTGAAGATGTAATTTTTATACAAACTATTAAAATTGATTCCTACAATAATGAATGAATTTAATGTACTCAATAATATAGCCACCTTCTTTTAGAGATTACCTCACAAGACAATACATGGCCTGCTTTTATAGATCACCTCATTATATAAAAACCTGCTTCTAGATATCACATTATTATACAACACATGGCTTATTTTTAGAGATCACCTAAATATACAACCTGCTTTTAGAGATCACATTATTATACCACCACCTGCTTTTAGAGAAGAATCTTATACAATACACTACTTGCTTCAAAAGTTCACCTCATTATAGCCTGCTTTTAGAGATCACTTCATTCTACAACCACCTGTTTTTAAAGATCATTTCATTATAAAATCACATGTTTATAAAGATCACCCCATTATACAACATTGATCTTTTAGAGATCACCTCATTATGAAACATATGACCTGCTTTTAAAGATCACCTCATTACATAACCACCTGCTCTTAGAGATCACTTTATTACACAAACAGCATGCTCTTAGAAATTGCCTCATTGTACAACCAATGGCATGCTTTTAGAGATTACCTCGTGATACAACACATGACCTGCTTTTAGAGATCACCTCACTGTACATCTTATGACCTACTTTTAGAGATCACTTTATTATACAACCATTTGGTTTTAGAGATCACCTCATTATATAACAGACTGTTTACTTTTTTGAGATCACCTCATTGTATGACTTATGGCCTGCTTTTTTGAGATCACCTCATTGTATGACTTATGGCCTGCTTTTTTGAGATCACCTCATTGTATGACTTATGGCCTACTTTTTTGAGATCACCTCATTGTATGACTTATGGCCTGCTTTTTAGAGATCACCTCATTGTACAACCACCTCAGCTGTCTGGTAGAGGTGGCTTCATAATGTGAACCCAACAGCAGCACACAAAACTATACTTACCAAGGCTTATTGTATTTACACAAACTTGTGAATGAAGTTAACAAGAATAAAATTGCTTTGTATGCCATAAGTATGGCATGATTACACATATATTTGTCAATCTGAAGAATGCACAGCAAAAGGTCAAGTTCTTGCTTGTTTACAAACTAAGTCACTCTAGATTCCTACCACACTTTAAATATAAGCACATGTAAACACAGTTTTGTAATTAGACCTATATAGGAATGTTCAACAGTTGTGGTTGCAATCTCAGACCAAGCATACTATGGTATCTTTTCGGCAGAAAAAGGTATATACCACATCTTAGTCAAACCTGTGTTTGGTAGACATCTCAATAAAATGGAGATTAAAAAATGGCAATTGATGAATGGTGATAAAATTTTATCATTTGTCTTTCATCTCCATATTATAGATGTAAGACAAATCCTTGTTTTTCTTATCTTATTGTTATTGGGTTTTTTTCTTCTAAGTTTTGTTTACAAGAAGAGCTATAGAGAAACTTATTTTTAGCTGATATCATACTGTTGTAATCCATAGATTTGTTTAGCATCTTTCACTGTCAGCATACAATTATAATTAATCAATTATGGTTGGTGTAATCAATTTTGGGGTCAAAATTAAATTCCATGCTATTCACATAGTGTATAATAACCTTAAGCTTCTTTAAATATGCCACATTTCACAAGAGGTAATGGCATCGAATTAATTGATTAATAATTGATCAACTGTTGGTGAGCTGAAACTTGTGAACCATATTAAAATTTGAACTCATTGTAAACAATTGATGCTATGAAAACAATTGAATGAAATTGTTTTGACATGTGATAAAACAAGTTAATTTGAAAATTAATACACACATAAAACAGAATCCTTCTTTATAATATTGCACCATTTAAAAGAGTCTGAAGGATAGACACATAAAGCATTACCTAACAAATCTGTCTACACCAAAGTCTAACTCAGTTTATAGGGTACAATTATAATAGGAGCAGTTTTTGAATATGTGTGAATACACTTTATGGACCTTGGATTTTATATAAATTGTGTGTGGTGATAAACAGCCTGGTCATGTATTTTAGATTACCTTCTAACAGACTGGTACTTTTTATTGGAGAAAAAGGTGTACAATAGTTTAGGTGCTCAGTCAGTTTCACACAGTGCTAACATGTCTTTAGCTTTTCTTTAAGCAAATACACCAGAGGATGGGAAAGATATTGATATATCTATCAATTTTATACCTCTTAGCCTTATGATGGTAGCCATGTTTTGTTCCTCTGTTTACTTTCCTGACTGCTGGAAATATAGTTGATTGAATCTGTCACATTAGGCTGGAGGGGAGGGGGCAAGAACAACATGCTTCATCTTGAGATTGAGTGCACTGAATGACACATATTTTTTATAATAGCTATATTTAATGACAACTTTTTGCTATGAAGAAATGCAAACATACAACTTCCCCAGGAAATCTTATGGAGACCAACGTGTATTGGATACTGAGTGTAGTCAGACTTAAACCATTCTGGGGGGCAAAAAATAATTATAAAGTATATATATATTATCAATAGGATCAATCAACAAGCTTAAAAGACACATATTTATTGATATTGGAATTCACTCTGGTCTCTTACACAACAAAAATGTAGCAATACAACTCTGTTACATTCCATCTGTATAAGATATGAAAATGTTCACAATGTCATTGATGAAAGAGAATGTAATATTTACCATGAACATTGTTTTGTGAGTACACAGTGTAGTGCAAAATGATATTGCAAAATCTCAGAGGGGAGAAAAAAGTTGAAAGGGCTTTGTTCTTTTTTGTAAAGAAGAACTTTATAAAGCTTCTCACTTAGTTGTGGTGATGAGTGTCTAGTCAGGGTACCATGCCCTATGGGAAGTAAGTGCCCATATGACCTTTTCCTAATGTAAGTACAGTATATACTCACTTATAAGTCAAGTCAAACTGCAAAGCATAATGCATCTGCAGATCAGGGTCTATGTTTTTTGAGTGATTTGAATTTTAGTTGTAGCTTAACAATTTTTCAATCATATCACAATGATGTCGGCAGTGTGGCATTTTATAGCAATGTCCAGCACTTGGGTATCATGCCACAGGCATGTAGCATGATGTCCCACATTATCCTGACACCAGGATGACCAGTCTGAACACTAGCCTCTTGATGCTGAGCAAGTAACAAGGCAGCTGTTAGTACCATTTTTATAAGTCTTTGGTATGACTTAGCCAGGGTTCAAACCTGCGATCTCCCACAACTGAAGTGGATGCATTAACCACTAGACCACTGAAGTTCTACTGATTATTCCAAACAAACTGCACAGACCCAAATTTGCCATCACATTATGTGACAGAGACACGTGTCTGTGTAGATTGCAGTTGGACTCATAAGTGAGTATATACTGTATAAAGAGTGTGATTGATAGGGGAGATCTAATAGTACTAATTCAGTCATATATAGATCTAATAACACTCTCTTTCCATATATTTATGAAATACTATTTCTAGTATACTCAATTAAAACCTGTACCATATATAGTTGCTTATAAGTCCAATCCAACAATATTCAAGCTAATGAGCTGGCAGTACAGGGTCTGCATTATTTGTTGAAATGGCAGACCAGGCATTTTTAGCTTTGCATTGTTTACAGTTGGATTCTACTTCTAAGCAATTAAATATGGTACATATGCAAGTATTGGTGATCACTAAAATTGCCATTGGAGATCAAAATTGTCAATAAAATGTTCCAGAAAAATTAAATGCAAGTAAAAAAATATTTCTATTCCCAAAAATATATTATATGAACAGCAATTCCTCAAAGGTCCAAATTTTCTCTTGTGGTCTTTCATCATGAAGTTCATTGAGGTCAAATGGACAGCTTGAGCTTCAAAGGCTGGAAGTCAATACACTTGACAAAAATGTGTTCTACTATCAGTGGACCCTGGCAAATATACTCTGTGGTCAAGATTCAGTCATTTCTGTCTTAAAGAAAATCTGATAAAAATATAAATATTTAGTTATGGACTAAAATATCAAGCATTGTTTTTTTGTAATAGTTGCTTGGCTCAATTAGTTTAGTCATATCTTCAAGAAAAGTGATTGTTGTGTAAAGGTGACCTCTCAACTTAAGGCTGTTATTAAATTTGGAAGTTGGATGAAATTTTAAATAAATACCTGGCAGATCTGGGAGTTTCTGATATGCAAGTGGTAAAATAGAGACCATTGCAACCAGGGCTTATAATAACACCCCATAAAGTAAAGCAGGCTTGACTGTGTTCTTAATCATGTAGATTAATTGTAGTAGATGATATGAAGTCCAAGTCTACAGGTAATGTACACCATATCTAAAGTTTTTTTAGATATCAATTTGTTGATCTATCAGTCAGTAAAGATAATCAGTCATGAAGTTGAAGGAGGTGCTGATTTTAATTTAATACAATGGAGGAATTCAGTCAGAAATGCACAGACATAGTTAACATTCTGCTCAATAAGGCTATCAAAAACTTCCCAATTTTTAATACTATTTGACAAGAATTATTTTTTTTAGA
The DNA here is from genome assembly GCA_016746295.1 of Potamilus streckersoni. NCBI lineage: Eukaryota > Metazoa > Mollusca > Bivalvia > Unionida > Unionidae > Potamilus > Potamilus streckersoni. Next base: position 5,158,553 of record JAEAOA010002345.1, on the reverse strand, counting down.
CAATACTATATCTGGAACTATACAAAACAAGTTTTAAAATATCCCACATTTACAACAAAAATTTTATTCTTAAGGATTTTTTGTCAAAGACAATTTTTAAAAGAAGAAAAACTTGTCTACTAATTGTATTGCTTATAGGTCAGGTCCAGTTGCAAAATGCATTGACCCAGATCTGCCATCACATAATAAGCTGGCAGGTCTGGGCCTATGTAGTTTGGCAAAGGTAATCAGTAAGACAAGTAACATAGACCCTCATCTGCTGGCACATTATGCGGTGGCAGATCAATGTCGATGTTTTTTGCAGTTGGACTTGACTTATAATTAAGTTTAAATCGTACTTAATTCCTGTGTGAGAGAGAGAGACCCCCCATATATATTGTTCCATTACATTTAAATTTCGCATGTATTACATATCCTGTTGTTTTACATGTGCAAAGCCATTGCTTTCTAAAACTGCATGCATGCATGTCTTAAGACTGTAATAGGATGAAAGAATATGGTTCATTTTAGCACTGAAGTTAGGACCCATATCTGCAGACATCATTATGTACAGTATTGCAAGAATATTCAACAATCAGAAAAATTATATTCTTTAAATTCATGTTATTTGTGCATTTAAATTTTTCAAAATAATGTTTTAAAATTGGGGATATACTACAAAGCTTTATGTTGTGTTCTTTCAATCCATATTTTCATGTATTTGACAGAACAATTAAACTACAAAGATTTTTTTAAAATACATTTTTGACCTAATAGATGTTAAAAATTCTAAATTTGTATTGCATTATTTAATTTTGATAACTTTGGTCATGTGCTACATATTGGTACCATATTAAATCCAGAATTTCATAGAATGAGGGGCGGTGAAGATGAGAAGTACTTACCATATACACTCGCTTATTAGTTGATTCAAACTGCAAAAACTGATCCTTATCTGCCATAAGATAATACACTTGCAGATTAGGATATATGTTGTTTGTTCTACTGATTTATCCTAACAAACTGTGCAGACCCAGATCTGACAGCACAATTTGATGGCACATCTGGTTCTCTGCAATTTGCATTTGGAGGTTCTCTGCAATTTGCATTTGGAGGTTCTCTGCAATTTGCATTTGGACTCAACCTATAAGCTAGTACATATGACAGAAGATTAACATCTTTTATCAAAAGTGTTTTTGAGGCTGACAAAAGAATACAAATTAATTTATCCATCATATAAATTCAGTTGAGGCTAATGTTAATTAATGTATATCATTTGACTTGCAAATGTCAGTCTTGTTAAATTTAGCTGTTAAATTCTCAATAATTGTCTCAGATTGGAGTTTGGCATTATTTTATTTATGATATTTCTGACAACACTTGGATTTTTGTTGGAAGTAGAACAATGTAAAAAATAATTTAAACTTATGTATCTTAGAGGACTTTAAAAAAAACAGTTGAGGAGTCCATCAAATTTTATATCAATGTTCATGGAGATTGACAGCCATGGCTGGAAGTAGACAGACGAATGGACAGAATGGTATTAGATTATCATGTTCATGGAGGTAGACAGCCATGGCTGGAGGTAGACAGACAAATGGACAGAATGGTATTAGATTATCATGTTCATGGAGGTAGACAGCCATGGCTGGAGGTAGACAGACAAATGGACGGAATAGTATTAGAATATCATGTTCATGGAGGTAGACAGCCATGGCTGGAGGTAGACTGAAGAATGGACAGAATGGTATTAGAATACCATGTTCATGGAAGTAGACAGCCATGGCTGGAGGTAGACAGACAAATGGACAGAATGGTATTAGATTATCATGTTCATGGAGGTAGACAGCCATGGCTGGAGGTAGACAGATGAACGGACAGAATGGTATTAGAATACCATGTTCATGGAGGTAGACAGTCATGGCTGGAGGTAGACAGACAAATGGACGGAATGGTATTAAATTATCATGTTCATGGAGGTAGACAGCCATGGCTGGAGGTAGACTGAAGAATGGACAGAATGGTATTAGAATATCATGTTCATGGAGGTAGACAGCCATGGCTGGAGGTAGACAGATGAATGGACAGAATGGTATTAGAATACCATGTTCATGGAGGTAGACAGCCATGGCTGGAGGTAGACAGACAAATGGATGGAATGGTATTAGAATATCATGTTCATGGAGGTAGACAGCCATGGCTGGAGGTAGACAGATGAATGGATGGAATGTTATTAGAATGTCATGTTCATGGAGGTAGACTATAGTCATAGAGGTAGATTGTCATGGTATTAAGGCTCATTCTAGTAGGATTATAAATGACTCAGGTGTTGTCAATCTCTGGGCTTTGTCTCAGATACTGGGAAATAGGGGTCATGACCCTCGGAAATCAGGTCCAAGTATATCTATTTTGTCTTTGCATGAATAATAGAAATTAATGTACAATATTCAGCAATTCTTCAGAATAGTGGATCTTGGTTATAAACATGTCAAAAGTGAAAACATCCTTGAAAACTTATCTAACTCTATATATTTTATCAACTGCTCTAAGATCAGCTCAATAAATCACATTTCTTTCCATTTGACTTCATTTAAATGCATATGTGAATGAACGTTTTGAAATGAAAACCTTGCTCATCCATTTTAGTCAAAGGTAAATAAATGCAAATTCAATGTTAATCTTGCCCATCTGATTTTTATCAGTTTTTTGTTGGAATTAAGTTCCATATAAGATCTACATAATGAGCTGTAATTAGTTCATTAATTGATAATTGATAATAATTAAGTCTAAATCTATGCCATTTTTTATCATGTAATAGATCTATTTTGGAATAAAGTGACAAAAATTTTTCAGTAATTTATTTTTGTTAACTTATGTTATAAAGACGAAGGTGTGTAACATGTTTTATTTATAATGGCTAGCGTCTGTAACACTGAATTTTGTCTTGATTTGGATCTGTAATGTTTTGTAGAAGTTACCCACCTGACACTGAGCACATTTCACATGGAGTGTTAAACATGGATAAAATATTCCTCCCTCCATTTATTTTAATTCAAGCATTATGATAATAATTCATTCAGACAGAGAGAAGAAACATATGCTTTTGGGGCGGGCATTATCTACCCAGATAATTTGTGATCGAGAGTCCGTACCCAGCCACTCAATAAAGACAGGTCGCTCAGTTCTCATGTACAAAAGAAATTTGCTCGACAATTCTACCCTGGCTCCAAGTGTCTGACTTGTGATATGAATATTTTGAAAATTCAGGTAAAATATGGTGTCCCTGTACTTGTGAGATTAGAATAACAAAAGAGTGGGAATGCCGGCAAATGGATGTCTAATCCAGGATAACTTGCAAAATAGAGTTAATGTGCTGTGAGGGACTAAGGGATTCCAAGGGCCTATTTTGTGATCAAGAGGTAAAAACACACTTGAGGAAGTGCATGTGATACTCCCAAAGAATTCAGTCCGATGTTATTTATATTCATCACACTTACATTATTCTTTGATATGCTGTCTAATGCTTATCTGGTTCTACTGGAGACCTTGAAACTTTTATCAGTGTTATATTTAGCCCTGCTGATATTTCCATCTATATTTTTTTACTGTAAAGCGATTCTTAAGACTCTGTTGTAAATTTAAAGACAAGAAACTCCACAACATTTATAGCGAAACTTGCCTTAGTAGATAACTTCATACAACGGACAGCATTGTAGGACAACATTAATGGATGTCTTTTCTTATCATTACTTCAATCAATATTTTACCTCTTTTTAAAGTACATTATTCCCTCACTGTTCATGAGAGCCCTAAATGTAGATTACCTTATAGGTGAAGTTGCCCATAATTTAGGTATTTTATACAACATATCAAAAAATGTAATAAAATCCATTATGATGTTTGCCTTATAATAAGGTATTTTATACATAATATTTAATAATGTAATATAATTCATGATGCATGCCTTATTACAAGATATTTAATATATAAAATTAAATAATGTAATAAAATTCATTATGATGCATGCTGTATTATAAGGTATTTTATACAAAATATTAAATAATTTACTAGAATCCATAATGATACATGCCTTATTATAAGGTATTTCATGTATAATGTTAAATGATGTAATAAAATTCATTATGATGCATGCTGTATTATAAGGTATTTCATACATAATATTTAATAATGTAATAAAATTCCATTATGATGCTTGCTGTATTATAAGGTATTTCATACAAAATATCAAATAATGTAATAAAATCCATTATGATGTATGCCTTATAATAAGGTATTTTATACCTAATATTTAATAATGTAATAGAATTTATGATACATGCCTTATTACAAGGTATTTAATATATAAAATTAAATAATGTAATAAAATCCATTATGATGCTTGCTGTATTACAAGGTATTTCATACAAAATATTAAATAATGTAATAAAATCCATTATGATTCAAGCCTTATACTGAGGCATCTTTTTTATAGAGAACTGTCACCTGCTGATGATAGGTTTGTGTGTATATATATATATATATATATATATATATATATATATATATATATATATATATATATATATATATATATTTCTTTAATGTTCAGAATCTATCTTTATGTTCTCTTGGTACCTCAATAAGAAAAGGGTTTTCAAATGCATGTATGAAACTGTATTAAAAAAATAACAGACTGGAGAATTTACTGATAAGATTAAAGTCACATTTAGACTCTTTTTCCAGGCTTTAAGATAATGCATGGTGAAATAACAGTGAGGAAGAAAGAAAGGATAAACTAACTATAAAATCCATGATAATTTTTCATTTGAGATCCTTCATTTCACATGGGTATGAAGGCCTTATGTGATCAATGAAGGCCTTATGTGATCAATAGTCCTGTTTAATAACAGTTAGACATGCATACAAATAAATCAACCATAAATTTAATACACCTCCACCAAACCATTAATCTTCCATTTGTCGACACATCCATTACTGCTGAGATTCTAAATATCAGCTAAGGATTCAACACTGGCTCTGTATGACTTCTGTTTGGCTCATGTTGAAGTGAGGAGAAGCACCAATTCCCCCTCCAATTAAATCCTTGTGTATGCTTTGAAATTTGTCTCTCATATTTTACAGTAATGTAATAGATGTATGTATGTGGCTCCACATGCCAGAAATGAATATGAAGGTTGAAGCATATACAGACATGAAATATTTTAGAAACCTGTGTAATTCGGATAAAATGTTTTTGTAATTTTGTTGTATATAGCATGCTTGAACATCGTTAAAGTACATGTATATAGATTTTTGCCAATCCTTTCCATTATATCATATTTCAACCCCTGAATGCCACCCATTTGATTCAACAAAAATCATTTTATAAGTGAATCACTATTAAATAAACAAAGGTAAAATTCCCAAAATAGAATATATTGCAGCTGATGATAAACCGCAAAATTCCAAATTCTAAATTATACCATTTTCATTAATTATTAGTATTATTTTTTTAAATTTGAGTAAAATGACAAAATTGCAAAATAAATTCCTGATATATAAATTTAACTGAGCTCACTATTTTCTATGCAAATATGAAAAGAAAACAATGAACAGATAATGAGCTTGTTCCATATTAGCAGATAATGTACAGCAAAAACCAACATCTTAAAGAAGAAACAAAAATATGAAATGTCAAGAAAGAAAAGAAATTAAATCTAGAAAATTCAAATAATACAACAAGAATATTATTCCCTGGAATTGGAAGAATTGATAGTTTCAGCTATCTGTAGTTCTTGCATAACTCAGAGCCATGGGAACTATTCAACCCACCAAATTTGTTGTTTTTGTTCATTGTTTAATGCTATTTTCAAGTACATTGAAGGCTATACATTGCTGCCAGTATATCAGGAGAGGAAAAATGTGGAAAAATCCCAGGAAGAACCACTGACTCAGATGAAACTTCTGGCAACTGTTCTCACATACCCATGCTGGCCAAACTTGAGACTTGAACTCAAACAAGCAGAAGCTTGATATTAGTTATCTGCAAAGGTGAGCACCTTAGAAAACTTGACCATACTCAACCCCTTGAAGTGCTTGCACACATTATGTAGTAACTAATGCAGTGGGATGTATCAGATGTATAATTTAATCTTGCACCACTATGAGAGTCATGACTTACATAATGCTTCATAAATTCCATGTTATTGATAAGAAAACAAACCTGAGCAGGAAATAAAACTTTAGATAGTTTCAAAAGTTTAATATGGCATAGTATTATCATTAAATGAATAGATCATATTGATCACATTAAGAATTATTCCATATTTTTATCCCATATCCATTTTTTTGACGGCTGTGCTAAAAAACATTTAGCCCTTTTGGCCCAAAATGTATGAAGTTATAAATAACTATTTTTTCTCACATGGTTTATATATCCTTTAAAATCATTCTTGAATTTGAGATGTTGCCATGAAAACTTGAATTTAACATTTATTTTCTTGAATTCTTGTGAGAGAATACAAAAATTTAAAGGCTGAATAAAACATATCACTTTTTAATTGGGAAATTTTACTATTTCTGTAATTTTAAAAGAATAATAAATAAATATAAATAAAATGGAATAAAATGATCAAGTAACATACATACTATATAGATATTTACTAGATGTCTCTTTGCAGTACACCAAGTACTGGTAGTTGTTGGATTCTTTTCCTACTTTGATAAACAGTGATAAACAATTTGCAAAAAAATCATAAAAGCAGAGAAATCTTAAGTTCTTAACTATTCACATGGTTCAAAGACTGAAAAAAGTAACAAGAATGTTTTTAATATAGACAAAAACATTATCTGAATAAGTAAAACTACATGCCTAGTATGTGTAATACGTTTATCAAAAATAAAAAAAATACCTGCAGTCAAGAGTATCATACATAACCACTGATGGGGAGTGACTAAAATGATTTTTGTTTAAAAATAGGTTAATTTCTAAAATAAATTTGTTTATGGAACCTTGACAAAATAGTTGATTGCATACATTGGTGCTTTAAGACAGGATTGGGCATCTATCTATCTATCTATCTATCTATCTATCTATCTATCTGTCTGTCTGTCTGTCTGTCTATCTATCTATCAATCTTTTTGTCTGTCTGTCTCTCAGTGTCTCTGTCTGTGTATCTGTCTGTTTGTCCATCCATCCATCCATCCATCCATCCATCCATCCAAAAGTCAACTTTAGTACCATGTAACAATGAGTGTCATCACATAGGGACAAGGGGAGTGTACTTGCATTGATTCTCCCATCCCATCAATTTCACCTCTAGGGCCCCGAGTGGTCTAAAGTGATGTCCGTTACGGATCACTGCCATCTCACCTCTATCTGTGTGGGTTTGAATCTAAGATTCAGCAAATGTGGATATGTGAGAAAGCTTGCCAGTAGCTTCTCCTGGGTCGGTGGTTCTTTCCGTTGATTTCCCGGTTTCTTCCTCCACCATTAATACTGGCCACCATGAATAGCCTATCACCTCTGTCTGCGTGGGTTCGAATCTAAGATTCAGCAAATGTGGATATGTGAGAAAGCTTGCCAGTAGCTTCTCCTGGGTTGGTGGTTCTTTCCGTTGATTTCCCGGTTTCTTCCTCCACCATTAATACTGGCCGCCATGAATAGCCTATCACCTCTGTCTGCGTGGGTTCGAATCTAAGATTCAGCAAATGTGGATATGTGAGAAAGCTTGCCTGTAGCTTCTCCTGGGTTGGTGGTTCTTTCCGTTGATTTCCCGGTTTCTTCCTCCACCATTAATACTGGCCGCCATGAATAGCCAATCGTGTGATTTAAAATGGCGTTAAGCCCAACAACAACAACAACAACAACAACTTAATAGCTGACCATTACTATTACATGTTTTCCCTCCATCTGGAACAATTTATGTGGGTGCCCTTGCATATAACAGTGGTCTTTATAAGTAGGTTATCTTCATATACAAGTTTTAAAAAACCCTTTGATTTACATAGAAAAGGGGACCTTTGCAACTAGGTTTTTATCAACAGGTATTCCTTTTATGCAGGTAGTTCTAGGATGAAGATGTGGAGCCATGGTCATTTGCTGTTTGATAAAAAAACCGTGTCAGATTTTGATGGGTCAATTTTTATTCTAGTACCTATTGTTGTCCATTTTTTCAATAGGTAAACAACTGTATTTATTTCATTTTGCTGTGGTAATTTTACACTACCCTGTTTATATTATGGAATGTAAATATATTAACACTTAAAAATCTTTCTTCATTAGAGTCAAGCTTTTTTGTGATTTTGTATGCATTCTTCAAACATTCAGTAAAAGGAACTATCCACCATTTATTCAAACAAAAATTAGATTATTTTTGGAAAGATACTCAGGCCTAATATAAAGAAGTCAACATTTTTATGTGCAATTAATTTTAAGCAGATAGCTTTACTCTTATTTTGTAAGGATGTTGTGGTCATTAGTTACAGTTGATTACCATCTGTACCCATTTATTAGTTCAGTCCAACCGCAAACTGCACAGACCCAGATCTGTCATCACATAAAGTGCTGACAAATCTAGGTCTGTGCAGTTTGTTAAGAGTAATATGTAGAATAAACAATATAGATCCTGATTTGCACGTACATTATGCAATGGCAGAGAAGGATGTTTTTTTTCTTCAGTTTGACTTGACTTATAAGTGAGTTTGTATGTTGTTCTGAGAGAGAGAGAGAGAGAGACAGACAGACAGACAGACAGAGAGACAGACAGAAAGAGAGAGAGACTCATTTATTATGAAGTTGAATCTGAAAATACATTGATTTTAATAAAAAAAACACTGTAGGGTTCCCATTCCAGTTATTTATAAAATATTTTACCTTTGTTATAAAAAAATGAATATAATTTTTTTAGACTGTTCTGTCTGTCTGTCTGTTTGTCTTTATCTCTTCACACTGTGCACTAATCCTTTAAGCCAGTCAAAGTACAAATAAATGTGCAGTGTTTATTTTTGCCACCTGTTTAAGTATCTGGCCACTTTTGGAAATACCTGGAGTTGTATATATGATCCTGCTTGACTGTGTACATACACATACTTTTAAAGCTATGATTGTAATTTAGATGACTTTGTGTGTGCATTGTGTTACACCTGTAAATGTGTGATATGTAACATGAGTAGTATATTGCATCAATCCACCTGCAGTTAAATGCTTATATCTCTTTACATGCACAGATTTTAATTTCAAATTGTAAAATTAAAAAAATGACAAATAGCTAAAGGGTCTTTATAATATGACCTGCACTTATGAAACATAAGTCAACTTTTTTCTTCTTCATCATCTGAATGCTTGGTTTGTTTGCAGTTTGTTAGCTCTGACTCTCAGATACTGTTTGCTTTTGGCATCATGATATTTGTGTTTGGCATAATGTGTAGATGAAAGTGGGCAGGTTAAATTGGAACTCCTCAGCTGCTTCATTAGTTATCCATTATTTCCATGAAATGATCCATAACACAGAAAATTCCAGCAATGACAAAACCTCTGCATCACATGCATACCAACCTTTCCCAACTTGGATTCCACTGCACCTTGTGGAGATAGCTTTTAATTTGAACAGAGGTGCCTTAGCTAGTAGTCATTCTGTGATCAGAGAGAATTCAGCATAATGTGTTTAACTATAGGCTCTAGCCATTTATTTGTGGAGAATTCTTTAGCAGTCTGACAGACCTATCAGGAGGCGTTATTCACATGGGTTGTTATCAGAGAGGATCTATTATCAAGCAGTCAGTCGACCACTTGTTGTCAGTTAACTAGATTCACTACACACTAGGAGAATGAGAGAGGATCACTTCTGTTTAACACTGTGTTAGCTACCCATTATGCTGTTCATTCTAATTAAACATTTACTTGGGAAATAAGTGTATTTGGACTGGAATATCTCTTCAGTATTTACCTGTGGAATAAGAACTTCTTGCCTGTGGAATACTGTATTTTAACAGATTTTATTTTTTTTTCCTACATGATAATCTTTGTGCACACATTAGACCTTCTTTGATCTTCACCGATTTTAATGTGGATTTTGGACTGTTTTTCCTGATACCATCAAGGTAAATATTGCATTTGAAATTGTATTTATTTGTTTTCTACAAATCTGAAGGGCATACATAGATATATCAGGTTTCACTTTTTTAAAGTTTGGAAATATTTTAGTTTAGCAGACAGTTTAAGAATTTATTTGGCTAAGTAGTTCATGGCTCTATTCTATGTAATATGCAAAGAAAATTTGAATAAGAGATTAACAGTTGAAAGTGAAGTCAGGTTTTTGAATTTCTGGAGAATCACTATATTTCATTTTATAAATTAAACAAATCACTGGTTTGAAGTGCTATTTTACAACTTTTAACAGTTTGGACTTTGCATGGAAAGATAGTTCTAGTTTTATAGTTTTTATTGTATTACCATGCCCAGGTATTATTTGTCATTACATTAATATGCACACTTGTAAATGAGTGATGCCATTATTTTATAATTCAATTTCTTTAATAATTAATTGGTATATTATTTTTGCAAATTTCCTCCTGTAATAAAACTGATTCCAGTTCCATGCCATTCATATTTAGCATAGTGCCACTCTTCATGAAATAAAGAAACATGCAATTGTTGCATGATGATAAAAAAATGTCTCCTTTTCCACTGATGTTTCCTGGAATATTTTTTAAATGTGCCATTTCTTAGTCTGTTTTTTAAATGTGCATAAACTGTTTTTTTTTAAATTATATGGGAAAAATGCACTTACAGATTTCTGAGATTATGTGTGATTTAATTGTGTTTTATTGTAACACTGAAATATATTATGCATAATTTGTATCAGTCTTTAGCAACAGCTGAAACCACTGAATGTTGAATCATCTTAAACATTTTTGTATTAAACAAAAGAAAGTATCTGCAATTAGCACCAGAGCCATTTTAAGAAGTTTGAGGGACCTAGGCACAAACTCTAACCTTAAAAGTGACCAGAATTGTGTCTCATTCTCTCAGTCTCAGCTAAAGAGCATTGCATTACATTTCCATGTGCATGTGTGTCATTTTGTTAAATTTATTATATATAGAGTACTAAACTACTAACACAACCAAATTTTGTTTTTGGGCCACTGTAAGGCCCCCTGTTGTTCGGGGGCCCTAGGCACGTGCCTGTGTTCCTATGCCTTAACAAGGCACTGATTTGCATATTACATGTAGCACATGGTTGATTCTCATCTTGAATTCATCATTTATTTTTTTGTTTTGAGAACAGAAAATAACAAAATATTTGCACCAGCTAGACCAGTCTGTAACAATTAGTACTTCATATCCCATGTATTACATACCTTTTAGCAAGCTCAAGTTCAAAACCCAACCCCCACATAATACTTAAGGTAGTAGCTTAGCAGTAGGACCAGAGTAAAGAAATACCTGAAATATCTGTGAATCTAGCTTTATTCAAAATAAAATAATTATATACTGTCAAACATTTTCAAATCGGAGTCTGAGCTAGAGTTTCTGTCCATTTTGAAATATACCAGGCATTTAAATTTCCTTTTGTATTTTGTTTTTAACATGATATGCTAACTCAACATTTAGTACCTGAAAAGTTCTTGTTTTTACAAGGGTTTTAATGATATCATTAAAGCATGTGTTTAAATCAGGTATTTCTCTAACACCTTTTCAGTATGTGGCACAGTAAAATCTGTCATGAAAGACCACTTCTATAAGGGACAACCTGTCTTGAGAAACAAGATTATGGTACATAAAAACCTGTCATGAAAGACCACTTCTGTAATGGACAACCTGTCTTGAGAAACAAGATTATGGTACATAAAAAACCTGTCATGAAAGACCACTTCTGTAAGGGACAACCTGTCTTGAGAAACAAGATTATGGTACATAAAAACCTGTCATGAAAGACCACTTCTGTAAGGGACAACCTGTCTTGAGAAGCAAGATTCTTAATACTCAGACTTATGAATACATTGTTAAGATCTTTCATGAAAGACCAACAATATGGAGAGACCATGCTCTTTTGTGCAGAAGGGTTGGTCTTTCAAGACTTGTAATATACTATATCTAAGATACTTTTTAGGCCCTGAATAATCAGTGTATCACTCATTTTCAGATCATGGTGACTGATTTGACTTTTAAATAGTACCTCTGTACTCACTTACAATGCAAGTCCAACTGCAAACTGCACAGACCCAGATCTGCCATCACATAATGTGCTAGCAGATCTGAGTCTATGCAGTTTGTTAGAAGTAAACAGTAGAACAAACAACATAGACCCAGATCTGTTTGTGCATTGTGCTATGGCAGAACAGGGTCTTTGTTTTCTGCAGTTTTACTTGACTTGTAAGCAGCTACTTGTAAGCTACCATTCTGGATAAAAATTTTAAGTACTACTTGCTGATAATACCTCCTATATTTCATTCTTTGGATGCATTGATAATTGGGTGCATTGATAATTGGATGCATTGATAATTGGGTGCATTGATAATTGGGTGCATTGATAATTGGATGCATTGATAATTGGGTGCATTGATAATTGGGTGCATTGATAATTGGATGCATTGATAATTGGGTGCATTGATAATTGGATGCATTGATAATTGGGTGCATTGATAATTGGATGCATTGATAATTGGGTGCATTGATAATTGGATGCATTGATAATTGGGTGCATTGATAATTGGGTGCATCAGCATTGTCTGTGTCATACAAGTTGAGAACAGCAAATAATATTCACTTATATCTAACATCAGAACTACATTGTAATTGTACAGTACAGAACTGTCATCATATGGTTGACTTTAATTGTACAGTACAGAACTGTCATCATATGGTTGACTTTAATTGTACAGTACAGAACTGTCATCATATGGCTGACTTTAATTGTACAGTACAAAACTGTATCAACTGGGCATTTTTCTACCGAGGTGTGTCTTTGCGTCTGTGTGTGCTAAATGACATTGCCTACATTGGTTCAAGTTTTCATAAATCAGATATCACATTTTTAAATCAATGCTCGAAGCAAGATGTGTTTTTTGTTTTGTATTTTAGATATGTGTAAAATTTCTTGAAAGTTAGAAAACTTTGTCATGTTAATTATTTTTAAACCAGAAAATACTTTTAACTAAAAAGGTTCAGAAAGAAAATTTTTAAAGCCATTTGTCAGTGTTGCAGACCCCTATGAATATTTCTGCTTGACTGTCTTTTTGTTATTTTATGGGGGTTTATTCCTTCAAATTTTTTAAATATTATTTTCCATTTCATTTTGTTTCTATAAACTGGGTAAATTATTTATTACCTTCAGAAATATTTGTGTGATACTATACCTTTGTCAAATATGTTATCTCTTCAAATGCCATTCAAGTACCTCCTTTGCCTCTAACCTTTATGTAACAGAAAATAGCATGCCATATTTGCTGGCATAGTAGTGCCTTCTATTACAGCAGTTGCATTGAACCAGACAGACTGGTCCATTGCTTTTTATCATTTGAATTGAATTAAATTTGGAGGCTTCTTAATTGTGGAGGTCACTGTTGTAATTTTATATTGCAAAATATGTTAGAACCTTAATGATCATTAATCATTCTATATGAAATTAGTGTATCCTAGATGTATTACATAGTTTCAGAATTTCACAATGACTATGTTGTAAAACATTTTCTTTGAAGTAGAGCGATAGGCCTTAAGCCCATAGTATTTTAAATAAAACAATTTAAACCTAAAGATGACGATTTATCAGTTTATATACACATAAACAAAATACTATTGGTCTTGACTTGATATCGGGTTATTTTAAAGTTTCATGGGAGGGAGTGCAGTTTATAAAGAAATGTCATGTAATTTTGGAAGAAAAATGCAGATATGGGACAAAATATGTACATAATATTGCTTTTCCACTTTATGAAGTGGTTGAGATAATGATCTGGGAGTAGAACCATATTCATATATCAGTGCAGTGTAATAAATCTGAGTATTTAATATTTAATAGCATGAAGGACCATAAAATAAATGTCAGCAAAAACCGAATGACAACTGTTGGGTAAGGCTGAAAACACCTGTGTCATATATTGTTAATGTATGACATCTGATACAGCAAAAATGAATTGTACCTGCACAAAAAAATGAAACATATTGGAAAAGCTACCTCTAAATATAATCTTACAACTAATTTTAAATGTAATTAAGACCTGGCATGAATGTAAATTACAAGTTATCATTTTTTGTTGAATTTATACAAGACCTTGAAGTAATATACAAATGATCTTCTTAGTGGACTTTGCATAGATATGGCCTTTTTTCCATTAGTAATGTTAACAATTTTATTAATTTTGTTTGGATAGCCATCTTGGAACTGTTGTCATACATATTATTAAATTTCTTTTCTTTTCTTTTTAGGTGACTGTGAAACACTATGGAATCACAGAATCGGCAAGCATTTGCATTGTCTCACTTGTGTAATGTATTTTGTGTTCTTTTTATCCTGGCTGGGATTTCATTAGTAACTGCAGGTAAGTTAAATATAGATCAATTTCATTGATAGAATTGTGGCTGCAAGTTTGTACTTTGAACAAAAGATAATTTTTATCAAGTTTTTTCACATAGACTCTTTGTCTGACAATGAGGTTACTTTATACCATTGAGTACTAACAACATTGAAAACAGGAAGATCAGACAGTTTACAGTTACTGTTAAATTAAAGACAAAGGCAATTCAGTAAGATATAGTTCAAGTTTCGCACTTGGTCTTTAAGTTTCTTCAAGAAATTGACACTTTGGGTTCAATTTAATTGTTCTTTTTTTCTAAATATGTTAAAAATAAAAAAAAATGTTAAAAATAAAGTGCAAATTCTGAAGTTATTTGTGCATTTGCAGTTTGGCAGAGCTCTTTGTTTTGTTCTCTTCTTGGAAAATTATACTTTAATGATTATATGTATCTATTGGATTACTCCCCTGCCCCTGCAGGCTCAGGGGTGAAGCAAGGATCTGATGTGCCCAATGCATGTTGTAAAAGGCAACTTATAAAGGCAATTTTTTTGCCCATGGATGCAGAATCTTATAACTTTGTAGCTGAGATGGTCATGGACAATTTAAAAGAGCAGTCAACATAAAATATTTACTTTGCATTTGAAGGAATTTTCCTAATTTGTCTTTATCTTTGTTCTATATGTTTCTTTGGGATTCTCAAAATCTTTTGGCACTCTATAACATGGATTGTGCTGATGTACCATTAACCATACAGATGTATATACTGAACAGTTACTAGTTGACGTAACAATATAGTGGGAATTCAATAGGTGCAGTATGGCATATATCTGTATCATTTATTCCAATGGAATTTGACATCTCTTACCTTTTCTTGACATTTATATTTTTACCATGATTTGACTGACTGTAGATACTGATAATTTTGCTTTAGCTGTTCTCTGTTTCAAACATCAAAAAAATGTCTATTTTTTTAAGTGATTATTGTTGGATAGCAAGAGCATCCCATTAAATTAACTCTGTGAATCACTGCAATATTATGAGCTTACTTTATCAGATAATCCCTGAGCTGCTGTCCTAGATGAATCCCTTTCAGACAGATTTAGTGCTTATTACTGGTGTTGTTTCCCTGATAATTAAGGCTGCAATTTATGTCTTATTTACATTGGTTTTGCAGTTTTTGCATAGTCATTTGTAGCACACTACTGTTATCACAGCTCCATAGAAATATCTTGTATAATTTAAAATAGTAATCTAGGTTACCTTGAATGAAATGAATCTATTTTAAGGTCATCTTCATCCCCTTACACAACATTTTGCACCTGTTAAGGTGAGATGTAAGATTTATTGAAATTTAATTCAGTAGTTCAGGAATCCTGTGAATACTCTGACCTGTAAATGGTGTCATTTGGGTGTCATTGGCTTTCTCCACTGTCAGGCCTTAGCATCTAAATTACACAAGTGAAAATAATTTTAGAAAGTTAAGCAAATATGAAGATTCTTTCATTGCAATGGACAAGTTATGTTGATCGATGAGACTACACTAGATACTGCTTTTTTCTAGAATGCCTCATATCTAAGGGGTATAAAGTGTGACATCATTTGGATCATCTGTCTGTCTGCATGTATGTATGTATGTATGTATGTATGTATGTATGTATGTATGTATGTATGTATGTATGTATGTATGTATGTATTCACACACATACATATATATATATATATATATATATATATATATATATATATATATATATATATATATATATATATATATATATATATGTATGTATGTGTGGGGGTGGAGTGATTTAATGGCACATCAGCACAATACTGAATAATTTTAATTATCACAAATACAGCATACTAAGCAAAAAATAATGGCAAAAGAAAGACATTCATTAAAGTATGTAAATAAAAAATTATAAACTGCCCTTCTTCAACAAAAAACCTCAGTTGGAACACGATCACAGGTTGCATCCCTTTAATGACATGCAGGATGTCACATGTGATGTTTTGTAATGGTGACCACTTTAAATATTATTATACATCCATAGTCACATCCATTTCTCCACTGTATGTACTTGTCAGTAAGGTGCAGCCATGTTGCAAAATCAGCATTACCATAGGGACTGTGTTTTTAGTTTGAACTCATTGGTAGAAGAACATGAACAAGACTGATTTACATACTGTTAGTGGTACAACATGTGGAGCAGATATCACAGGCAGTTTTCATCAAACGTAGCAGATATGAAAGGAAGTTTTCATCACCTGAAGCAGATATCTGGGACAGTATTCATTGCATGAAGCAGATACCTGGGGCAGTATTCATTGTGTGATGTAGATATCTGGGGCAGTATTCATTGTGTGATGCAGATATCTTGGGCATTATTAACTGTATGATGCAGATATCTTGGGCATTATTAACTGTATGATGCAGATATATTGGGCAGTATTTGTAAAACTTTTGAACAAGAATTTGAGCTCAAAGTTGAAATCACAGGACTCAGATACTATATTTACCTTATATACTTGCTTCAAGCTAGGTCCAACTGCAAACATCATGCAACATTATTTGCTGTTGTATAATGTGCTGGCAAATCAGGGTCTATGTTGTTAATGTTAATAATAATAATAATAATAATAATAATAATAATAATAATAATAATAATAATAATAATAATCATCATCATCATCATTACAATAATGATAAATATAAGTTGCCACATCTTTTAATGTTTTTTTAAAGGCAAAGAAATTACAAATATTGAATAAACGTGCTCTTTTTATTTTGTACTGAATAAATTCTATTTGTAATTTACATAACAACAAATGTAAATATATTGGACATGTTGAATGATGTCATACTGTAAGGCATTCTGTGTTATCATAATGTCATCATAATGTCATAACATCCATCCATATTGACGACATATTCAGGAACATATTATTGTACATTGTGTTACAAGCAGAGCACGTTTACACTTGTTTATATTATATTGTTTCTTTTTACTTCAAGTGTACTAATGAACAGTGAAATAATTTTAGATTCCAAAACTCATAAAATAAGAAAATGCTAAGCATTTCATTCATTTCCACTTTGGAAGGGAAAAAAGGGTGATCATGTATGAATAGCATTTGTTTAAATTAAGCCATATATAAAAATTGACCTCCCAGATGGTCTCCTTTCTATTATATTAGTTTGACCTAAGAGGTAAGTGATATTAAACTTAATAACAAATAACCCCAACAATATATCTAAAACACAAGACAGGATTAATCTTTACCCCTTCACCTGGCCAGCACCGGGGAAAGAGGATCCAAACATTTTTGTATCTACTTGACTCAGAATTTCATATCTGTTGCACCAGGCATTAATGTGGTAAGAGCTTAGTGTAGTGGAGAAAATTTCAGAGTTTACAAACTGATAGTTTATTTCATTGACATTAGGCTACCATATTTACCCTCATATGTGCCCTTTAGAATGAGCTGTTCTTTGAAAACAGCATTAAGGTCTACAGCCTGTCGAAATGTTCATTGAGAAGATTCACTCTTCCTTTCCTCTAATAATTGATCCTATAAGATGGATTTAATTTGTACAAAAGTTTCTTAAAAGAACATACTTGTAAAAGGCATTTTGTGTCCATACAATGTGATGTTTAAAATAAGGTTGTATGTTTATCTTTTTGAATGGGTACGGTTTTGAAGAGATTTGTTAACTTGTGAACAGTATGTAAAATTACTGTTGACTTATGACCCACACAACAGGTCTTTCCTCAGCACAGGTGTGTAGATCAAATATTCAAACACCTGTCAGGTGATTTATGCTCAGGTGGTGCAAAGGATAAGTAGTTGTCACATACTTTTAAATACACTTTGCACTACAGCAATTCTATAATGAAACAAATATTCCCTCTCTATACTAAAATTACCACTGCTTACCTTTCATGCAACATGTTGATGCATACATGTGTCAAGTTCAAGATAATGCAGGGAGATTAGTGTTTTCAATGCAGGAGACTGGTGGTTCATTGCAGGGGAGATTTTTACTGGTGCATCTCTCTACACATACACAAATATTATTTCTTTTATAATGCATACTCTTCAGTTTTAATTCTTAGTCAAAAATTATAAACAAATAAAAGGCATTCCTGCCCTAAAACAAAACAATGACACCAGGTAGCAGAGAAAAATTAAAAAACAAACCATCTTACTTTTTGAGTAAATTTATTATGTGTAACAAGATCTGGAAGGTTTAATCCCCCAAGTAAGAATAGATTCCCTTGGCTAATCTGAGATATCCAAGAGATTGGTTATGACATGACAAATAGTTTATTTTACTTACGGTATGTACTCACTTACCATTCATATACAACAGCAAAGTGCACAGACCCATAATGTGCCAGCAATCTGGGTCTATGCAATTTGTTAGGAGTAATCAACAGAGCAATTAATCTACAGATACATTTTGCTATGGCAGATCAGGATTTTTGGTGTTTTAGTTTGATCCTACCAATAAGTGAATATATATTGTAATATTTCAAAATCTTAGCATATGCTTAGTGTTGGACATTTCATTGCAAAAATTTTGTAATCTGTGATTTTATTCTCAGTCGGCAATACCTCAAGGTTTGGATGATTGTTTTCTTCCATGGTAGCATAATACTTTTAATCCAATGGTCATGAGTTTGATACCTGCCCATGCCAACCCAGGTTCAGTATTCCTGCCTGGGTCAGATGCCTCAGTCTGCACGATATAACCAGTAAGTGTTAAAATATGACTTTAAAAACCAAGAAACACCAAAT
The DNA here is from genome assembly GCA_016746295.1 of Potamilus streckersoni. NCBI lineage: Eukaryota > Metazoa > Mollusca > Bivalvia > Unionida > Unionidae > Potamilus > Potamilus streckersoni. The sequence goes on along the minus strand of JAEAOA010002345.1, from coordinate 5,139,254 downwards.
ATTAACAACAATGTTTAATAAGTTGTCAGGGAAAGTTCAGCCAATATTGCAGTTTCCTTTTCTGTCAATTTTGATCTTTTTGAAGGGGGTGTGTCTAAAATATTTTACACCTCAACAATATGACTTTTATGAGTTAGTCTTATACAACCATCATAGCAACATCAAGATCTTTGAGTTTAACAAATTTTACAATAGGTTATTGTTGTGTTGAATTTCCAGGTTCAGGTTGTGCAAATGGGTCCCAGAACGGTTTGCTAAGCTACAATCAAGTTGCAGCCTGCCCAGGAAATTGGTACGGGCATGTACGGAATGCAAGCCAACTGTGTGCGCCAGGATGGCAAGTTTGTCAGTGGCATGATAATGACCTTCTTGGAAAAATTACCTGGGATGATGCTCTTTCTATACAAGGATGTTACACCTACAATGCAGCACATGATGGTGGCAGATGCAGGGAGTGTAGAGATGATCTTGAACAGGTGAGTTGCTATAAAAAATATGCTGTGTTCAGCAGTCTACTTTCAAAATACTAATATAAGCTGCCTAGAGAGGGATGTTTCAAGGTAACACTGATACAGCATGCATGTCCTTGCAAAACTTCAATATGTGGAACTGGCAGAGGGGAAGATGATGTGATATCGCTTGAAACACAACAGGATAATGTAATGTAAAGCATCTCTACAACAATTATTGACAATTAAAATTCACAATGTTGGTTTGCTGAGTGGTAAAATCTCATTTCTGTCCCAATTTTTGACCTTAATTTTTTCATTTCAGAGTAAGTATAAATTGGCCCTTCTTTTAGCTTGTTTGCACTGATATGTTAATATAACAGCAAGGCAGATGTTTATGAAATGTTTTGTTTATTTATCAACACAAAAAAAAAACAGCATAAAGTTCCCTTTTGTTTTCAAAGTCCTCCCTGTCTCAATCTCTCTTTCCAGTAAATAGATCCCTGGGACAGATTTAGATCAATGACAGATCAACGAAAACACTTTGACAGATTTAGATCAATGACAGATTGACAGATTCAAAATGCTTGGATTACTGGGATGGGATGAAATTAGGTTTAAGTACCAATGTTTTCTTACAGCCCAGCTCATTGAATTTTGAGACACAACTGTCAATAACTGCACATTATATTAGTATAATCAAACGTTTGATCTATTTTTTTTTTGTATTTATGACCCTGAATTTTCAAACCCATCTCATTAGAGTTTGAATGGCAATAACAGGTGATACCAGTATAATGGGAAATGCTATTCTTTCTCTTTTGAACCCGAAGAGTATCAAGAATACAGTATGTAAGGTAACTGTGTGAAAGTACAAATTATGTTAAAGCAGTTTTGTTGATATAAATGCAAACAAATTTTAATTTGAGGAATGAAAATCCCTTTATTAAGGAAGGTTTCTTTTAGTGATGGTTGAAAAGTATTTTAAGTGGATATCATCTGGAACTTAAAAAATCAATCTTTTGGTTAAAAAACATATTGATCTAAATATATTAAGGGTAAAAAACAATTTAATCTGGAAATGACTAAATTCAAGAGTATACAAAATTAAATATTGGGAACCATTCATTAAACATCTTATAATTTTGCCTCGTAGTTGCCTGAGACTCATCAGTTGAAAATGGGATTTTTTTGGATGATAAACAGGTTACTCCTTCCTTTTGCAATTTTTAATAGATATAGGGTGCTTATACATTCAATTCAAGGCTTTTAATGACAGGTGTTTTTTTTACAGTTGTTTAGAATCTTTACAACTTAACATCAACAAAAATTTGGTTAATGGTTTTGTAGATTTGTAAAGTATGCATTGATTATGACAACACTAAGTGAATTTTTATTTCAAAAAGCTATTTATAGATTAGGATGGCATCATTCAATCCAAAAACTCTGATGATCTGGATAGCTGTTACTTCAACTTTCTGTACCTCTCAGGTCAAAGAAATCTCATTTTATTACAATTTCTGATCTTCAAGATTTTACAAACAAATCCTCCATTCATCCTTTATCTGGTGTTATCCAGGACTAGATAGCTTTGATCCAGTATATTTACATTAATGGACCAAAGAGTCAGATATAAGTTGATAACCATCAATGATTAGGGATGAATTAGCAGCCTTTTTAGTAGTGTTATTTAAATCTTATGGAGTCTTGATTCTGAAATGGTTCTAGTGATTAAAAGCTTCTGTGTAATGAAATCATATATATGCCTTAGTTTTATTTGCCTCTGCATATTGAACACTTAAAAAAATAAGAACTGGTCAATTCCATTGAATGAGTTTCACAAAAAAGACAGTTTTGAATTTAGTACATCATAATATTGCAAAGCTTTAATAAATGTTGATTTTTGTCTTGGCTGCATTCACATAGGTTTCATTCTTCAGGTAACAGTTTCATATTCAACACTAAGATTTGTAATTGAACTTTTGTCTCAAGTTTACTTAAGTCAGATAAAAATAGTTGTACATCACTTTATAATCAGTTACATTGCAGAGAACCATCATTTGTTTTGTAACTGACAAGATAATTGGAGATTTATAAACAGTACATAATCAGATGATTCTTCTGTTCATTACCATAATACATAGCTCATTGGTCCCTCAACTTGTCTCATATGTGATTACTGTATAAGTAGCTATAATAATATCAATGGTAATAATGACAGGGACTCAGATGATTGTGAAATACTTTAGTGGTATCATATTGATATGATTTTCTTAATGTACACAGTATACCTGTTTATATTAAAAAAGGGTCATCACGTTTATTTACTAAATATACTTCCTTATATGAAAGTCAAAATGCAAACAAGAAAGAGATCTGCCTATGGGTCAGGGTCTATTTTGTTTCTTCTACTGATTACTCCTAACATAAACCTTGATCTGCTTGTGCATTATACAACATCAGATCTTTGTCTGTGCAGTTTGCAGTTGGACTCAACATATAAGTGATTATGGATGGTACAGTATTATACCTGTGTATAGTTACATTTTGTTTCTTCTGGTTTTGTGCTCTTATTTCCTGATTGGACCAATGCAGAATTCATCATGTTTTTTTATTTTGTTTTTTCTATAATAAACCTAAAACAAAAGAGCAATTTGCACCATGGTTCTTTTGTTCTTTCTCATACCATCTGGAAAATCTGATTTTTGATAATGTTTTTCGATTCAACAGTATAGTGTAATGTCATCTTAAATACTATATACACTGTAAAGATGTTCAAATAGCTAGACCACACTTTGCTTTCAAAGGATTAAGTGATTGAAATACTTAGTCTCCACGTGTGTCTTGAAACTTGAGCTATATCAAAGTGTATAGGTAAAGAGATAAAGTGTGCTGACATGGGTCAGGTAGCAATCAGCAAAACTATGCCACAAAATTCAGGAATGAAAACTTGTGGTAACTGAGCTCTCATTAATTTTACTGATACTATCTGTTTAACATGCTAACCACTTCACCCAAGCGCCAGATATCTACGGCACCCCACAGAGAATAGTGCCTCTCTTCTGTTTTGAACTATTATGGACTGTCCTTGAAATAAGATTTTGTCATATTGGGCTTAAAGTCAGCTAGGATTATCAACCATTCCACTTGGTAGAGCATTATTACATAATTGCTGACACACTGGAAAGTGATAATACCAAATTGATTTTAATCGGGGCTTTTAGTAATGTCTGTACTCACTTATAAGTTAAGTCAAACAGTCAATTGCACAGACCATGATCTGCAGACGCATAATGATGCACTTATCTGTGCAGTTTGTTAGTAGTAACCAATAGAACAAACAACATAGACCCTGATCTGCAGGCACATTATGCTACAGTAGACCAGGATCTTTGCTGTTTTAAGTTTGACTGACCTGTAAGCAAGTATATAGTATATCATTCTATTTCCAAATCCAAGGATCTGTTTCATGACACAATTGACACTGTCAGTAATGCTGTTAATCCAACACTCTATTTGCTGTGATTTAAAAGTTAATTGAGGTATTCATAGTTCAATAATCCACTCTACTTCAGCTGATCTCTGTGACAAAGCACATTTTATCCACCAATTAAAAAATTCTACATAACTATCATACAATTATATTACCACCAGCTGCAGATCATTTGTGAGAAAATTAGGAATGATTTGGTATCTTTGCATTGTGAAAAGTCCCTGTTTCTCCTCATCAACAGTTTTATCTGCAGTCTAAACTGCTGTAAACATCACCAACCTATAACAGCTACTTGTCCACAGAGGCCACTTAAAACAAGTACCAATCTATGCATCTGAATACATAATATTTTGTACAACCATCCCAGGTGTGCATCTAGCTGGTCATAAGCTGTTTTACATAGGTTTAGCTCTTATATTTATTTCTGAACTCAATTATAGCTCCCTGTTTGATAACATTTTAAAGAATTTTTTGTAGAAAAAGGAAATGATATCCTAAGGACTATTCAACTGTGATCAGCTTTCCTGTGCATAGATTATTTTATGAACAATAATTATATTACTTTATTGTTGACTCTCCTCTAAATTTAAATATGCCATTTCTTTTTGTTTAACTTTTCTCTAAAACAGATTACTTCTCTGTCAAAGTACTACTGTAATTTGTTCTGGGATTTTTTTGTCTATTCAGTCATTCATTCTTTCTTTTTATTATAACCAGCAGCCATCATATATAAGCAAATGTATCCTTATCATAAGATAGGTGTGTCTTTATCGATTCTTTAACCTTCCAGTATTTTTTAAAAGTTATTGCGTTCAGCTAAGTTATTTAGTGTAATTCTGGGCGGCATTGGTTTCGAGTCCTCTGTGACCCTGTCACATTTTGTATTCTTGAGTAGGTAATTTTTATTCTGCTTTTTCATCAAATGATATTTTTACAATGCGGTACTCAATGTTTACATTTATTTGTCTCATTATTGATATTGTATATTTGTCTTGCCTCAATGCTACCAGTTATCTTTAAATAGAATACTTACGTAATGCAAATAATGACTTTTGCTATAGACCCTGGTCTCAAAAGTAAGAACCAAAATACACCACAATCCCTTGGAACTCCAGATGATTATCATTCAATTCCACTAATGTTGCTAAAATAAATCTTAAACATAGTGAATTATTTTTTTTTTTGTCTGGTGAAGAAGAAAGTAATAATGAAAACCAATCAGTGCTTTTATTTTTTAAATATTTTTGACATGCTTTATTGCTGTGCACAAGATAACAATGAAACTTGTGCATATTATAATACAAGACTATAGTTTACTAGTGGATACAATGGCACTCTGTGGGTTATTCAGGTTGGAAGCATTCAATCAGAATTCTACAATGCCTCAGCATGACTTTGCTGAAATGTTTCCTTTTATCAACTTCAAAGAATGATGAAATAACAATACAAAGATATACTACTCTTGCTCTTCAAACACAACTTTTGCAGTTCAACATTATATTGGTACAATTTACTTTTTGCAATTCATGTTTATCCTATACAGACATTTGGAAATTAAACAACATTGTATATAATAAGGTTTCAGAATAATGGAAGTTCTTTTTCTCTTAGTTTTGTTTTGTCTGTGGTTATAACTTATTACAAAAGTATGAAAATTGCTGACTATATATAATTCCTGTTTTTGTTGGCTGTTTCACTTGGCATGAGGTTTAATAATATGTATCTGCTTTTCAACTGAACAGTCACCATAGTAGTTTAATGTAGTAAATATAAACATACACTTAATAACCTTTTCAGCAATCTGCAAATTTGACTTCCCTGGTACATTGTAGCAAACTCAGAAATGAATAAAGGTTAAGATAGTTATTAGAAATTAGATTGGGAAATTTATTTTGGTAATAGAATTTGATCACTTGGGAATACAATTTTCAAGAACAAGTGGCTGAAATTGTAAGTCTGCATGATGTTAAACATTTTGGGTTGGAATTATGGGCTCATTTATATCAGGTTAGGAACCTATAGGCCCCTGACAACCCCTTAATGTTCCCTGATCTGTCACATGTAATAACTAATTATTTTGGTCTTTGTGTCTGTGAGTGAGCCACAGTAGATTAACTGATAGAGCATCAGAACTGCAAACCAATAGTTGCAGGTTTGATACATGTCCAAATCAGCTGCCTCATTGTGTTCTGGGAAAAGGTACTTTGCTCTCATTTCCATGCCATGATATGACTATAAGGTCTTCCAAGCGCCATAAAAGTTTAGCCAACCAAGCAACCAACCAACAATGTGTGTAATTTCAGGATGACATGGCAGGAATAGGGAGGGGCTGTCCACACCAAAACTGGGGTCAAACTTCATGTATCACTGGGGGCCGTATCGATGCCAGTTGCTGCGTAGATTCGCACTTCCATCGAGCCTGCCATCAGCAGCCTGGGATTGATGGGGTCATGTGCTGTAAAATGCCAGGTTAGTACACTAAAACCTTTCCTAATTAATACCTCTATAAAAGGGATACCTTATCATGAAAAACAGCATTTATGGACCTTTTGTCTTCCAGAATCTCATATGTTTAGCTTCTACATAAAAGCTACCTGTCCACAGATAACAACTATTGAATATAATCACAAAGCAAACATTTTCTGCCATTCCAAACTATGAAGAATATTGTTATGTTGATTATGAAGCAAAATGTTTCTGTGTTCTAAACCTTTTTTAGCACATGCCATTTTTGTATGTTGACATATCTTATTATGAAAATTAATAAATTGTTTCTCTCACCGTAATTACATTTATTACAATATATATATATATATATATATATATATATATATATATATATATATATATATATATATATATATATATATATATATATATATATATTTCCATCAGCTGAAAGACCAAGAATTGTTGTGCCACCTAGAGAAAGGATGGAGGTGTACAGTGGCTCCATCTTCATGTTAAATTGTGGAGCCCTAGGATCCCCACCACCACGACAACAATGGTACAAGGATGGCAGGAAAATACCCACCAGTAAATCTAGAATCTCCGTTCTCACTTCAGGTATTTTTCCATCAGTTTTCATCAGTTTTATATGCTCTCACTGTATCGCAGCAGGGACGTCTTGATTTGGTCTTCTGGTCGTCTTGGCAAATTTTTTATCTTTCCAATACTCTTACTATATCCCATTAACAGTTGGCAAGCTTTTGATCTTTCCATTACTATTACTTTATCCCATAGACAGTTGGCAAGCTTTTGATCTTTCCCTTACTCTTACTTTATCCCATAGACAGTTGGCAAGCTTTTGATCTTTCCCTTACTCTTACTATATCCCATAGACAGACTTTCCATATATATATTCTTTATCCAATCACAAATTTTGTTTATATTGGAAAACGTTTGAAGGAGAGACTGATTTCTGTATGATTTAAATGAAAACATTTTCCATATTAGAGTTTATTGTGGGCTAGTTTTTCTTTTAATTCTGGTAATGAGTGAGTTTTCTAGATGAAAAAGCAATAACATGAATAGTATCATGGATACTTTATGTTCTTTATTTAAACTATTTGTTAAAGCTTTTTCAGCTTACATATTACCATTTGCATTTGTCTTTATAGGAAATGTCAATACCGGTAATGCATATTATTTCTCTTTTAGCCAAGAACTTTTTATTTTTTTAAAATTATGAATGGTTATTTTTCTATTTTGCAGGTGATCTGTTAGTTACCTCAGCACGCAAATCTGACTCAGGACTCTACAGCTGTGAAGTCATTAATGAAGAGGGAATAGATATGGCCAGCTCACATGTCATTGTTAAAGGTTAGCTTCTGATTGACAAATCTCAAGATAATTTCATAACTTGGGACATTCTAAGATTATCCAGACTTTGAAAACTTTGATCTGATTAGTTGGATAATATTCCTGTGAATATCAAAATGCCAACCTTATCTAGTATCCCTTTAAATATAACTATCTCAAAACTATATGAAGTTTGCAATACGTCTGCCAACTGCCATTATCTTTGGAATGAAAACCTACCATATTTTTATATTGAACCTTTTATTTATTGATACAGAGCGGTCCTCAGGATGTCGTGATGGATCAACAGAAGGACTCAACTCACATTCAGACATCCATGCATGTAGTGGTGTGTGGAAGGGCCATGTCAAGAGAGGAAAATTACTTTGCCAAAAGGGCTGGCATGTCTGCAGCACACAGGATGAAGGTTCTTTGAAAGAACTCAACTGGCTGGACATTTTTGATCTAAAGGGATGCTATGCTTACAATGCAGCCAATCATAATGGAAAATGTCAAAGGTAAATTTAAATACTGTAAACAGAAATACTTTGGCATAACATACTTATACTGACATTCTTCAAACATAAATTGGTCATTGGACCCATTGTTTGAAATTTTCAACTTGTACACTAAAACCTGCATCGCTTATTCTATTTAAAATTGAAAAGTTGCATGGTCAATACAATTTTCTGACACAGAAGTTAACAGTAAAGATAACTTCATCTCCATTGTTAGGAAGTGTTTATAGGATAATAAAAAAAAATATAAAATTTAAAAAAATCTGACAGCTTCATGTACAAAGAATTCTCAAGTTTGTCAGCCTTGATAAGTGCTTATGAAGACAATTATCTACTTTTTGCAGTAAAACAAATTTATACCTATAAGAACATGATCAACAGAGTTGTCTAACTTGTTTAGTTACCAAATAAATTTCACTCATTAGATTTTGGTCCCTCTACAAGCATAGAAAATCTTAACAATGAAGGTACATCCTAAGTATTTTATCCATATGAAGGGTTTTGAACTTGAGGTTTATGCTGAAAACATGAAGGATACAACACTCACATACTTAAATATCCAATGTAAATTGCTTAGATTTTATTACACTACTTTACAGATGTCACAAAGGTAAGCTGGCAGGAATTGGCCGGGAATGTGGACGAGTTCATTATTCTGGCTCTTCCTGTCTGTCGCAGGGACGGATTGACGTTTTCAGCCCCAGCAAGAAACCATCCCATGAGGAAGCATGCAACTACTCTGAGGGGTTCACCACAGGGGTTATCTGCTGCAAAAATAAAAAGAAGAAACATGGTATGTGGACATGGAACAGCTTTTAATAAAGAATAAACCTTTAAGGATCCTGTTACAGTTTTTGTAGGATATATTATATTAGAATACTGATTTCATTTTTAAAGTAATGGAAGAATAATATAATGAAAATAGGAAAGAACAAGAATTATAAGTTGTCATTTTAAGTTTTAATACTTTGCTTTTCTTGCTAATATTTGAAGTATAATAACACAAGGATAAACTTAGTTCATAAAAATGAAACCCACACCAACTAGTCAAATAAGAAATTCAGTTGTAGTGACAGGCTGTTAATTTTTGTTTTCATACTTGATAGACCTTAAGCGTCCAGCAAGCAAACCACAGTGTGAGCAGGGCTGTCAGAATGGAGGAGTGTGTATTGGCTACAACCAATGTCTTTGTTCTGTAGGATACAAGGGTGCCATGTGCCAGAATCGTAAGTTCACTTCAATATTTTGGGGAGGATTTGTGCAAATTTCTGAATAAATTGATGAAAGAGTAATAATTCTAAACCATTATGTCACCTTTCTTAAGTAATGTGTTTAAAGAAATCCAATCAAAATATTGTAATATTTTAAAAAATGATGTTTTTGGTGACTGAGGTGGACATTTTTCCCACTTACTGAATGCAGTATTACACATCTTTTTTGAATCAGTTTTAGTTTGGATTGGCCTGGTGTTTGATTGCATTGTAAGAAATAAAGGTTATATGATGTAAAGTAAAGGCACAACACAGAAACCAGTCTGGACTGATCTAGTGTAACCTGCACCCTTTTGGTAACAAGTCCAATACCTTGATCAATGACTCACTGATCAATAAATTGTCAATATTAAATTATCATGAACAAGTAGGATCCTTACTGTTTCATAAATCAGTGTTACTTAAGTTTTTGTACTTAAGCTAGTTTCAAATTATTAATTTTTCAAACAGCAATATGTAATCCTTCATGCGGGAGTCGAGCCCAGTGTGTAAAACCCGGGAAGTGCAAGTGTTTACCTGGATATACCGGTGATGGTTGCAGGCGAAAAGATACGCACATCTGTATCAAATCTTGTCTAAATGGAGGGCGGTGTCGGCGAGGAAAGTGTAAATGTCCACCTACTCACTGGGGATCTTCATGTCAGCACTGTAAGTTGATTACTCCTTTAATTTGTTTAAAGTTGTCATGCTTGTCTCAGACTGAATTATCTCCCTTGTCAATTTGAAGGCAAATAGTTGTAGATTGAGACAAGGCTGTCTATTTTAGGTAGCATATGTAGTAGATCTTTTATTATAGTCTGTTTTACTATGACCAAGCAGATTGGTATTATTTCTTTGTTCTCTTGAACGCAACAAACTTAATATTGAAAATTTTTTGTGCACACCAAATTTTATTACACACATAATCTGTTTGATTGAAAGACTATAAGTTTTATTTTTAATTATATTTGTTGTAATTTTATCATATGCCAACTTGTATAATTATGATCACTGAAGGATTTTTTTATGCATTGCATTAAAGTTAATTAATTATATGTTTAAAATCTTGAATGTGGTCTGTTTAGAAAGCTCTCTCTCCCCTCTTCTTTTTTGAAATAGTGGGCTTATACGATGGGTGATTTTTCCTGCAGAAAATCAATCCACTATTCACATACTGCCCCTCCCCCAAATTACTTTTTTGTAGGATGTGCCACCCAAAGACCGCTCATAGATGCAAGTTAATTTAAACCTAATCTTCCATATTGTAAATAAATATTCTACCTGTATTTTTTTTTTCATTTCAGTGTACCAACACATACTTTTGACACATTTGAACCGGACAGAGAGATAAGTTAGATCATTACAGTATATTACAGGGTCATAGCACTTCATATAACTGCCAAACACTGCCATGTGTCAGCTCAATAGACAATATACATGTGAGCCTCACTTCCACAATAGACTATGTCCTTCAATGTTCGCATCCTCCAAGATGACTGGTTTAATCTGAGGGAAAAGAACAATGAAGATAAAAGGAGGAAAAATGTCATTTTCATTAACAGTTGAGTTGCTGAATTATTATAAAAATAGCAACAGAGTTGTCAAGGATACAGACGAAAAAAAGAACACTGCATTTGAAATATATTATACGTTCTGTGTACAAATCGGATCAGCTAACAATTTACCGCCTAATGGGGAATCAATTAACTCTGAAAAGTTTACTTCCCACGAGTAGACTTTTTCAAAGCAGAACATGCCACTGTAGTTTTAGCAGTGTCAAGAATGCATTAAGATGAGAAAATGTTTTTTTTTATAGAAGAGACATTTCTGGAAAAATGAATATGCATAATATTTCATTATTACTTGACTGGTTCAAGTGCAGGGAACTTGACCCTCTCTGAAGATGTGTTCTGATATCTTTCACTCAATGAAAGAATGACAATTTGGGTTAGTCTGTGCTGTTATGTATTCCAGGACTGGTTACCTTGTTTCTATGGATAAATTATGAGTCTGAGCAGTTTTGTCTGGACATATACTGTTTTAGCCTTTTTTAAAAGAAAACAAAATAGATGTTTAGAATGGCCAGTGTAAATAGAAAGTATTTATAAAGCTGTGTATATATGTATAGTTGTAAATATTTGTAAATGAAGTGTACCAAGTCAATGACAACTGATGTATATTTCATATTCTGCTAAATTAGATTCCACAGATAGATACTTTCAGCTTCATATAAAGAACATTCTACATAGCTGAAAAAAAAAACATTTAACACATCATGATATGTTATCCTGTGTTTCAAGAGAACACAATTTTTAAGATCATTTTCTGTAAAAAATGTAAAAGACAGCATACATAAGAATGTTTTGTTCCCACAAATGCTACCAGACTATGTTGTGTACCATATATACTCAATTACAAGATGAGTCCAACTGCAAACAGCTCAGACTCAGATCTGCATATTACAACAAACAACTCAACTTACAAGTGAGTATATATGGTATGAAATCAGTCTTGTAAATAAAATGGGTCCAGTCTGTGATGAGAGAGATTTGAAATGTGCAATTGATTTTGAAAAGTATCCTAAACATCGATTATATAAAAAGATATTTAAATAACTGAGGTATTCAGTTTTGTGAATGAAAAGACCTGTAAAATATTTATAGTTTTGTGGAAAAAAAAAAGTTGACTGCTTGAATGGACAAAGCTCTTCCAATAAATCTCTTCCTTGCTACTGCTTTCCTTAAGTTCTTTTTGTTCTTGCATTAACTATTTTGTTAAAGGTGCTAACTGTTGTGTACAACAATTTGGTCATGTTTCTTCAGTTTTTCTTTTCATGCAATTCGTTGGATTAAGCTTCCTGTTTCTAGTAACAAGCAACTGTTTTAGAGCTCCTTAATTTACTGTTGACACTATCAACAACTGGATATCTTCTCATATTCAGTGTTCATCCAAAACATTTCAGTTCATTATCAGTTGATTGTTTCTTCATTCCTTGAGGAAGACACAGCAAAAAATCATAATAACATATCAATTTATTGTGAGTACTGGTTTGAAAATGGGCATTAAATTATGTTTGATAGATGCCTGATGAACATTTCGTTAGTCTAGTCTGAGAAGCATGCTTATTGGATTTACATTCATGTCAGTAAAAATCTTGCCCCTAAAGATATGGTTGAAAAATATGAATTGTGTTTGCAAGCTGTACCTTTATTTTGTCATTAAACCCTCCATTTAGATAATTTCCACACTTTTTAAAATTTCTCCTCTAAACTGATAGTTCTAAAATAAATCAAGTTAGCCTGTCTTTATCAAGTTAAGATTTATAGAAACTTTTATGAAAAAAGGATTTAGCTATCAGTTAGTTCAAAATGGTTGCTTGTAAACTGATCAGTCTAACTAATGGTAGGATGCAAAAGTTGGTGGTATATTTTATGGCTAAAATCTTTCATATGACAATTTTTCTCGACCTACCTTAACAGTTGTGAGGTATAAAGCATTACCTGTCTCTATCTGTCCATTGGTCACTGATAAATTTTGCATTTATATCCGTTTCAGGCACTATGGTGGGGGCGGGCATTTGTGATGTATAAACAAATTTCTGGTTCTTTTCATTTTCTTTCACCTTAAAAAAAAATTGTATGAAAAAAAATCTCAGACAAGTCATGGTGCATTTTTAATTATAAAATAAAATAATGGCAATATTATGTGTCTGTGTGATGTGGGTGTGCTTGTAGTACCAGAATCTGTATTGTACATACTCGTGTAACTATGTACAATGTATTATTTGTACACAATGATATATCACTTCTCAGTTTAATTTGAAATAAGCAGTGTACACAATGATATATCACTTCTCAGTTTAATTTGAAATAAGCAGTCAACAGAAATATAAGTTAATATGTACAAAACTAATTTGCTAATTTAAAATTTTGCCAAATTTAAACTTTTTATCTAATTCAAGTATAACATTAAATTGCAGAACTAATAAGATGCTACAAAATGTCATTGGATGTAAATTTTATTTTTGTAGCAAAAATTCATCTTGGATAATTTAAAATTGCTTAGTTATATACAAAACATATTAAATCAGGTGATAGATTGCTCTGTGGTTAAATCACATACTACCTCAACAATATTGTTGTTCATATTTGGTAAGGAACATTTCTTATATGTCTTTTATGTAATACATTGCCCTTTGAACTTTTCTTACATGTCTTATATGTAATACATTGCCCTTTGAACTTTTCTTACATGTCTTATATGTAATACATTGCCCTTTGAACTTTTCTTACATGTCTTATATATAGTACATTGCCCTTTGAACTTTTCTTACATGTCCTATATGTAATATATTACAATCTGAACTTAAAACTGCAATGTCTGTATTTTTTATCCTTATATATTTTTGTAGAATTCATACAATCACTTTGAATTCTATGAAGCAGAGTGTTTCACAATTTTTCATTGATAAGCTGACAGTCTGTAGCAGGTTAGAAGTAACAAGGAAGGGACTGCCCTGTTAGTGAAGTTGTGTTTTCACATGAACTTACTATATTCATATATTTACATCACTATCAACTCTATCTTTGATACAAATTTCACATTAAAGTGATTATTTGAGGTGAAATCATGTCTATTTTGACCTAAAAAGCCTTGAGTTATTGCTATTGTATTTTTTTGTTTGTTTTCCATCATCCTCAACTGTTTGCATATTTGGAAATCTCAGAATAGACTGAATTATTTGAGATATTTTCAAATTAAAATGAGAATAAATCAGCTTAAAATTCATTTACACGTGAAAGGACTACTACAGAGGAGTCAAATAGAATATGAACCTCAATTAATTCTAAACATGAAAATTACAGACATTGCACGAATAATGTGTGAATCAAATGTTCCTTATCATTTTTTTTCTCGCTTCCTTTGTCCAACTATTTATATTTTTTAAGATCATATAGTTTTCATTGGGATTTAATCTATTGGCTTATTGTGTACAAGTTGTGAACATTGTAGACCCAGATGTACAATCCCATAATGCACTAGCAGATGAGCATTTACACCGTGGGTTGTACTTACAGTTTGAATCAGATTATGTAGTAGTGATGTCATTATGAGCCTCAAGTTGTATCACAATATCAACACTTATTTTAGAGTATCATTTTGACAGTATGATGTTTGTATTAGCAGTACATCATTCTCTTCAAAGAGTGCTAAAATCATTGCTGGGTCAAAGGTCAAGGTTATGCAACTTGCAGAAAGTCAGTTAATTAAGATACATGCTACACAGTATTTTTTGCTCTGTATTTCACATATCGATGGTGAGAGAGGGTATCTCAAAACTTGTTGTCACCGATCGTTATATTTTCTCAATATTATCATGATGCTGAATCTGACACACCACAATGGCAATATATCTAAATAAATAACAAGAACATCATTACTGCATAGTTCATGATCTGCTGGTGCTTCATGTGGTAGCAGATCTGGCTCTTTGCTGTTTATAGTTGAATATACTTTATAATAAATGCACCGTTAATGATCTAGACAACCAGTAATGAGCCAGAAGCTTTATTTCTCAGAGTCCAAAATAATTATTAATATTTTCTTTTTTATGTGTACATAAAATCATGGGCTAATCTTATTATTCATCTATGAAACCTTGATATAAGAATCATTTTGTACAGCTGCGTAACACCTGTCAACAAAGCCATTCTAAAAGTACTTGATATTATTTTAACTTTGTATTGGTCATCAGGTTCTATAATCTCACACATATAAATAATAATGAATGCATATGTTGATATTACTACATCTGCATTTTAATGTGATATTAAGTATCATTAGTTTATCATTGCCATTTGTTATGTACATGGTAAACCATATACGCTCACTTATAAGTTGGATCCAAATACATACATCTTAATCTGCTGTCTTATAAGCACCAACAGATCAGGGTCAATGTTGTTTGTTCTACAGATTACTCCTAACAAACTGCATTGAGCCAAGTCTGAGTCTATCCAGTTTGTAGCTGGACCATCCTTCTAAGCAGTGCTGCTTTAAGGCTTAGACACTCAAGGCACATGCCTAGGGCCCCATGCAGCAGGTAGCCCAAAAATAAAAATTTTGGTGTTGGTTGTGTTAGCAATTTAGTACTATATTAATATATTTAACAAAATGACACACATGCACATGGAAATGTAATGCAATACTCTATATCCAAGACTAAGATATTGAGGCACAATTCTGGTTACTTTTAAGGTTACAGTTTGTGCCTAGGGCCAGCAAACTTCTTAAAACGACTCTGCTTCTAAGCATGTATGTATAGCATGTTAAATTTATGGTATATAAGTGTAAATTAGTTCAGCAAAGATCTGTTGATGTTACTGTTTTGTTGTGGTTGTGTCAGTTCATAAACCTGGTTGAGTTTTATTATAAATGTTCTGAGAGATTGACTTCTCAGATGGTAAATAACTTAATGATTATGAAATCCTTATTGTTATGAAAAAATGTTATGATTTAAGATAAAAGTAATAAAAATGTGAAATTTTAAATTGATTTATAGTACTTATCATTAGACTAAATGATCACATTCCACACTACATTTACACACATAAACAGCTGATCACATTCAACACTACTTCTTAAGTCTAATTCACATACACACAAACACTTTTGCATAGGAACAGATGATAAAATTCCACACTAGTTACCAAATCTACTTCAAACACACACAAACACTCTTGTAAATATGAATAGTTAATATATTATTCAACACTACTTCCAATATCTCGTTTACACACATAAACACTCTTGTATAGGAATACAAGCACAGTAGCTTATAACATTCCACACAAGTTACCAAATGTAACTCACACTTAAACACTCATGTTCATGTATATCAAAAGTTGATCACATTTCACACTAGTGTACCATATAATTCACACATAGAAGTACTCTTGTACATAAATAGTTGATCACATTCCACACTAGTAATCAAATCTACTTCACATACATTAAAATTCCTGCAGAGAGAGTTGATCATCATTCCTCCCTACTTCCAAATCTCTTTCACACTCCTAAATACTTTTGCATCTCCATAGCTGATGACATTCCACACTACTTCCAAATCTCATTCACACTCCTAAATACTTTTGCATTTCAATAGCTGATCACATTCCACACTACTTCCAAATCTCATTCACCTCATAAATACCTTTGCATTTCAATAGCTGATCACATTCCACACTTCAAATCTCATTCACATTCCTAAATACATTTGCATATCAATACCTGATCACATTCCACACAACTTCCAAATCTCATCAATCTCATAAATACCTTTCCATATCAATAGTTAGTCAGATTCCACACTACTTCCAAATCTCGTTCAATAAATAAATTTGCATTTCAACAGCTGATCACATTACACCCTACTTCAAAATCTCATTCACACTCCTAAATACTTTTGCATATCAATAGCTGATCACATTCCACACTACTTCCAAATCTCATTCACATTCCTAAATACATTTGCATATCAATGGCTGATCACATTACACCCTACTTCAAAATCTCATTCACACTCCTAAATACTTTTGCATTTCAACAGCTGATCACATTACACCCTACTTCAAAATCTCATTCACACTCCTAAATACTTTTGCATATCAATAGCTGATCACATTCCACACTACTTCCAAATCTCATTCCCATTCCTAAATACATTTGCATATCAACAGCTGATCACATTCCACACTACTTCCAAATCTCATTCACATTCCTAAATACATTTTGCATATCAATACCTGATCACATTCCACACTACTTCCAAAATCTCATTTACCTCCTAAATACCTTTTCATTTCATTAGCTGATCATATTACACACTACTTCCAAATCTCATTCACATTCCTAAATACATTTGCATATAAATAGCTGATCACATTCCACACTACTTCCAAATCTCATTCACACTCCTAAATACATTTGCATATCAACAGCTGATCACATTCCACAGTACTTCCAAATCTCATTCACATTCCTAAATACATTTGCATATCAACAGCTGATCACATTCCACACAACTTCCAAATCTCATCAATCTCATAAATACCTTTCCATATCAATAGTTGGTCAGATTCCACACTACTTCCAAATCTCGTTCAATAAATAAATTTGCATTTCAACAGCTGATCACATTACACCCTACTTCAAAATCTCATTCACACTCCTAAATACTTTTGCATATCAATAGCTGATCACATTCCACACTACTTCCAAATCTCATTCACATTCCTAAATACATTTGCATATCAACAGCTGATCACATTCCACACTACTTCCAAATCTCATTCACATTCCTAAATACATTTTGCATATCAATACCTGATCACATTCCACACTACTTCCAAAATCTCATTTACCTCCTAAATACCTTTTCATTTCATTAGCTGATCATATTACACACTACTTCCAAATCTCATTCACATTCCTAAATACATTTGCATATAAATAGCTGATCACATTCCACACTACTTCCAAATCTCATTCACACTCCTAAATACATTTGCATATCAACAGCTGATCACATTCCACAGTACTTCCAAATCTCATTCACTCATAATTACTTTTGTATATCAATAGCTGATCACATTCCACACTACTTCTAAATCTCATTCCTACTCCTAAATACTTTTGCATATCAATAGCTGATTACATTCCACACTACCTACAAATCTGATTCACCTCATAAATACCTTTGCATTTCAATAGTTGATCACATTCCACCCTACTTAAAAATCGCATTCACACTCATAATTACTTTTGCATATCAACAGCTGATTACATTCTTACTTAAAAATCTCATTCACACTCATAATTACTTTTGCATATCAACAGCTGATCACATTCTACACTACTTCCAAATCTCTTTCACACTCATAATTACTTTTGCATATCAACAGCTGATCACATTCCACACTACTTCCAAATCTCATTCACACTCATAATTACTTTTGCATATTAATAGCTAATCACATTCCACACTACTTCCAAATCTCATTTACCTCATAAATACCTTTGCTTTTCAATAGCTGATCACATTCCACACTACTTCCAAATCTCATTCACACTCATAATTACTTTTGCATATCAACAGCTGATCACATTCCACGATACTTCCAAATCTCATTCACCTCATAAATACCTTTGGATTTCAATAGCTGATCACATTCTACATAACTTCAAAATCTCATTCCCATTCCTAAATACTTTTGCATATCAATAGCTGATCACATTCCACACTACTTCTAAATTTCATTCACACTCATAATTACTTTTGCATATCAACAGCTGATCACATTCCACACTACTTCAAAATCTCATTCCCA
The DNA here is from genome assembly GCA_016746295.1 of Potamilus streckersoni. NCBI lineage: Eukaryota > Metazoa > Mollusca > Bivalvia > Unionida > Unionidae > Potamilus > Potamilus streckersoni. The sequence continues at coordinate 5,120,354 of JAEAOA010002345.1, read as the reverse complement.
TTCATAAATACTTTTGCATATCAATAGCTGATCACATTCCACACTACTTCTAAATCTCATTCACACTCATAATTACTTTTGCATATCAATAGCTGATCACATTCCACACTACTTCCAAATCTCATTCCCATTCCTAAATACTTTTGCATATCAATAGCTGATCACATTCCACACTACTTCTAGATCTCATTCACAATCATAATTACTTTTGCATATCAACAGCTGATCACATTCCACACTACTTCCAAATGTCATTCACACTTATAATTACTTTTGCATATCAACAGCTGATCACATTCCACAGTACTTCCAAATCTCATTCACTCATAATTACTTTTGTATATCAATAGCTGATCACATTCTACCCTACTTTAATATCTCATTCACACTCATAATTACTTTTGCATATCAACAGCTGATCACATTCCACACTAATTCCAAATCTCATTCACACTCATAATTACTTTTGCATATCAACAGCTGATCACATTCCACACTACTTCCAAATCTCATTCACACTCATAATTACTTTTGCATTTCAATAGCTGATCACATTCCACACTACTTCCAAATCTCATTCACCTCATAAATACCTTTGGATTTCAATAGCTGATCACATTCTACATAACTTCAAAATCTCATTCCCATTCATAAATACTTTTGCATATCAATAGCTGATCACATTCCACACTACTTCTAAATCTCATTCACACTCATAATTACTTTTGCATATCAACAGCTGATCACATTCCACACTACTTCCAAATCTCATTCCCATTCCTAAATACTTTTGCATATCAATAGCTGATCCCATTCCACACTACTTCTAAATCTCATTCACACTCATAATTACTTTTGCATATCAACAGCTGATCACATTCCACACTACTTCCAAATCTCATTCACACTCATAATTACTTTTGCATTTCAATAGCTGATCACATTCCACACTAATTCCAAATCTCATTCACACTCATAATTACTTTTGCATATCAACAGCTGATCACATTCCACACTACTTCCAAATCTCATTCACACTCATAATTACTTTTGCATTTCAATAGCTGATCACATTCCACACTACTTCCAAATCTCATTCACCTCATAAATACCTTTGGATTTCAATAGCTGATCACATTCTACATAACTTCAAAATCTCATTCCCATTCCTAAATACTTTTGCATATCAATAGCTGATCACATTCCACACTACTTCTAAATTTCATTCACACTCATAATTACTTTTGCATATCAACAGCTGATCACATTCCACACTACTTCCAAATCTCATTCCCATTCCTAAATACTTTTGCATATCAATAGCTGATCACATTCCACACTACTTCTAAATCTCATTCACACTCATAATTACTTTTGCATTTCAATAGCTGATCACATTCCACACTACTTCCAAATCTCATTCACCTCATAAATACCTTTGGATTTCAATAGCTGATCACATTCCACACTACTTCAAAATCTCATTCCCATTCATAAATACTTTTGCATATCAATAGCTGATCACATTCCACACTACTTCTAAATCTCATTCACACTCATAATTACTTTTGCATATCAACAGCTGATCACATTCCACACTACTTCCAAATCTCATTCCCATTCCTAAATACTTTTGCATATCAATAGCTGATCCCATTCCACACTACTTCTAAATCTCATTCACACTCATAATTACTTTTGCATATCAACAGCTGATCACATTCCACACTACTTCCAAATCTCATTCACACTCATAATTACTTTTGCATTTCAATAGCTGATCACATTCCACACTACTTCCAAATCTCATTCACCTCATAAATACCTTTGGATTTCAATAGCTGATCACATTCTACACAACTTCAAAATCTCATTCCCATTCCTAAATACTTTTGCATATCAATACCTGATCACATTCCACACTACTTCCAAATCTCATTCACACTCATAAATACTTTCATGGTGAACGAATGTTTGTGGATTTCATGGTTTCTGCAAACCAGGAATTTAACAACCCAATAAACACTGTTCTTTCTATACAAAAAGTAGAATATTTTAACAAAACCTTGGAATAAAGTACCAATGAAAAGTTAATTTTTTTTTAAAATAGCAGCAATTTATACATATGATAATAAATGATTTTACATCATTCAGGAATAAATTTCATTTTTTCTGTCAATCTCTCTTTCTCTCTAACTTACATTCATGCATACAAAGGCAGTTAAAGAGTATAATCCCAAGACTCAGGATATTCATTGGAGTAATAATTTAATACTAAATTTATGAAACGAGTTGATTTTCCATCTTTAGTGAGACATTGCGACAAAGGCTGGAAATTAAATGATTTTAATAAATTCAGTTTAACATTATTCTTCATTGCATATTCTATTTATCAAATAATTTTTATTTTGAAAAAGACGAGTCTAGAGAAGAAAAAAAAACTTTTGGCAATTCAGGCTCAGATGCTGCACTTTTCAATTCTTTAACGTAAAAAAAACCCATTGTCCTAGATATGAGATTAAGCAGTTTTTCACAATATGGTAACCAATAATGTTTAGAATTAGATTATTTTTATAAATTACAGTTCATTTAACATGGATGTCATCAATTTACAAAACTGAATCTCCAGTGGAAATTCCTGCGTATTGTCACATAATTCACTCAGGTCAGCTACAGTTGTTGTAGCACCATATACATGGATTTCAATCACACTGACTGCAACATTTCCACCAAAAAGCATTTTGGATACCAATCCCAAAATGCAGTTTGGGTTTGGCAGAAGAAATAGCATTCAATTTGTTTGATATTTGTATATTTTTAATACTATCCAAAAAAACTGTCCATTTTTAATACTATGTCAAAAAATTCAAGGACGTCAGTTGATTTGACTGAGTTGTAATGCTAGATTAAAGTTTATTTGACAGAGTTGTAACACTAATTTAAAGTTGATTTGACACAGAGTTGTGTGTGTGATTTAGATTTTTAATGTAGCTTTAACAATTTTTCAGTCATATCGCTATGATGTCTGCAGTGTGGCAGTTTATAGTGATGTCTAGCACTGAGGTATCATGCCGCAGACATATAGCATGATGTCCAACCCAGTCACATTATCCTGACACCAGGCTGACCAGTTCTAACACTAACATCTTAATGCTGAGCACTAAGCAAGGCAGCTGTTAGTACTACTTTTTTAAGTCTTTGGTATGACTAGGCCAGTGTTTGAACCCAGCAACCCCCCTCATCTGAGGTAGACGCTCTAACCACTAAACCACTGGAACAGTCGCCACAGAGTTGTTACATGAGGTTAAAGTTGATTTGACATAGAGTTGTAACACAAGGTTAAAGTTGATTCAATGTTGTAACACTAGTTTAAAGTTGATTTGATGTAGTGTTGTAACACTAGGTTAAAGTTTATTTGATGTAGTGTTCTAACAGAAGTTTAAAGTTGATTTAATGTAGTGTTGTAAAACTAGGTTAAAGTTGATTTGATATAGTGTTTTAACACAAGTTTAAAGTTAATTTGATGTAGTGTTGCAACAATGGGTTAAAAGTTTTCTAATTAAAAATCTAGAATGCAACACTCAGGTTGCATAAATGAGCCATTTTCTTTGTAACATAGAAGAAAGTGACTTAGAAAATATGGAAGGAGAAATGATCCCTGTAACAGCTTGTCATGTTGTGTCCATGGCATTTTATTTAATAGTTTAGTTTTGCAAACTGTCTATGCACAATCTGACATGAGCAAACTCAACTAGACTGAATACAAGCTAGATCAAACACAATATAATCCTCATTCTCTCAAGAACAGACAAAAACATAACATAATCAACAAAAGAATAATGCAAAACTGCTGATGTGTTTGGTTTTTTATTTCATGTATTTAGTTCTCGTCCCTGCTTATGCACTAACATATGACCTTGCTAAACTGGACTATTTCAAAAAGATAGTATAAGGGAGATAAATCCAATATATACAAATAGTCAGTCTGGGGTTCTCCAGCCAAAAATCTGCATACAAAAAGTGCAGACGTCAATCTGAGCAAATATGGTAAAAACAAACATCACAAAGCAGATTGTTTATGTAGTCCTAGGTAAGAACCATCAGGAAGTGATAGCACTTAAACAAAAACAACATGTGCTATGTCTTACATTGTAGGTCTATTTGTTTATGTTAAAGAGATATGCTTTGATCTAACACCCTAGGTAAATACAGACATCATCAACATTATGACGTTTTAATGTACATGTCATAAGCAATGACATTTGGCCAATAAATAATTAGAGTTAATTTACATTATTCATTCTGATAAAAATTTACTAGTTTGACCTTGATGTGAATCAACATTTTTTGTTTCTATTATTTAACTGAAAATTTTCCTTTGCTAATGCTCACAGTGCTATTGCCTCAAAATTTTCCCCTTTTTTTCATGTTTGCTTCTTTCTCCTCCAGGCCCTGTTTTGCCCTTTCAAAAACTGAGTTAGGCCAAGCGATTCAGGCTACAAAAAAACAACATGATGGATGATACAAGTTTAAGATTGACTGTCAGTAAATAAAATGAATGGAAACAAAAATGCTGATTCACATCTTTAAGGCAATGACAAATAAAAAAATTATATAATTTGGGAAGAATAAAGTAAGAACAATTTAATTGCATGCAAGCCTTGTAACTTTTTGACATCATCTACATTATGACATCATAATATTGATGACATCAACATGTTATCAAGATGAAATTAAATTGTATCTACTTGACCAGCAAGAAATTGTGCAGATTTTCACACGGATGTGAACGATAGTTGCAGCATATTTAATAAAATTTTTCAATATTTTTCATTGAGTTGTCCAAGTCATTAAAAAGCACAATTTTAATGAGATCACATCCATCAGGTTGGATATCCACCAATATTCTGAGTACAACACCTAACCTCAAGCTTTAGGTCCCAAAATTTTAGCAGTGTATATATAATGTTTATTAAAACAAACTTAGATTCTTCAAATTTTCAGGATTTTCTTAACTTGTGTTTCTCTTCTACAGTGTTGAAATTTTACATAGACCTAAATATGCTTCACATGGCATATTCAAATCTGTGCTTTTGATTTTGATTCTCTCTTCTTAAATATATTTCAAGTGTCAAATTTTATTTTGGGGTTTCAGAATGCATAGTATAGGAAACTGCCTGAGGATGAAGTCCTAAAACCTGTTGCAAGTGGTCAGTTTGCAAAAGTATAAGACTGACGAGCCTATCTAAGTATTTTAAATGATAAGTAATGATATATAATTGCATTACATTTATTATTATTCTACTCCAGAAGAAAAAATACCTGTTAATCTGCTTATTTTGGGTCACTTTGATATCCGCATTATGGTTACTCTATCATAAGATAAAGGACTCCACTAAATTCAAATTTTGTGGGGGAAAAGAACACAGATCAGCAGACTGGTTTTACCCTGTTTGTTCTGCTACTCATTTAAAATGACCATCACAAACCCAGATCTGTTGCTGCATGATGTGTCTACAAAGTTGGGTCTACACTGATCAGTGAACATGGTACATATGTAAATAGGTCATTTTTATTACTTGGAACAATGTAGACTTTAACATTTCTTTAATCATTCAGTAACATAACTTTTTTGAAAATTCAAATGACCAGAACAAATAGCCAATAACATATTTTGTTTTTAAACAATATATTTTAATCACTGGAACAAAATGCTTCAATAAACCATTTTAAAAATTACACCTTGAGGATAAAGCAATAAGCAAACTTCTTTACTTAAAGCTATCCCTCCTAGGTTAATAAAACTTTACATGTGTCATCTTTCTGTTGTTTTGACATGATGATTCTTGTCTAAGGTGATGTAAATTTATTAAAAATTACACAGGGAAAATAATGAGCCAAATATCAAACCAGATTTATGTTAAATTCTCAACATCAGTAATTTACATATTGTTTGAGGATAAAAGTTCAGAATATCTTGAAAAATAAAGTTGTTTCCCTCTTTGAATACACTGCTTTATCCCAAATTATACAGAAATACATTTTCAAGGCTATATTCACTGATGTTATCATTTCAAGGGACTAACGAATAACTAGGCTATATAATCACATCTGTAAATAGAAAAGGTAAACTCACGATGAGGACTAACATCTGACTAAAAAAATATTTGACCAAAAGGTAGCCAGCGGATACTATTAATGTATTAGCAAATGAATGACCATAGTTCCAAAGAGCATAGAGTAGTTTGACCACAGGAGTCTGCAGTTTTATCAATAAAGCACGACGAAATTTATTATTTTATAATACCGTTAAGGTGATTTCATGTAGTCAGAAATTTCGTCGTGCTTTATTGATAAAACTGCACACTCCTGTGGTTTGACATACTAAATGATGACCGTGTGAACGGCATGAACTAGTATGGCTTACTGAATGAAGACAGTGTGAAAGTGCATGGATTTACCTGACCTTCCGAATGATCGCAATGTCAGCGGGCATATATAAATTGGACCTGCTGAATGATAACAGTGTGAAAGAGCATACTTTGATTTGACCTGCAAATGATAACAAGTGAATGGATATATATATATATATATATATATATATATATATATATATATATATATATATATATATATATATATATATATATATATATATATATATATATATATTCTACTGAATGACCATGGTGTGGAAAAGCATGCTTTATTTGTACGCACACTAAAAAACACAGGTACTCGACGCGAGCTTGATGTTAAAAAACCCCAAAAATCTTAAGGAAAAAGTCATACAGAGTGGTAAAAATACCTCAAATTACCACCATGACCCGTTTTGACATTGGATCCTCTCTGTCATACTATATAAAAGTCTCTTATATCACAGGAGTCTGCAGTTTTATTAATAAAGCACGACGAACTTTCTGACTACATGAAATCACCGTAACGGTTATTTTATAATACCGTTAACGTGATTTCATGTAGTCAGAAATTTCGTCGTGATTTATTGATAAAACTGCAGACTCCTGTGCTTATATAGTATGAGAGAGAGAGAGAGTCCAATGTCAGAACGGGTCATGGGGGTAATCTGTGTTATTTTTGTCTCTCTGTATGACTTTTTCCTTAAGATTATTGTTTTTTTTTTTTTTTTTTTTTTTTTAACATCAAGCTCGCGTCAATCCAGACTGATAAATTCTTTCGAAGGGACTGAGTAATGTTACCTTGCTACGATGTTTGTATTGACTAAAACAAAAAAATCCAAATATTGATAATTTGAACAAGTGAGTTATTAATATCAAGGCACAATATATTATGAATATCAGGATATTTTCTTTTTGATTCAATATTATCTTGCCAATTATTCGTGCCTTCTGTTCGAAAACACCGTACAAAGAGATTAAAAGGCTATGAAACAAGGGAAATAATATATATTGTTTTCCGATTGATTGTAACTGTGGGTTACCTCCCATATAGTCTGAAGTGTTCCAGGTTGGTATACACTGTATAATTTTGTAATTTGTTGCATTTTTTTTTCCTTGCATTTTATAAAATAACTATTGAAAAAATCAACGTAAACACAGTTGCCATATTGTTATTAATCAGAAGAAAATTTTCTTGAAGGGATTAAGGTGGAAAAAGATTCGATAAACGAAAATTATTAAGAGATCGTTATATATTAAGAACAAGAATGATGGTCTTTTATAAGTGTAGTCTGGTCCCCTGCTTAGTATGCTCCCTGCGATGCACTCCGCTATACTAGTATAGCGGAGTCGCTATACTAGTATAGCGGAGTGGTATAGCGGAGTGCATCGCAGGGAGCATACTAAGCAGGGGACCAGATTATTATAGGTGTAACTAGACATAACACGTAACAGATATATATTACATGTTTTACTGGAAGAGTTAAGAAATTCTTTATAGTATTTACAAGTATTTCAAATGCGCATATACCGTAAACTTTTTTTTTAAAAAAATCATTATTAAATCATACTGCTTCAAAAGAAGTATGCAAACAATATTAGAGTTTTAGATTGATTTAATGTCTTAGATGCAGAAGTTTCCAACACGACTTACGTGCAGATAAAAGATGTTGCACAGTTCTCCTGCATCTTCTTCAAAAAGTTTGGTTTTGGAGTCGTAACATATGAAGCCAGTATCCATTATATCATTATCAAAATATATACTAACGTTGTAAATAAAACTGAACGTACCGGAATTAACCTTGTAGTGCTGTGTTGTTTTTGCATGACCTTGAAACCAGTGCTGATTTGATTTTAACCGCCCCGTCTGTGTACGTTGAATTGTTTCAGAGCAACACACTTTTTTGACCAAATCCATATAACAACTTCAAAATTAGTATTTATCATCAGATTGCTGTGAAATTGTATACAGTGATGTATAAATATATATATATATATATATATATATATATATATATATATATATATATATATATATATATATATATATATATATATATACGTGCAGATATACATGCAGATTGCAAACACAAAAATATAAATGGGTAGTGTAAACTTTTCCTATCCAATGTTGTTATTCTGAATGAGTATATGGACAGTTTTATTTCTTCTATACATCACATATCCTTAGTTCATTACTTTTAGGCCTATACTAGATAAATAAAAGTTTACTTTCAAACATGTCTCTATATTTCAGTATGTTACAATATTTAGCTAATGCAATACTTGTGTAGCTATTATTCACAATTTTTTCCATATAAAATATAATTTTATTCACTTATAGTTCATTGCTAAGGAACCAATACTAATCATACTGAAAATGATACATGATTATATATTTACTTTGGTTTCCATAGCAACCAAAAGGTAATGTTAGTTTTTGAAAGATTTAAAACACTTTTGAAAATAATATTGTTGGCAGAATCTTTTATCCAAATAAATACAGCATTCATATATTTTTCTCAAAGAAATCAGTGTTATCAAGCTTTATTTATGAACGTAAAATGATAATTATCATAATGTAGAACAATTATGTTGGTCATGTTTTAGTGTCATGAGAATACTGTTTATGGAATGATGTCAAACTAATGGAAAAATAGTTTTCTCATTTGAAAATTGTTCAAAGGCAGCTGCCTAATAGATTTTTATGTCAACAGAGCTACAAGCAATTACTGTTGCTGGCAATACTAAATTTGACGAATAACATTATCTAAATACATGTGACAAATGTAAAAACTGACACAAAATCCATCTGCAGGTTTGTCATCAACTGCAGTGGGCTCTATTTTTCATCACATCATGTAAAATTAAATAAATTTTAAAAAATTTCAAAATAAAAAAAAAACTGTTTGAGAACATTAGGATTTCCTTCCTGGATTTAATGTCTTTTAGAGTTGTTTCTATACTCGTACTACATTTTTTTTTTTTTTTGGTCAGCTTCACTACTAAATTTTGTGCATGTCTATGAGGCGCCATATCGGACAAAAGCCGGTCCATTGAGAAAGTTGAAATTTCGATGTCATATGTCGAGAAATCCAATATCAAGTGTTGGATCAAATTTCATGTCCTTAAAGTTCCATTTTCTAGGTCGAGAGTTTAGATTGTATCCATTGATTTAAACAGTAGAAAGTTGTATTTTCTATGTCGATGTTTTAGATTGGGTCGTGTTTTACACGGCGGTGGCTGAAATTTCAATGTCATTTATTGAGAATTCCCATTTCACGTATTGGTTCATAGAGTTTATGTTGAAAGTTCGATTTCATATGTTGGATATTTAGATTTCAAATTTCATCTGTTGAATTATGCATTGCTAGTTGAAAATTTGATGTACAATGTCGAGGTTTTAGATTGTATCTTCTGAATTACACGGCGGTTGTTGAAATTTTATTGTCAAATGTCGAGAGTTTCAATTTAACATTGCCTCATAATGATTGTTGATTTACACAGCATTGGTTGGACATTTGTTGTGCTTCGTCGGAATTGTTATTTTTATAAGATGAAATGATTGGTTGGTGTTAAAAGTGATATCACATAATGTCCACTTCAATAATTTAAATAATATCGAGGATTAAAATACATCAACGTTTATTAAATTATGAAGCGCCATTACATTTCATGCATTTGCACTGTTGAAAGTTACCATTCACTAGTCGAGAATTACTATGACTTTCTTTGCTAGAGGTCGCTCTCGTGAACGGACTGCATTACTTTTAACAAGTAGGCTGCTTCTCGTTGCTGTGAAATTTAACAGATGGAATCTAAATACACCACTCCCTCGATAACTCGCGCCCGGATAACTCGCGAATACTCAACTTTCATCACAATTACATAAAACACGTGAATTAGGGATTCTCGATATATAATACTGAAATTTAAACCACCTCCGTGTAAATCAAAATATACACTGTAAAACGTCGACATAGAAAATGGAACTTTAACCCACCACTATATAATTCAACATATAATATCTAAAATCTCTATCTAGAAAATTGAACTTTAAGGAGATGCAATTTGTTATTGGATTTCTCGACATACGATATCAAAATTTCAAGTGCAAGTTTCTCATTGGACCAGCTTTTGTCTGCTACAGCTCCTCATATATGTCACAGAGAACAATGTTAGATTGTTAATTTGATAACATCAAAAATAGGTACTCCATTGCATTTAAGAGAGATAACTCTGCTGGAACTAGACAGGGGTAAGAGTTATCTAGTTACACCGGACACATTTTCAGTCATGTGTACCACATTTTTAAAAAAAAATCTTAAAAAATACAAAATGTGATCTAGATATGAATTAACATAATTTCACATGTTGCCAAGAGGCTCAACTTTTTTAAAGCCTAACAGAAAGTGCAAGTCTTACATAATGCACCAATCACAGTCAGTTTTGTCGTTTATTTCTGAATGCAATGTTTCCTACACCTTAAGGTATCACGGTACCAATTGCTTTTCCATAGACCGCAATGCTAATGTTTTGCGAAATAAATACACTTTCTATCCTACCTCAGCATGCATGTCACACTCTGTCACAGAGAACAATGTTAGATTGTTAATTTGATAGCATCGACAATAGGTACTCCATTGCGTTTAAGAGAGATAACTCTGCTGGAACTAGACAGGGGTAAGAGTTATCTAGTTACACCGGACACATTTTCAATCATGTGTACCACATTTTTAAAAAAAATCTTAAAAAATACAAAATGTGATCTAGATATGAATTAACATAATTTCACATGTTGCCAAGAGGCTCAACTTTTTTCAAAGCCTAACAGAAAGTACAACTCTTACATAATGCACCATCCACAGCTAGTTTTGTCGTTTATTTCTGAATGCAATGTTCCCTACACCTTAAGCTCCTCCCACCTCTGGGTTGTACAATTGGTACCGTTATACCTTAAATTCCGCCCACCTGGGGTTGTACAATTGGTACCGTTATACCTTAAGCTCCGCCCACCTGGGGTTGTACAATTGGTACCGTTATACCTTTACTCAGCAGTAAATATGCGTTAGGGTCTAATAATCGTTCCGAACACGGCGCAGAATCTTCTGGGTCCATCATCCCTCTAGGCTCTAATATTTGAATATGATGACGTCATCAACCATTATTTGTACTATCAGAACTTTAAATATACATTTCTGTTCTGGAAATTGATACAAAAATTATAAAATGATGCAATCTGAAATAAAAATAAGTTAAACATTTTATCTTGTAAAATTAGTTTAATGATGTTATTTAGCCCGTGGTAAAAATGGGCTACTTCCTCAAGTGGTTCACGTTTCCAGGATTTGTGACCGTAATGGTAAAAAAAATTGTTAATTCGCCGGATTGGATTCATGCGATGGTCGTCCGAGAGTGATGAGAAGGTATGTTACTGTGTTTTTAATGGATATGTGTAGTTTTTAAGTCTTAGTGCGATTCTGAAGGGACAAAAGACGCGTGAGAAAATCCGAATCGAGCGCAGGGTTGTGGTCAGTTGCATTCCTTATTATTTTATACACCGGAGTCTGCAGTTTTATCAATAAAGCACGACGAAATTTCTGGCTACATGAAATCACCTTAACGGTATTATACAATAATAAAGGAATGTAAATCGACCTCAACCCTCCGCTCGATTCGAATTAACCTTTATTTTCACCATTACGGTCACAAACCCTGTGAACGTGAACCATGTGAGGAAGTAGCCCATTTGTACTAGCTTTTACTCTGCAGTAAATATGCGTTAGGGTCTAATAATCGTTCCGAATACGGCGCAGAATGTGTTTTCTTTTAATACTAGGGAAATTTTATATTTTCTTCTTCACTATCATTTTCTGATATGAAATAAAAACTCAGTATAACAGATGATCTTATCAAGTGGCAATCTCTAGAAAATCTATCCAACACAATTTTAATCTTCCGGGTCCATCATCCGTCTAGGCTCGAGTTTTGAATATGATGACGTCATCAACCGTTATTTGAACTATCAGAACTTTAACTACACATTTCTGTTATGGAAATTGGACAAAAATTATAAAATGATGCAATCTGAAATAAATAAAAACAAGTTAAACATTTTATCTTGTAAAATTAATTTCATGACGTTATTTAGCCTGTGGTACAAATGGGCTACTTCCTCACATGGTTCACGTTCACAGGGTTTGTGACCGTAATGGTGGAAATAAAGTTTAATTCGCCTGATTGGATTCATGCGATGGACGTCCGAGAGTGATGAGAAGGTACGTTACTGTTTTTTTTTTTAATGGATATGTGTAGTTTTTCAGTCTTCGTGCGATTCTGAATGGATAAAAGACGCGTTAGAAAATTCGAATCGAGCGGAGGGTTGAGGTCGATTTGCACTCCTTTATTATTGTATAATACCGTTAAGGTGATTTCATATAGTCAGAAATTTCGTCGTGCTTTATTGATAAAACTGCAGACTCCTGTGATAATAGTAACATCGTGCTTTCATTATTCATGACAGATCAGTTTAATAAATTAACTTTCTTTTTAAAAATGGTCGTATTTGTCAAAATTAATGGTGAATAATAAATATAATTATATTATATACCCATTTAATCGCACATGACTTATCCGGCGTGCGATGCAGATTCAGTTTGTGATTCTGTATCGCACACATAAAATTTCCGTATTGCACGCTCAAACTGTAACTACTTTTACATCATGCAATATTAATATAATTGTCCACTTATAAAATACACGGGATGATTTATTACTTTACATGTGAAAATATTAAAAAATACCTACACACCCCTTTTTACTTTTGAGAAATGCAGTCATATTATGCGAAAATGGACGCTTTTGACGCTGGGGATGCTGGGAGAGTACCGCTGATAACGACGAGCAGTTTATGTCCATTTAAAGGTATCTAGAATCTAGACCTATAAATTAGTTGAGAGGTGTTGACAGGTGGACAGAATGTTTGACAATGAGTTCTCAGATGAAGCTGGTGTGCAAAGTTACGAGAGAGAGAGAGAGAGAGAGAGAGAGAGAGAGAGAGAGAGAGAGAGAGGGGTGTACTTTGGCGCTGAAATCTTGAATTGAAATTTAAAAAATCGAAAGTCAGAGAGTCATCCCAATATTCAAGGCATGGTTAGAAACGCTCCACGTTTCGAGAAAACTTTACCCCGTGTTTAAATTCCAAGAGACATTTTACATTGTTGCTCATCTAAAACACCAACCTTAGCTCCGTTTCAAAATTTAAAAAAAGTGATCTATGGAATCATATTTTAAGTTCAGAAGACTGACTTACAATTTTGTTATTAAAATTACTGAGGAATCAAATTTGTTTAGTAGTTCTAAGGATATGACTGACAAATATTTGTAGTATCAAAGCATACTGTTTTGAATATGACGAAAAGTTTGAAGAATCACATTTTGTTAAAAAATAAAACAATTGTTGCTAAGACTTTTCACTGCCAGGACATACTCTGGGTATCTTATGTATGTTTATAGTTTAAATTCTTGCTACTATTCAAGTAGAAAACTAAGAGATGAAAACAGAACAATATTGTTTATAACTTTCTTGTTAAAAAATCCAAATGATTCTTAAAAATATAGTCCTCATGTTAGAAAGAGACTAATTTTTGTTTCGCTAAAAATAGATGCTTAAATTATTACTTTTAGTTTAATGCATCAATACCTTCTTGTTATGAAAACGTACAAATAGACAGGTTAAAAAGAACTGTAGAACAATGAACATTCTGTATACAATTGAACGTATTTCAAGTTACTGTTATTTTGAGAAATTTGCCCCGAAATTTGCTTGGAAGTAGAGTGTATATAGTAAGAATGGTGTTTGGAGAAATGGTCACTTATAGGTCCAAAACTTACATTCCATTAGAGAAGTAAGGAAACAGCCACTTACCAAAGATTGCATTTTAAATCAATTTATAAATCCCATAAAACGTTCTTTCTTTTTTTTTAAATTCAAGACTACAGATTAAATCACAGTCTCAGCAATGCAGATAAACTGATAACGCAGCTTAACATTATATCTTGCCCTAGTTATGTACATGGGGAATTTTCAGCGGTTGAACAATATCTTGTATAAAACGCTAAATGGCCTAATTCATATTTTTTAAAGTATACATTACAAAAATTGATAAGAATCTGTCACTAAAAAGGGGATAACCAAAAGTGTTACTAAAGGGACACGAGCTTGATTCGAAACGCCGATCATATTGACAGTATTTGTGACCTTTTCTGGCAACAAATATTGAAACGAACTGTTTTATGTGCGACTATGTTGCAGAGCAACGCATCACATAACTATAGAAGAAAACAAATGATGATTGAAACTACTAAGTTTTCGGTTTTTTTTCAATACCGTTGATGCCTTTTGTTTTTAAAATCGTTACGGTGGTACAATAAAAGAGGATGGTGCGTGAATGTATTTTTTTTTTAGTGAGATGATTCACTGCCAATTACCCCCAGGTCTCTTTTGGCCAGTCGTCGTTATTCTATTCGGATCAGAAAGAGGCAATGATGTTCCGAATGAATGCTGAGTTGCAAGAGTTTAATTTATAACAAGTGTAGCAGTCGATATCGCTGAATATTCATAATGCATCCGAGGCCTTTACCCTTCAGTCCTACCTGTATCACTTGCGACACAGCCTAGGATACCAGTCTAAGAGTCAGTTTAACCAAAACATTGACCATGCGGACATTAGCACTCCATTCCTCTTGCATCAGCTAGGCACGGTTGTGTCATGAGATACCACGACAGTTGCCAAACAAATAAGACTGAACGCATTTTCTCTAGAAGCCATTTAATATGTAACACGGTGATGAAAGCAGTAGTTCAGAACAATTTATGGTTAATGCAACACAGCTGAGACCGGCAACCTTCAAGTTTCACCTTTGCTGCAAAAACAGTTTTGGTGAGTTCAGTAAGTTTTTGGTGAGTTTAATAAGTGACCATGAACTTTGTAATGTGAGTGGATTTTTCTTCTGAGCCGAATGTAAAATCAGTCTGCTTTTAATAAGTTTAAAATAAAACCTGTGATCATAAAGCATTTTTTATGTGTTCTTTGATATATACCGTTTTTTAAAATCTGCTCTTAATGTTGACACTATGCTTCTTGCAATAAAATTGCCATATTATTCTCCTTGTATTTATTTTAGTGTGTTTCTTTCCACAGGGGCTCATTACAAAGAAAATTTGGACCCTAACCAGTATTGTTACAGGTTAAGATCAAAATTGTCTTTGTAATGAATCCCTGTGCCCCTTTTGTGATGTATTAAATATGTTCATTAATATAAAATAAATTTGCTTGGTATTTAATGTAGTATGTCTTTTAATCTGCTTTTACCGTTGACACTGCAGTGTGTTTTGTTTCACTTTAAATATGTACTATCAGTTGAGTCATGAAATACTTTTGTTATGTCATGTCCTTAAAAGCTTTTACAGAGCATGTGTTTTTGGTACTATTATCCATTTGTTGTTGTTGTTGTTGTTGTAGGGTTTAATGCCACTTTTCAGCCCAAGAGATGGCCGCCAGTATAAATGGTGGAGGAAGAACATGGGGAAAACACCAGAAAGAACCACCAACCCCAAGAGATGCTGCTGGCAAGCTTTCTCAAATATTCACATTGGCTGAACCCAAGACTCAAACTTACACAGACATAGGTGAGATGTCAGTGATCTGTAACGGTGAGTGCTTTAGACCATTTGGCCCCACGGGGCCCCACTTTTATCCAGACTACTGATATCAGATAAACTTTCTTGTATCTTGAAGTCACTTCATAAATTTAGTCAGATCACTTTTTCTCTCTGACCCTGTTTAATTTAATTTATTTGGACAAACTGTCCATTTACCTGAAATCAGGGTAGGTGAGGCCAGATATGCATTAGTTTATAATGCCATATCAGCACAAAGTGGCAAATTGATGGTAAAGTTCTAAAATAATGAAAGACTGTAAAATGCTTTCTTAAAATAATAAAAAGGCAATTTTTATTTATTTTATATTCCAGTTATAAAATAAAACTATTCTAGCATGTTCACCAACTAAACAATTAACAAGCAACTAGCATTCCACAATGTTGTCACAAAAATTTCTATATAGTAATTAAGTTAGTTTGAAATAACAAATTTCTGGTCTAATTTCCAAGCTCATGTTAAGTACAATATATCATCTAAACTCATTATGTATGCTTAATTGATTTGAAAGATTATACATTTTAAAACAAATTTTGTTCAACAATTATGTATCATTAAGACCTTTGCAAGTACAGTAAAACCTGTTTGAGTGTCTACATGTTATTTGAAAACACAAAGGTCATGCACAGAGCAATTCTGTGATAAAAATCCATTGTCATCAGCATTAAGTTTTGGACAGGATAAATAAATATTACCTTAGTTAATTTTGCAATTGATGTAATTCAAATACAAATGTAAATGTTTTATGATAACTGTCTGTCTTTATTGCTATACAAATTTACTTTTGAGATAACATGATTGCAGCATTTTAAGAAGAACTTTGGATAATAAGTGAAATGAATGTACTCTGCTGAGGCTGTACAGATAGCATACATGATAAGGAGATCAATAAAGTCTGAGTGCAATTTACACAGGATTGGCATGGTGCAGGTGGAATTCTTCCCCTTTATTGCCCTTGGAGGTGAATTTTTTTTAGAAACCCTTCAGATATGATTTTGGGCAGCAAATATCCTCTCAATTAGCCATATGCAGCAATTGTAACCTTTCTTTTTTTTTTTGGTAAATCAGTAGTAAAACAAAGATTTAAAATAATAAAAAAAACCAGTACCAGGCTTGAGCTACACTCTAAACTACTTTTCAGTAGGAATTTATGAATACATGGGTGTGCAGACATTTTTTTTTTTACCTGTAGTGAGTAAACA
Organism: Potamilus streckersoni; assembly: GCA_016746295.1. Taxonomy (NCBI): domain Eukaryota; kingdom Metazoa; phylum Mollusca; class Bivalvia; order Unionida; family Unionidae; genus Potamilus; species Potamilus streckersoni. Next base: position 5,103,014 of record JAEAOA010002345.1, on the reverse strand, counting down.
TCAAGCTGAAACATTGCATCAGAAGCTGGAATATTCAGTGTGGATATGGTAATGCATGTCTTTCCATTATCTAACAAATGTTGCTGATTGTTTTACTTCTGAATATTATATTTTGGTATATTAATCAGTTATAAGCTTTATGAGGGTTGGTATAGTGATAAGTTGAGGACCAGAGTTTTTCATTCAAGTCCTTTCAAGTTTATCACAAAAATGCTGATGCATCCTCAAATATGAACACTGTTGTTGTGTTTCTTTTTGGTTTAATGCCATTTTTTAGTGCAAGATAGGCTTACATGGTGGCCACTGTAAATGGTAGAGGAAGAACCTTGCAAGAACCGTGGGCCCAGTGAAAGTTACTGGCAGGTTTTCTCAAATACCCACATTAGCTGAGTCAGAGACTCAAACCCATGTGAGATTGCATTAATCATTAAATGTAGATGCTTAAGACCACTCTGTCACACCTGGACCCATGGTCACAGTTACTTAAATTTAAACAGCTTTATCTTTAAAAGACAAATAGAGCTATATTATCACCCTGGGCATTCAATTTGTCACACTTGGAGTAAATAAGAGCCATTCACACTGCACCTATTATATAAATTTATCTTTGAGCTGTTGGTAGCAACATATTTTCATTTGTTAAATTTTATATTGTACATGGTATTGTAAGGTACATCATAGGAATTTTTTTTTTTTACAATGATTTATGGTACAGCAACATTTTAAAGGTTACATAATGCGGAGACAAACAACAAAGTTCTTAGCTCAAGGACACCACCAGTACTTGGTCTGACAGTTCATATGTGGGAGGAGACAGGCTTGAAAATTTTTACTAATCCATGAAATGACCAGAAAATTGGACAAAAAATAATATTAATTGTCATTAAGGTAGATGTCTCTTATTATTCATGGTGGGGTTTTTTTGTCTTTGGTATTTTTTAAAATTATTTTTCGAATGTTTTTGGTTTTTTTTTTATTAATCAGTGGTAAATAGAGGTTAAATATACCATAACATTATCTGGTTATATATTGTATTTTAAATTATCTTTCTGACTTTTGTCTAAGAGGAATTGGTTATACTTTCACCTTCATTCACTTCCTAGTAAGGCTCAAAATCTGATTGACAGTTTAAAAATATCCATAATGCTGCCATCTCCCCCTTGTTTCTCTTAGCCATGTTGCAAAACTGTTCATTGAATTTCACATGCTGTTTATAGAGTAATTTCAGGTTTATGCATGTACTTTGACTTGATGGCTCAGTGGTTAGCATGCCAAACAAAATGGTTTGGGTACAGATCTTACCTTTGGGTCAGCCCAGGTCAGCTATCATGGTCTGTCCTAGTTGGACAAAGCACTTGATTTCAGTTGCCTCAGTGCTAACCCTTCATGATTTGCTGTGATATGAAATCTGTCCATTGAAAAGTTAAGGTCATTTAAGAAAATTGCTCAGTTGATATCATGCCAGATTCATGATTGAATTTGTGTGGGTTCAGATCTTTCCAATGAATCATTCAGGGTTGAAAGCATGTGGGGTCAGATCTTTCCATTGACTCATTAAGGGTTGGCAACCATGGTAACTGAGTGGATAGCATGCTAGAATCATGACTGAAATGGTTTGGGTTAAATCTTTGCAATTGATTTGCCTGGGTCGGCTACCATGGTGTGGTCTTAGCACAAAAAGACCTGCATTTATTGCTGAGCTCTGAAATACATAACCAGTCTGTTGCATGCATATATATATATATATATATATATATATATATATATATATATAATTTGCCATAAAATAATTACTCATGAATCTTGCATAGTCCAATAAATATGAACATGGTAATCTGTATAAATCACAGACTTCAGTTCTAAACAAGAAAAACCATTTAGGTATATAAATGTATGTATTTTTTATATGATTGAAAATGATAATAAAAATTATAGGTAATCTGAGAGAGAAGTATTATTTCTTATTCCCTGGAAGAAATTTAAACAAAGCATCCTGCTAAAGGAGACTTTTTGGCCACCTGTTCCTGCATATGGCTCTTGGAGGCCTCGGATGACAGAATGGTCTAAGGCACAGATCTCTCCCAACTCACCCATGTCCTTGTGCTTTAGAGTCAAAGCTCTGCCATTATAAATGAGTTAGCTTGCTTGTGGATTGATGGCTTTTCTACTGGCCTTCCTTAGTTTTTCCTCTAACAGCTCTGCCATTATGAGTTAGCTTGCTTGTGGATTGGTCGATCTTACTCTGGCCTTCCCTAGTACTTCCTCTACCAGCTCTGCCATTATGAGTTAGCTTGCTTGTGGATTGGTGGATCTTACTCTGGCCTTTCCTATTACTTCTTCCACCAGATATACTGGTTAGCATGTATCATATTCAAAATAGCACTAGACCCCAAAATAAACCAAGGAATTGACTTGGGATCCTATCTTTGCCAGGTGAGTATATCAGGCACTTAGGCCTTATTTTTTAAATATTATATTCAGTGCCTCATTTAGGTATAAGCTTAACAAGCTACATCTTAGGGCCTCACAGTCTGAGGCGGTCTTATAAATTTATTTTTTACCAAATAGGGCCTTCAAAGCTTCCCATAGCTTAGGGCTTTGCTGTGTCTAAATCTGGCACTAATTATATTGCATTTGATACATTCATATCATAGGGTCTGTATTTCCTGTTTAGAGTTTTAAATTTAAAAGTGAGCTGACTGAATGAAATGTATTTTGAAACAAAATTAATCAGATGCATGTACAGTATGTAACTTTTTAACTATGTAAATTGACCCTAATTGCCCTTTGAACATTTTTATCAACCAGGGCTATCAATTTTATCACCCATGGAGTAGATAAGAGACCCTCCTACTGCCTATGTACATGCTTATCAATTTAGCCTTTGGCAGCAAATGTCACTAACTTTTCAGTTGAATATTATATTTAATACATATTGCACACCATAAGGTAAGGTACATGATAGGAATGGATTGTTTTGGTCTTTTATGGAACAACATTTTTGAAGGTTATATCATGATGAGATAAATAGGGTAAAGTGCCTTGCTCAGAAACACACCATTGTACCTGGCCTAATAGTGGGAATTAAACCTGAAACTTTCTGGTCATGAGTCTGAAGCATTAACCACTGATACATGAAATGTCCAGCAAATTCAGCAAAATAATATTGGTTGCCACTACTGTAAGTACCATTAGTTATAATTCTGTGTTCCTTTTTCTTAGTTATTTTTTTAAAATTAATTTTCACAAAAAAAGTCTTAGGAATTATATATGCAAATTAAACATAGCATTTACCTAGATTGTTAAGCTGTTTTAAAAGAAACATTCTGAATTTTAGTCCCAAAAAATAAGATGAACTGACATGAAAAAAAGGTATCAGTTTTTATAATTTCAAAAACTTAATTTACACTCCACCCCCTGGCTATTTTTTTTCTTTCTTCAGTTATTAGTAAGGGTGGAATATTGATATTTGCCAATTTTAAAATTATCCATTATATTTTGCCTGAGTAGTTTCTGGTTTATTCATTTACTTAGCCATGGCTTCTCAGCGGTTAGCATTCCATGAAGGAGTATGCAGTGCTGAACATTTATTTTTTGTGCTTCAGACACTGGCCCAGGGCAAGTGACTTAAAAATTGCAATTCACAACTCAAATTCCACATACTTGAAAGGGAGCTTTTTGTTACAATTATGTTGACACTGCTGAAAGTTTTGTACTTTATATGTAAAAAATGAAATTGATAGTCATCTGTCAAAATATTTCACTTTATTGTCTATCCAGAAAGAGCAAAATATGGTTATCATAGAATTTCTCAGCACCAATTTGTAGCCATTTCCCTGATTAGACTTTAGATAGACCCTTGCTGGACTTGTTTGGGACAAGGCTGAACAGCAGGTTTTCTTTTACATTTCTCCCTTTTACACTTGATTGATTTTTAATGATCTGTGTGTAGGCATTGGATGTTTCACTTTAAATCTGTTTACTTCATGCCTTTTTATGCTTCATGATGATCCTACAAGTACTTAAAAGTTAAGTTATGGACTTCATTTCTCCCATCATTTTGATTGATTTCTGTGGCCCCAATAATTGTGGTTCAAAGTTCTTCACCTGCTGGTAGACCATCCCAACACATTGCCTAAGAGAACAGAGTTGTTACAGCACATAGGCTGTCTCCTACACCACAACTCTTGAGGTTACAGGGCAGCCCTTTCCAAAACACTACACAACATCTCCCAGTTTCTCCACCTTCACACTTGACTGATTTTTAATGACATGTCAGCCAGTACAAGTTTTTGGGCAAAGTTGCCAAGCACATTGTTCAGGCCAGGAGACAATCTATATCCAAGGTCTATGATGCCATATGGAGAATCTTCGTGAAGCAGTATGAAATCTGGCTATGAAATCTGGTGGTCTTATCAGAGGAAAGTGGCTGATTTTCTTCTTTTTTTTTTTCATGAGAGACCATGCCTGATTTTTTTCTATCAATTGTTACAGGGCAGCCCTTTCCAAAACACTAACATTTTCAAAATTCCCAACCGTTGGTTATAATTCCTATATTGGTGATATGATTGTGTATTGTAAGCTGTAGAGACAGAGATTTATATTGTAAAATATATAGCCACTAGTTTGTGTAAATTGGTTTAGTTTCCACTACATATAATGTTAGTTGTATTTCTTCTTATTCTGTGTTTATTTTCCATGTCTCATTTGTACCATCATAGACATAAGCTTAACACATCCTATCAATCAGTAATGCCATGTAAATCACCCAAAATTGCAGAATCTCATGTTTTTCAAGGTTATAAAATATATTGCTGTTTGTATCTTTTACTTTTAAAGGCTTTAAATACTTACCTCTGGAATCAGTTCTTTATATGAATTTGAGGTGGAAAGAGGTTTTGTTTTCAAAGGTTGTAATTCCCAATTGTTTTATGTTTATTATAAGCCATTCAAAGTAATTCCAAGGCCATGGTGAACATAGTCAATTTGTTCAGTTTGATTATTGCAGCAGTGTTATTTTTTGAGTTATCAAGAAAGCTAGAGGTTATGTTGATTGAAAGTCATGATACATGATCTATCTCTCAACTTGCCATATAATGAACTCATTTTTTTGCCAAGATAAATGCCTTGTAAGAAAACAGAGCAAGTAGTGTAGTTGAGCTTTCATATATCCATATCGGGGTTATGTGTTACTATGTTTTACTTTGTGCTGCATTAAAAAAACAAATGAGGAAGTTCTGAATTGTATATGGTTTGATTTATATACACTGCTAGTAACACTAGAAACCATCATGTCCAGAAGTTCGTTTTTCACAAACTATTTTATTAGTTTTATAATATTTGCTTAAGTGGCAACAAAAAACATTTTTATTCAAAAGTTAATGATGTTATTTGAAACATTGGTGGTGCAAGAAATAACATCAAAGATCAACACTTTCTTGAACGACCATTTTTAACATCTGCAGCGACTCACTTCAGAGTAATAACTATGCTCTTTGACTGGTGCTTGATGACAAAGTAAACTTTTTAATGAAAATGGCTTGATAACATAAACAATTAATGATAGAGCTGAGCTTTCAAAAAGGTGTAAACAAATTCTGAGCACTTCAAATCTATTAAATTCTCAGTCTATGGACAGAAGTATATATTCTAGCATAGCTCATTTTTTTGTTATTGTATCAATAAATGATGCCACATTATTCTTACTAAAATCCATGAGAACTAATTTTAACGTAATGTCTTTATATCCTGTATATTGTATTGTGCATGCATACTGTAAAACTTAAGTCATTTGTAATCACCAATGGTCATAATTATTAGTGTCAAAGTTTGACTTCATTATCAAAATTAATATTGCCGTGATTAGGTTCATGGCAACAGGGGTTCTCCTCAGTTTAGTGTATCAACTTTTGGGACGATGTAATAAAATCAGTGAAGGGTGCCAAAACCCCACTAAGGTTGCAGAAAATCCATACATAGTGGACCTTAAATCTCATGCTCCTTTTGACCATGTCCACCATATTGAGTGGACAATCCACAATCAGTAATGCATGAGGTAACTGGTTAGTAAGACCAGTAATTTTGTTTTGAAGGATATGCTACTTTTGAAAGATACCTACATTGTTTTCAAGGATATGCTACTTTGTCATTTATGGGCTTAGAATAAACTGACACATGGTCAGTTTTAATTAACTATTAGTAATTTGATTTCTTAAAAGTTACCATGATTCATCATTTTGTAGCTTTATTGGTCATAGTCCAATAGAAATTATGTCCTGGCCAGTCTGTTGTACTGATGTCCACCAGTTAGCACAAGTTTGTTTTCACATGAAACTTTACATTCCAAGGTCTAGTTGGTCCTAATCTGATATTACCACCACATCACAGCCATCATGAAAATCCTGTTATTTCTACTCCTTGTTTGAATGAAAGATCATATCCGGTTTTTCACTGAAAGACTTCTGACGACAAATCAAATTGGTTATGATGTTGTTGTCCAATATAGTCAGTTCCATCTGAAAAATATTCTGGCTATTCCTTCTGAATGGAAATATTTTTTTGGACATGGGGTTTATGCCACAAGACCTCTTACGTCTATTTGGTTCTAAAGGAAAATGATTCCATTTTTTATATCCAATGTGGCCACCAGAGTTCCATCCTGAAAATTTTATTACTTCTCCGTGGATGGTCATATCAGTATGGGATTTTCACCAAAAGACATTTTGTTATGTCTGGTTAGAAATAAGGAGAATCGTGCTGGTCTGACATCTGGTATGGCCACCATGGCAGCCATCATAAAAATCGTACTATCACTACTACTCCAGGATGGAAAATCATATTGACATGAGGTTTTCACCATAAGATTTATGATGTCTAAATGCTCCTAAAGATATGATAATAATAATAATAATAATAATAATAATAATAATAATAATAATAATAATAATAATAATAATAATAATAATAATAATATCTTTAACAACAATAACAAATTTACCTTGAGGCCTTGTTGACACATGCAGTATATACAGTACCATATATAGTCATGCTTAATCCCATTCATTTATAAGCCAACTTGTCTAACTAAATATAATCAACTTTAAAAAAAGTTCATGACCCACACATAAGTTGACCCATATGTCCAGCCAAATTGAAAAATGGCTAAAATGTCTTGAAATTTTTTTTTATTATAACCATTTTTGTAGGAACCAGGAACATGGCTGCTCTTAATGGAGTACCTTGGCAGTCTTCCTAGTCTGTGGAAACATATTAGACCTAGAATTGTGATTGCAAATAAAGCTGTGCTCTTTGCTATAGCAGGTTATATTTTCTCTGCAGGATATAGTCAGTAATGTGTTAAAACTGCAATTAAAATGTCACATTGGACATCCATTATGGTTGCCACAATGAACTTATTGAAAATCTTGTTACAAATTCACCAGAATGGGTGGTCATGTTGACATGGAGTTTACACCAAAAGGCACTGATGGTGTCTGATTTGTTTTAAATAAAAATGGTGCTAATCTTGCATCCAACATGGCTGACATATTGGTTCATTTTAAAATCTTTTTGCTCAAAAATGTTACAGGTAGTTTCAAGACTGCAGTTGTAAATAAGAAATGGTCACTCCTTATATTCTTGGAAATTCTTTTTGAACAGTGTCAGTCCCCTTGATATACCACAGATTGTAGCAAAGTTTTTGAATCAGCTAGTTGGTCAAATAAGATGTACAAAACATTTTATTAAGCTCAATCTTTTATTGTTTGTCTCCGTATCAAAGTAGTCTAAAAGTGCTCTTTGTCAAGGTTGCAAACACAGACAAGGTTGACCTCATACTGTACACAGGCATTGTTTACTGTTCTTGACCTGAAAGTGACCTGCAGAATGGATCTCATGGGTCATGCATTATATATGGCACCTGGCTGGGGAATGTCTTTTCTCCTTTGTAATCAGCTCTCAGTTGATTCCAATACCATGTTTTATACACTTAAATCAAAAAGTGTATTGTCTTACACAGGATTATGGTTTAAACCAGTTTTCAAAAATTCATAATTTTTATAAATCATGCAATGTGCATGGATGGTGTGGCTGTTAATAGGTAAAAATTGGCTATTGAGGTACAGATAAGAGTTCGCAAAATATAAATCAAAAAAGAAACTTTTGTTACAAATTTCTGATAAAATCCAAACTTTCTTGGCCAGTTACATATACCAATAGCATAACAAATTTAAAAAAATGGGGTTAAATATGAATCACTTTAACTTGTTATATGTGTACTATGCTTTATGGGTCTTGTGGAAGTAGAACAGTGATAAACAGTGTCAAGGGCAAGCCCTGATGTGAGGGAGTTTAACCTTGGAAAGCTTGAATAAAATCATGTATGTACATGTACATATAGTATTGATAAAGAAATATGAGCATTCTGAATAATAATAATAATAATAATAATAATAATAATAATAATAATAATAATAATAATAATAATAAACATGTTCCTCAATGTTTTTTTTTTAAAAATAAATAACACAGCCAGGCAAATGAAAAATTTTTTTAGAAATTGGTTTTGTTTAAAACATTTTTTTTAGAATGTAATTCATCTTAATTTGCACTTAACCAATTTAAGCAAGTTGTTTTTCAGTTTGAATATTTGTCAAATCATGTTTACAGGTATATGCTGTTTAGCTATCAAAAGCATGTAGTTTAAATTTATAAGGTAGCAGCCATCGCCACCCTCTCTGTTGAATTTAAATTGAAAATAATATTTTCCTTAGTCTGATGAGACCAATGCTGTCCAACATGTGACCCTTGCTGATTTTAAATGGCCCGACAGGGCTCGAGCAATTTTGTGTGCATTTTTGTAAAAAAAAGTCAGTGGCCTACTCTCATTTCATGCTGCAGCCCTCAGCTTCAAGAAAAATGTTTCAGTGGCCCATGATGTCAAACAGTTTGGAGAGCACTGGATTAGACTAATACCAATGTTCAGATTTTAGCCTGTTGTGAAATCTACTAGTGTCAGGCTAACAGACTTTTGTTAGTTTCATACCCTGAAAATATCTACATAACCCATTTTCAGAATCTTGGATCTAAGTCAGACAAGTATCTAAATAATATTAATTTTATTTTAAAATAACTATTCTGTTATTTATATCTTAATTTAAAAGAACATCATTCCATAATTTTAGTATTGTGATTAAATAAACGTTTAGTTTGGTATTTTAGTTAAAATAACATTATTCAATAGTTTGACATTTTAATTAAAATAACATTATTATGTAGTTTGGTATTTTAATTAAAATAACATTTTTCTGTAGTTTACTATTTTAATTTTTTAAAAACCCCACATTTATCTATAATTTAGGTATTTTCATTTAAATAGCATTTTGTAGTTCTGGTAATTTATTTTAAATAATATTATTCCATAGTTTGTGTATTTAATTTTTAATATTATTCAATAGATTTTGGTATTTTATTTTTGATGGATGCAATCACTTTTTTTTACACAAATAAGGTCTCTTCCTTGAAACTTTAATCTAGCATACCTTACAGCACATACAATGCAAATGCAATTTCTTTTTTCAAAATTTGCTCCTATATTCTCTATTTTCATTTTCTCTACTTAATAGTCATAAATAGTCATAAATGTGATGGAAATTCATTTCTGAAAATTTTAAGCAAAAATCTCCAGTTCCTTGAGCATTTACAGGGAGCCATAACAGATTGTGAAATGTTGGATCAGTATTGATTGCTTCTAAATCTCCCATCATTGAGCACCTCATTATGAGATAACCCATTGTGAAACTGGCCCATTGTGCTAATTTTTTTAAATATAAGTTTTGTTAACACGAATTTGTCCTAATAATTTAGTTGCAGTATTACAAAAAGTTAGTTGAAAAAAATACTTGCTTTGTCCTTAATCAAAATGTATATGTTTATACGAAAAATGACAATAAAAAAAACTGAAAAAATGTTTAACTTTGGAGTTCTATGTTCATAAGTTATATCTCATCAATTAGTATTATTTGTGCTAATAATATAAAAAATGAGAAGATATGGAATTCCGTAATATCTGTCCTGAAATTTACTTTTTGAGTAATGCAGAAGAATTGACACTCATATAGCATCCTATGTTATGTTTCCTTTTTTATTTTAAATTCTTCACACAGTTGCTCAAATTAATCAATGTGTAAAATTCTTTGAATTTATTTCCTGTTCTTGGGATAGAGAATTTATCCATACTGAAATTGTTGAAAAGTGTTTGCTTGGTATTGGTTGTAATGAGACAGTTGAAAAGTATTTGCATGGTATTGTTTGTAAAGTGATGGTTGAAAAGTTTGCTTGGTATAGGTTGTAATTTGACAGTTGAAAAGTACATGTATTTGCATGGTATTGGTTGTAATCTAACAGTTGAAAAGTACATGCATTTGCATGGTATTGGTTGTAATCTGACAGTTGAAAAGTACATGCATTTGCATGGTATTGGTTGTAATCTGACAGTTGAAAAATACATGTATTTGTATGGTATTGGTTATAATTTGACAGTTGAAAAGTGTTTTGCATTGCAGTAGTATTGGTTGTAATGAGATGGTTGAAAAGAGTTGACATTTGATTGGTTGCAATGAGGTGGTCAAAAAGTGCACGGTATTGGTTAATCTGAGAACCAATCTGAGAGGTTGAAAAGTGCTTTGCATGGTGTTAGTTATAAGGAGACATGGTATTTGTTGTAAAGAGACAGATAAAAAGTGATTACATGATATTGGTAGGAATATTTTTGTGTAGCATCAGGAATGATTGTGAAATTGACCTTTCATGTGACAGACATGCAGACTTTTGCATTAAAGGCTGATATGATTGTTTTGTTATGAAATTATGACAAGTTATGTTACAATGCATTGTTTTACATTGATATGTCTGTCAGGAAATAATAGCATTGTATTACTTTTAAGTCCTGTACATCTCACCCTAATTGATTTTTAGTAGGTTAGCTTAATTATTCTGCTTAATTGACAGTTGACCTGAAGGTCCATTAATATTTGAGAGCAAGTCAAGGCTAGGTCAGGTTTTGTCCTGAAATTACCTTTCATGAATATGGTTAGCATCTAAATGTGGTCAGCTTGATACACACAATCAAAACTTGCCATCTGTTGTATGGTAACAGGTAACCTGTGGTTGCATTTTGTCCAAAGGATTTACCTAGACTGACCATGAACCAGGCCTTTCTTAACTTTACCTGGTCATTGTCCCAGTTATGATACTACACTTACCTATCTCAGATAGCAACTATTCCTGCTGTAGCTTTAAGAAACTGCTAATTTTATGATATAAATTTTGAAGATCTTAAATTTGTGATGTAGAGATGTTAAGTCTCCAATACTTGTATTTGATCTGGGATTGTCACTGCAGTTCTATTCTATGCTTGTTTAGCAGCTGTTTTTTGAGAACCATTATTGCAATTTGTTTCCAGGATGAAATGTAACCCTAACCCTCGAGCAAACCTTCAATTGAAGATTTGGACATGCCTGGAGTTGTATCAGTGTTGCCAGACCTGGAAAATGTCTATGCCAAGTGGGAGAAGAAAGGGCCAAGAGGGCACAACAGTAGTGATTATGGTAGCCAGGTAAATGGCAAAGAAATTGACAGAAAAGGTGCAGATGGTAAACAAAAATGGAGAAACAAATATGGAGACAACTTACAGCTAGGAAGGCATCGAGGCACACGAGAGAAGAGGGTAAACACCATTCCTGTTGATACTGTAAGTACTTTAAGCTCGCTAATTCAAATGAAATTATTGATGGACCATAGATAGTGCTGCATTAATACACTTGCTAGGTATCTCTGCAAACCTTAGTTTTGTCTTAATTCAAGATTTTGCAGGTATAAATAGTTTGCCAATGTATGGTCTAGTGTTTCCAATGGGTTTTTCAGTTTACATATCCATAATGACCAGCTTGTGTGAAGTACATGTGTCTCACTGCAAACTGCACAGACTAAGATATGCTGTCACAAATGAGCCAGCAGATCCGGGTCTGTGCAGTTTGTAAGGGGTAATCAGACTAGAACAACAACAAGATAGACCCAGATCTGCAGGTGAATTATGCTATGGCAGATCAAATCATGGTTGTTGTTGTTGTTTGACTTGACTTATAAGTGAGTATTTATGGTAGGTTCTTTTTTAAAATTGTTAAACTGTTCCTGTCAGTAATGCCATATGTCAAATTTACATTACATAGTTTGGTATATAGTAAAAAGAAAACTTTTTTGCTTGCGTTAATACTGGATATATTTCATCTTGTGGTACCAAAAACAATATATTTTAAATCGTGGCTTTACCACTTGTTAAAATATGTATTTGATATCACATGATGTAGGTTTTGATATCACATGATGAAATATATCCAGTATTAAAGAAAACATCCTATATGTATTGCCCATCAACTTTACATTTTTGGTCCATCTGACCTACATTGTTGAAGTTATAGGCCCACCGTCATATAGCTAATAATGTTTTAAAAGTGCCATTAAAGCAAAATCTCCGTGTGAGTGTCTGCATATATGAAAGCATAAACAGTGTACATATTACAGGCTCACTGTATCCCAGACAACATTTTGGGGTGGGTTTAAAATACCCAGTGCCTTGAGAGAGTGCCAAGGGAGTTTACTCTGCATATGTAAATTTCATTGTTAGATTCAATACTAATACTGTATAGTGTTTTACATATTGAATCCAGGATGTTGAAATCATGAAACATCATAACTATGTCAGTCACTGTGACCTATCTGTCACACTTGAATGGCTTTGTCAATATATAGGGTAGTCCTATTTGGTCTATTGGACCATTGCTAGGATTGGTTAGTTCAAGTTTTCTCTGATTATTCCATATTTGGACAGATGTGATTTGATTGTATTGAGATTTGAGGTCTATCAAAAGCATGGACTTTGTTGTAACTTTAGCAAATGAAATGTTTACTTTAATGTGCAGAAGGTCGCTGTAACCTCAGATTTTACAGTGTTAGATTAGTTTGCAGTATTTAGCTCATAGCCAAATAGGTTTTTGCTTATAACTATCTATGGGTGAATACATTTTGATGAGCACTACTTCCTTTATTCAAAAGTAGGTCATTGTGTCCTGTATTTCATGCTTTTGTATTTAGTATTAATTCTTCAGGCACTGTTTATGCTAGAAATTAATCAATGATCATGAGATGCATCTCTATTACTACTAGATCCTGCAAAAAGGAAACCTCATTGTGAGATTTTTCTTTTAATTAATGACAGCACAAGTTTTCTACTTGGGATACTATCTTTCATAGAATATGAAAGTTTGTGATTAATTGTATTTATTTCAAAATGAAGTCTCTCTGACATATTTTGTACTTCAGTCATTTTGTTCAAGTTTCATTTATTGGGTGCTGTTCATGTTTTAGTCGTAAAATTTGAAAATTAAAACCAGAACTGTGAACTACATTTTATGCTTTACTAAATGGTTTAGCTCATGACCACTGTGTTACTAGATACATGCTAACATAATTCCTTTCTGACCATTGCACTCAGATGTTGGAATAAATGTTTATTTAGTGGTGAACTTTTTGTATTAAATGCTTTATTATATTCGGTATTGCTGTGAATTATTTTTAACAGGTTGGCTGTGTATTGTATATGTGAATGAGTAGGAAGAGTGGACTGCATGTATTATATGCCTGGTCTTTGCCCTTGTGGCTGTTCAAGGTATCCACCTAGTAAAATGTGGCTTCTAGAGGTGAATAATAATTACATCTGAAACAGATTCTTTGAACAATGACTTTCTTAAAAAAAAAAAAAAAGAACTAAACAAGAAAACAAACAAGAAAATTACTCTGGTTTGTTTCAACTGATTGTTATTTCAGTGCTTTCCATTAATGGTTGCCAAATTGCCCAGGGCAAGTGAAGTCCAAAGATTTTCTCAGACTTTATAGATCTGGGTATTACTGATAAAAATAAAATTATTAAAAAAATTTAAAAAAAATGTAACTCTAATGTTGTGATAAAATACATTTTTGTTCTATATCATATTGCTTTGCAAAATATGGGACGAAACCAGGATTTCAGACAAATAGATTTAAAAAAATGTATCAGTAGATTGGATTTTAAACTATAGATTTTTTTTACTGGAATAAATTTTGCATATTTTAATGGGATTGAAAACAAAACAAGTGCAGTTTTTGCCAGTGTATGCATTCTTTCATGCTTTAAAAAACAGCAAGTCTTGAATATGAATCCAATTTTGATTTTGATTAAAAATGTTACCGTAATAATTAATGATTCAGTGTATTGTCAATTAATGAAGGAAGAGTCATTTATTGTATAGCTCACCTCAAATATATTTTTTTTTGTAAAATCTAGTAGCATTTTTAGTTTTTTTGACAAGATTACAGTATTTCACCACTGATGATATTTATTAGTTTTCTGGTCCAGATTTTCCCTTAAATCGGTTTGTAATGCGCAAAGAATGGAGAATATCCTCTGTGTAACAGCATTAGAATTTGATAATGACAGGACAACCAAGCCAGTAGAGAAGTTGTAACTTAAGTTTTCCTGTTGCCAGGTTTGTAACACTGCTGACTGTTCTACAATACTCCTCCTAACTATATTCACCACAAGGAGGAAGTTCCTGACATGAATTTGAGATATATTCCTGAGCCGTAACCTCAGGGGATTCAGTTTTTCATGGCTAAGATCTAAAATTGTGTTGGGAAGTTTCACCACTGTAAATCTAAAAAGTTAGGGATTGATTTAGACTTTAAGTGAGCACTAAAATAATACATAAATGTATTTATCTTGGCACTTTGACATTAACTCATCAAGCATCTTGAAAAAATGCAGTAATGATTAAACACAACATAAAAATCAAAATACTCTAGTTTCTGCTGAAATAATTTTTTTTATGGTTTTGTCTCCATTTTATCACCCTATTGCCAAAGGTTGGTCAGCTTTGATCCAAGGCTCCAAGGACATAATGGACTTACTCTATTATTGATAACACCTCAGAAAACATCCTGCAATTGACCATAGTCTCCCAAAATTATGACAATAAGGTAATCAATTAACAAATTGTTGAGTATACATACTAACTGTTCTTCAAACAATTTTAATCCTAATATTCTGCCAGGTATCATCAACCCAGTTGTTGTACTGGTAGAACATTTCTGGTCCCCATTTGATTATCTTTTGATAAAATGCATAATAATACTTTTATTCAATTTTGTATTTAAAAAAGTCTTTAATTTTTCAAAAGTGGTTGATTTCAGCTATAAAATGGTAAGTATGATAGATGGCTTTAAAAACGATTTGTGGCCTGCTGCTGATAGAATCACATGTATTTCAAGCACACTTTTTAGCATAACAAGACCATTGTTAAAATATAACATCATTTACTTGAAATGAAGGCCTGCTCAAATGCTATGCTGTCATCTTGGTTTTTTCAAGTTTTATCAACATTTGCATATCACACATGTGATAAAATAGTTATTAAATGTTTATTATATTACACTATTAAATTACAATTATTCTGTCAAACATCACGTAACCTTGTTTTACATTATGTAATATCACAGAATGACACTTTACTCATGTCTATCACAGAAGTGAACAAAGTGTCCAGTGTTTTTGTATGGGTTTTCTTCAATGTAAGAGAAGCAAAATGTGTAGAAAATAAAGAGGAAGAAATAGAAAAGTTACAAATACAGTTGCAAATATGACAGGGTCAAATATAGGAGAGTTTCAGCTGAAATAGGGAGAATACCTGAGGCAGAATTTGATGTTGATGTAGATTACTGTTTTGTTGTGATCATTGTTTTTATATCAGCTTTGAGTTGATGTTTATTGAGACACAATGTTTCATTAGAGAGCTGTTCTCTTGTTTAGTTTACTTGGTATTAATATTACTAATATTAATTACTAATTCAATAAACTATCAGACACTTCGTAATTTCTTTTCAGTTTGACTCTAAACAATTTAAAGCTTCTGTATGGATTGGCCTAGCTGGGCAGGCAGTTAATGATTTTTGTTTTATGTCTTTTCTGCTAAGTAAAAAGGGTCAATGCTATGTAGGTAATTATCATTTTAGTCTAAATATTTTTTACATGATCATTAATGTTTACAATGACTGCTTGAAAAAAAATAATTTCTGTAAAAGCATGCTAAGTGATTGACAATTACATTTGTGTGTTTTATACTGGTAAATGGAAGATTAATTCATAGACACTCTTGAAAATCATTGTGTGGATCCATTTTAATATTGAGATCTACTTGTCAATAATTGACCTTCAGTTGTGGTCTCATTTCTGTGCAGTAACTTTAAGAAAAAGACTTGTAGATTCCCAAAAAATTTTGCATTTGGGTTTACATTTGAAAGGATCTGGGTCAAATTTGATTTGTCAAAGTATTCCAACAAAATGTACAGGAATTATAACTTCAGCTTGACAGAGAACTTTGACTTTCATCAGAATTTTGTTTTTGCAAAATTCAAGGATTTCAATGGAACCAGATTTGGTACAAGTCTTTACATTAAGATATAGTGTAATTTATAATTTTACTGTTTTATGACACATTTGTGGAGTCATATCATTGGGATTTTACCAAAATTGTATTATAATGGTCCACATATCCATGTTGTTTTGACACAGTTCTTTTTTTATGTTCAACAGTGGTAATGGCATATAGTGTTACCCATGTACTTTGCATCATGCGGTATAATCAGCAGTGTATTTTTAATATTTATACATCTATAAGTACTTATATATGTTAATCCAGTGACCTGTTCCTTTTAGCATAATAACTCAAGTTCCAGATTATCTTTCATCACTTGGTTTTGTAATAGCTTTCATTTGGAGTTGGAAAGAATCCTATAGATTTTACTAACAAAGGTCTAGGTCACTGATTGAGAGAAGAATTCAATAGTTCTACAAAACATACTGGGACCAAACATTGTAGATAGCATGTAATTGAGGTAAAAAAAAAAAAGCTTGTCAGTATTGGAATAAAAAAGGTCAATGGTCAGTGTCGCTGTGAATGAAAGAATGGTTTTTGTATATCACAGGCTGGAACAAAATTTTGTGAATGACTTGCACTTTGGGTTAAAAAAAAGTCTGTAATTTTGTGGTCTAAAGGCTAAAGGTCAAGGTCACTGACTGAAAGAAGACTAATGCTTTTTTCACATAATATTCCCTTTGTCACTAAACAAACTCATGAACGTTTATATTTGGCTACACTTTTAGGTAAGAAAGAGTCAGGTCAAGGTCATTATTGCTGAAACAAGAAAAATTGGGGAGGGTTTGCATAATTATTTTAATTTGAGACAGTGTCCCTTGACCAAAACTTATGGAGGGCTTGCACTTGTGGTAGGGATGGGGTATTTTGGTTTTATTGTGTAAAGGTCAAAGTCCATTTTCACTGTCACTGAACAAAATATGGGTTCACTCAGTTACTTTTGAGCTAGAGTAAGTTACTTGACCAAAAGTTTGTGGATGGCTTGGACTTGAGGTAAGAAAGAAACAAGAAACTTGATTTGGAGTGTGAGAAGATCTAATAGTTTCTGGACAGTAAATCAAGTTCAGTACTGCAGACTTTTGTGGTTTAAGCACAGTAAGTTTAATTCAAGACTGCATACTTTGATGAAAAGGTTAAAGTCATTGAGATGTCATTGACTTGATGCTCTACTGAATAATATTTCTGTGTAATCAGATAGTTTGTTCTTATTGTTAGGGGATTAAAAATCACTAAGTAAATGATCTACTAATTTTATTTTTATTTTTTCTGCAGGTAAGAAATTCTACCATTGCAATGTTTAAGACAACTCCTACAGTTGTTCCAGAGGATTTCATGAAAACAAGACCACTTATGGGAAAATGCTCTATTTTGCTACCAAACAGTCAAGTATGTCGACTTGAAATCTCATTTATATAATTACAAACTCAATCATCAGAAGTGCCAAAACTGTTTTTGTTTCATCCATAGTTTTGGAAATATGTTTTCCTGATAATGAGCTTATTTACATCTTGTGTGGTCTAAAGTTTTTTTTAATATTAATATTTAATTGTGGGATGCAGTCATGGACATTTCAGCACATGAGTTTTTGTAATATTCATACCATAAGCTTCAATTACAATAAAGTTTATAACTTTTGACATTAATCTTATAGTGAAGATAATTACTTCAGACCATAATCTTCTATCATAATAAAGATTTCTACTTCTGACCATAATCTTCTACCACAGTGAAGATGATTACTTCTGACCATAATCTTCTACCACAGTAAAGATTTCTACTTCTGACCATAAACTTCTGCTACAGTAAAGATTTCTACTTCTGACCATAATCTTCTACCACAGTAAAGATGATTACTTCTGAACGTAATCTTCTACCACAGTAAAGATTTCTACTTCTGATCATAATCTTCTACCACAGTAAAGATTTCTACTTCTGATCATAAACTTCTGCCACAGTAAAGATTTCTACATCTGACCATAATCTTCTACCTCAGTAAAGATTTCTACTTCTGACCATAATCTTCTACCACAGTAAAGATGATTACTTCTGAACGTAATCTTCTACCACAGTAAAGATTTCTACTTCTGATCATAATCTTCTACCGCAGTAAAGATTTCTACTTCTGATCATAAACTTCTGCCACAGTAAAGATTTCTACATCTGACCATAATCTTCTACCACAGTAAAGATTTCTACTTCTGACCATAATCTTCTACCACAGTAAAGATGATTACTTCTGACCATAATCTTCTACCACAGTAAAGATAATTACTTCTGACCATAATCTTCTACCACAGTAAAGATAATTACTTCTGACCATAATCTTCTACCACAGTAAAGATGATTACTTCTGAACATAATCTTCTACCACAGTAAAGATTTCTACTTCTGACCATAAACTTCTGCCACAGTAAAGATTTCTACTTCTGATCATAATCTTCTACCACAGTAAAGATGATTACTTCTGACCATAATCTTCTACCACAGTAAAGATTTCTACTTCTGACCATAATCTTCTACCACAGTAAAGATGATTACTTCTGACCATAATCTTCTACCACAGTAAAGATAATTACTTCTGACCATAATCTTCTACCACAGTAAAGATAATTACTTCTGACCATAATCTTCTACCACAGTAAAGATGATTACTTCTGACCATAATCTTCTACCACAGTAAAGATTTCTACTTCTAACCATAAACTTCTGCCACAGTAAAGATTTCTACTTCTGATCATAATCTTCTACCACAGTAAAGATGATTACTTCTGACCATAATCTTCTACCACAGTAAAGATTTCTACTTCTGATCATAAACTTCTGCCACAGTAAAGATTTCTACTTCTGACCATAATCTTCTACCACAGTAAAGATGATTACTTCTGACCATAATCTTCTACCACAGTAAAGATTTCTACTTCTGACCATAATCTTCTACCACAGTAAAGATTTCTACTTCTGACCATTATCTTCTACTACAGTAAAGATTTCTAATTCTGACCATAATCTTCTACCACAGTAAAGATGATTACTTCTGACCATAAACTTCTGCCACAGTAAAGATTTCTACTTCTGACCATAATCTTCTACCACAGTAAAGATTTCTACTTCTGATCATAATCTTCTACCTCAGTAAAGATGATTACTTCTGACCATAATCTTCTACCACAGTAAAGATTTCTACTTCTGATCATAAACTTCTGCCACAGTAAAGATTTCTACTTCTGACTATAATCTTCTACCACAGTAAAGATTTCTACTTCTGACCATAAACTTCTGCCACAGTAAAGATTTCTACTTCTGACCATAATCTTCTACCACAGTAAAGATGATTACTTCTGACCATAATCTTCTACCACAGTAAAGATTTCTACTTCTGACCATAATCTTCTACCACAGTAAAGATGATTACTTCTGACCATAATCTTCTACCACAGTAAAGATTTCTACTTCTGACCATAATCTTCTACCACAGTAAAGATGATTACTTCTGACCATAAACTTCTGCCACAGTAAAGATTTCTACTTCTGACCATAATCTTCTACAACAGTAAAGATTTCTACTTCTGACCATAATCTTCTACCACAGTAAAGATGATTACTTCTGACCATAAACTTCTGCCACAGTAAAGATTTCTACTTCTGACCATAATCTTCTACTACAGTAAAGATTTCTACTTCTGACCATAATCTTCTACCACAGTAAAGATTATTACTTCTGACCATAAACTTCTGCCACAGTAAAGATTTCTACTTCTGACCATAATCTTCTACCACAGTAAAGATTTCTACTTCTGACCATAATCTTCTACCACAGTAAAGATTTCTACTTCTGACCATAATCTTCTACCACAGTAAAGATGATTACTTCTGACCATAAACTTCTGCCACAGTAAAGATTTCTACTTCTGACCATAATCTTCTACCACAGTAAAGATGATTACTTCTGACCATAATCTTCTACCACAGTAAAGATGATTACTTCTGACCATAATCTTCTACCACAGTAAAGATTTCTACTTCTGACCATAATCTTCTACCACAGTAAAGATTTCTACTTTTGACCATAATCTTCTACCACAGTAAAGATTTCTACTTCTGACCATAATCTTCTACCACAGTAAAGATTTCTACTTCTGACCATAATCTTCTACCACAGTAAAGATGATTTCTTCTGACCATAATCTTCTACCACAGTAAAGATGATTTCTTCTGACCATAATCTTCTACCACAGTAAAGATGATTTCTTCTGACCATAATCTTCTACCACAGTAAAGATTTCTACTTCTGACCATAATCTTCTACCACAGTAAAGATGATTATTTCTGACCATAATCTTCTACCACAGTAAAGATTTCTACTTCTGACCATAATCTTCTACCACAGTAAAGATCATTACTTCTGACCATAATCTTCTACCACAGTAAAGATGATTACTTCTGAACATAATCTTCTACCACAGTAAAGATTTCTACTTCTGACCATAATCTTCTACCACAGTAAAGATCATTACTTCTAATCATAAACTTCTGCCACAGTAAAGATTTCTACTTCTGACCATAAACTTCTACCACAGTAAAGATTTCTACTTCTGATCATAATCTTCTACCACAGTAAAGATTTCTACTTCTGACCATAATCTTCTACCACAGTAAAGATTTCTACTTCTGACCATAATCTTCTATTCATATAAAGTTTACATTTGACCATATTATATAGTGACAATGATTACTTCTGACCATAATCTTATATAATAATGAAGATGATTACTTCTGACTATAATCTCAAATAATAATGATGATTACTTGTGACCATAATTTAATATCACAGTAAAGATAATTGCCTCTGACCATAATAGTCCATCACAATCAAGTTGATTACTTCTGGCCATAATCTATAGCACTGTATAGATGATTCCAGGGCATCTCCACTAAGATTGGCATTTGTAGCCAAATGCAAAAGAATTTTGAAAGAGGCTCTATATTTTACTGATTGGCAAAAGCTGCTGGTGACAAATGTTTATAAATAAGTTTTTATTTTTCGCTTATATAGGTGACTCATGCCACTTAATACCTGTTTACACTAACTGCAGCATGCGGTGGATCATGTCAGTAGATGATGATTTAAGACATTTTTCGAACATGATTGCAGCTAACTGCAAACATCAGTCGGTTTCATGAAGTAGTTAAACACTAATAGGAAAAAGGTCATTACTGGGGGTATACGAGTTGTTGAACAGATCGGCCAAAAGATTTGGTGTCATTTCCACTTGTTGTTAATTTATGTTATTGCAAACTGTGAGTGTGAGACGCTCTTGAGACTGTTTAGTATTTTAGGGATTATTTATGTAGATAACATGTTTTTGTTGTCTGAACTTAACTGAGTAACACAGGATGCCACTATAAGGATGCTAGTCGTCAACCCAAGATGCTTATATCAATGAAAAATTATAAATTTACTTTATAAAACAAATCTGAGACAGCTACCAGGTTACTTGTTGCCCCTATTTCTAAAGAGATGGATTCAGTTGCCAGAACCGGATCAAAACAAGCTTACAAAATTCCATGAGTATATCTATGCTGAAAAATTTAATGAGAATTTCTATTGATGGGCTAAGTGTTGAGAATTTTTACTTCGGAGAGGTATTTAAGAAATGGTCTGGGGAAAAAAATGAGACAGACATTGATGAAGTGTCAATTGACATTTTTCATAAAGACTAAGTAGTATTTTGTATTATCAGTTATGAAGAATCATTCTTATTGTAGCTTTTCATATGCTATACATTGAACTTCATGTGTATATAATGGATTTATATTTATTAATAATTAATCTTGTGCTTTCAAATGTAATAAAAACATGTCAATATTGCTTTATTGTCATAGATTAAAAAAAAGTCAATATAATATTACACATGTATATAAGTCCCTGCATCATGAAATAAAAATGGCTCCTTTGGCTGAAAAGTGGCTCCAAATTTTTAAACTTTGTGGATTTCTTGGTGCAAAGAAAAATATTTCCAAGCTAGGCCCTGGATTTCTTCTGATCATGATCTAATATCACAGTAAAGTTGATTACTTCTGACCAAAATCTAAAATCACTTTGTAGATGATTTCTTCTGACCATAATCTTTTATCACAGTAAAGTTGATTACCACTGACCATAAGTAAAGATGGTTACTTTGGTCACTTAAGCTTAAAAATTTGAAGATAAATTTAATCATATATTACAGAAGATTATTGTAAAAATCTTGATTGTTTAATTTCTGTGAAAAAGTAAAACAGACCCAACGAATCAATGATTGTGATTCTATTCGCACATGTTGGCATTGGCATAATAATTTTTTACTCGGCTCAAGCTGGACACTTCAGACCTTATGATTTTGTATTGTAGTTTGATGTGTGGATTAGTCCTCAGAATTTATAAAGAATTTCTCCCCATCCTAATAAAAGCTGCACAGTTTGTATTGGCAGTTAAAAATGTGTGGCTTGGATTGGTTTGGGGTTTCAGATCACAGGAACACAGTTTATTTAGTGCCAAGATAATTGTCCAAGGACACACAGTAATGGTAGCCAATTCAGGTTAGTCTGTTGGTAAGATTTGAATATGCATTATTTCTGTCACAAGGGCAGCACACAAAGCACTGAGCCAGCACAGCTCCTGAAAATGTTTTGGAGCAAGGAGGTCTCACAGTAGAAAGTAGTCATCCATATTCTTTTGGGACTCGGAAAATGTTTGTGTGATGGTTTTACTTAGGTCTGCTGTAGCGTAATACTTATTCAGTTACTTTCATTTGTTTGTCATAATTGAATGTATTTAATTTCAGAAAGACCTTTCAGCACCCAATAACTTGGGAATGCGCAATATCCTTGATGTCTCCCATGAAATGAGGTAACCTACTTCAATTGCATGTACTGAGGTCTAGATAAGAACTTATTAAAAATGATTTTTTACTAATTGCATATTTTGAAATGTATTAGAATATTTTCATTGCAAGTGTATGATGCCAAATGAATAAAGGTCAGAAAGACATTAATCATGCCTTTGAGAATGCATGGAGTAGCTTAATTGTCGATATGCTGGATTTAATGTCACATTGATCACGTATGTCATTGCAAATGTGCACTGGACATCAGAAGCTGTACTGGTTGCGTAGTTTATATTGATCGAATGCACCATCATTTTATGAGATCCAGTACTTGTATGAAAGATCTTGTAGGTCTCCTGGGGAAATGTTTTTTATCTTGAAAGTATTAAGCTACAAATCTAAGTATAAACGATGTGTGAATTTTAAGATTATTTAACATGCTGAAATGTAAAGTGTACTTTTGTTAAGAATTTATTGCAAAACTCTGGCATACACTGTTACAATTTTTACACTATGTTTAATTTTGTAACACTTTTGATCAAATTAGAGAAGGAGGGTAGTTTGACCGAATAAAATCAGTAAAACACACACACACATACAGACAGCTTTCCCTCATTTTGCTGTACTTCATTATAATGCATTTATGAATATAAATGTGGTACCACTCTGGACTATATGACCCACACCATTACTGATGTACAGCAACATGGGTTGCAAGAAAACAAGGTGAAGCTTAGTGTTCAGTCTTTTATTTCCATTTTAAAACACCATTATATAGCCAATTTTGATGGTTTTTAGTCATACATAGTTTAATATAGTATATTATTCTTGATATGTCATGGTTCTGTACATTTTCATTATAACATGGTTCAGTACATAATGTGGTCATTGGTAGTTATAAGAAGAATCTGTTTGAGTACTGGCAAAAAAATTCACAAAATAATAAAATTCATTGTTTAAATATATGAAAGAGAGAGATTGAATGACAGAGACCCAGAATTAAGTATTTTTATTTGTATACATTACTTCGAGAAGAAAGAAGATGGGGGATACATGCAGTCTAAAGAAATGAGATGACATACAGCAGCTTTTATTGTGTTAACATCAATATCTATATGAGAAACTTCTCCTAGAA
Organism: Potamilus streckersoni; assembly: GCA_016746295.1. NCBI lineage: Eukaryota > Metazoa > Mollusca > Bivalvia > Unionida > Unionidae > Potamilus > Potamilus streckersoni. The sequence continues at coordinate 5,078,490 of JAEAOA010002345.1, read as the reverse complement.
AACTGAATTCTTTATCTTTAGTTTTTTCCCCAGAAATTTCTGATCTCGTTATCTTTTGTTGTATGCCTAGAAAACTCTTTTAACAACCAAACACATACCCTTTTGTTATTGCTGCAGCAACTTCAAATAATTGTAGAACATTGAGACAATTTTTAAAAAATTCCTTAGTATATATCGGTGCTTCAGAGGTAATCAGCTTTCATAGAAAAACTACATTTTCTGTTTTGTTTTTTTTTAAATTGCCATCGTGTGGATGACTGTAGTCATTTCACATTTCCGCCCTCAATGGTGGTCGATTTTAGCTATAGTCAGTTGTATGGCTATTTTGATTATGTTACAGCATACATTACCAACACCAGATATCAGCATAAACAGATTAGGATAAAACAATGCACTGTTTGGGTGGTTTGTCAATATGAAATAAGGATTTGTTTATATAAGAATTGATTCCAGTGCATTTTTAAATCCAAGTTTGCAGCTCCCAGTCATGGTGCCTTTGAATTTCTCCACTCCAAACCCAAGATTGTATTAATGTTTTCATTAGCCAAAAATATTGTCACCAAAACTATCACCAGATGGTATATTTTGTCACCAATATGTAAAACAAAATCGTAATTTACAACATTATTTAAGCCCAATGTGATCACTGTTATTGATTTCATTTCCGTTTGTTGCCATATAAATATTGCCTGCGAACTCGAAATCAAGAATCTTGGACAAAATGCTGTTTGCAAATTTGGACAAGTATTTGGGTCTAAACGGAAAAATAATGAGGATTTCAGTGAGATTCAGAATTGTGTTAAAGTTACTAGAACTGATAGTTCGGATGCGACAGAAGCCACGTGTAAGAAAGCACGTGATGTCTATCTTAGTGGGGACTGCAACTTTTGCTGGAGGAACTGCAATTTCTGCTGGTGGGACTCCTATTTGTACCAAATTAGGAGTCATGGACTCCTAATTTTAAAATCCTAGCGAGACCTCTGAGATGTGTTCAGTTTATGCATAATACAGAACAAGTTAAGCAAGGAAAATAAATGCATGAGAAAGTTATAAAACCTGTCCCTAATTGCATTGATTGTTAATAAAATGTGGCTTCATGATTAAAAAATTTGTCTCTATTGATTGTGAACAATATGTGGCTTCATAATTATAAAATCTGCCTCAAATTGCATTGATTGTTAATATGAGGATTCATGATTATAAAATCAGTCTCTAATTGCATTGATTGCTAATATGTGACTTATGATTATAAAATTTGTCTATAATTGCATTGATTGTTAATATGAGGATTCATGATTATAAAATCAGTCTCTAATTGCATTGATTGCTAATATGTGACTTATGATTATAAAATTTGTCTATAATTGCATTGATTGCTAATATGTGACTTATGATTATAAAATTTGTCTATAATTGCATTGATTGCTAATATGTGACTTCATGATTATAAAATTTGTCTATAATTGCATTGATTGCTAATATGTGACTTATGATTATAAAATTTGTCTTTAATTGCATTGATTGCTAATATGTGACTTATGATTATAAAATTTGTCTCTAATTGCATTGATTGCTAATATGTGACTTATGATTATAAAATTTTGTCTATAATTGCATTGATTGCTAATATGTGGATTCATTATTATGCATATGATAAAACGACTTGACCTCATTGCATTTATCAGTCCATATTACAAACCCCAAAAAATCATTTTTCAGAAACTAATATATTGTTTTATAATGTTTGATTTTGTGATGACAAGAAACATTTTCATTCAGAAGTTAATGTTGCTTCAGAAACATTGGTGCTAAAAATAATATTGAAGCTCAATACTTTAGAAACTAATATATTGTTTTATAATGTTTGATTTTGTGATGACAACATTTTCATTCAGAAGCTAATGTTGCTTCAGAAACATTGGTGCTAAAAATAAAATCGAAGCTCAACACTTTCTTAACTAACCATTGTTAACAAGTGCAGCAGCTGACTTGGGAGAGAAAATGTCACCCCTTGGCTAATGCTGGAAAAAAGTGATGAACAAAGTATACTTTATGTGAAAATTGCTTAGTCCGTGATATGAATAGTTGCTGATAGAGCACTGAAGACAATTTCTTCATTTAAAACTTTAAAAGTTTTGTCGTACTCTCAAGTAATCATTTTCTAAGTCTATGGATAAAGCGACAGAGAAGGTTTTCTCTCGCATTTTTTTAATTTATTGTGTAGATATATGATGCCACATTATTATTAGTGAATAAACTTGAAAATTAGAACACATGCCATTATATCCCTTGAAAATGCACAGCATTTGTTGCTAATCGTGCTTGGTTGAGATTATGGGCCCCAAAAGCGCTTCATATATGCCAAAAGCTTAATATATGTAAGTAATGTGCATTTGTTTCATACCTTTTAGTTTATATTTTATTTATATTTATAAAACTGACCTTCAAGATTCATATTTTGACTTGAAGATGATGAGAAAATCAACACATTATAAAAGTTGTGCATATAACTTGGTGACCTTTTGTTGCACAAATTACAGGTGGATATAAGCACAAGCAAGCATAATAATGCAGGATATTTCACTTCACAGGATTTTTAACTGAAGCTTTCTGTGAAATTTTACATAAAGGAGTAACTTTTCATTTAATGAATATACATAACTGGACACCATTATCTGCAGAACAAACACAAGATTAACTTTTTGCCTACTTAAAAATTCTGAAAACATTTTGTTATATAATCTGATCCATACTATTTACATGTACCAACTTTAGAACTCTTCCGACACATACAATGTGCAAGTACTTGTAATCAAAGAATAAACTAAAACTTTATTCATCTTGTAATTGTCGACATTTTAAAAAAATCAGTATTTTGAGTTGTGAGATGGCAAATGGAATATTTCTACATGTTAGTAGTAAATTTACCTAAATGATTTTTTTTGTTTTTCTCTTCAGAGGCCACAGCCCATTGATTCAGAGATTTTGCTATTTAGCTTACAGTCTTAGCCGCAAAACCACACACAAGTACACTGATGTTTCAATGGCAGTACTCACCAGTCAAAGGTAAAAAATCTTTGATTTATAATTTAGTTTTTTATTTTGAAAAGATAAATTGTATTGAACAGAATAAACTTATGTGAAAAGTTTGGGAGATTATTTTGCAGGCAAGGTTCTAATAATCCAGAGAAAGTATTAGGACTGGGATAAAAGGATCTTGGCCTTGACTTGATAAAGAGAAAACACTCACTTTAGTCATCATCATTAGTTTGCTTATATTTACGTTTTGGTTACATTTTTGTTTTGCTTATATTTCATAAATACCTTGTAGATTTTCAGATTTTCATCGTATTTGGCTTGAATCACTATGAAGCCAAAGGAATTCATTGTGCAACATGTTCACTTGCCCCATTTACCTTGGAATCAAGGTAACAGCCATAGAACATTTAAGGTTTTGCTGAAGTTGTTTGGGTTGGATTGTTGTTGTAGGGTTTAATGCCATTTTCAGCACAAGATTATCTATACATGACGGCCAGTATTAATAATGGAGGAAGAACCCTGGAAGACCCAGGGAAGGACCACCGACCCACGAGAAGCTACTGGCAGGCTTTCTCACTTACCCAGTTAGCAGAGTCTGGACTCGGAACTCACGCAGACAGAGGTGAGATGGCAGTGATCCGTAACTGTCAACACTTTAGACCACTCTGGGCCCCTGGGATGGATCAAAAGGAAGCAAAGACAGTTCATTTAGTGACATGCATGCTTGCTCCTTTCATTGTGGTGTTAGGATCAGTTATACAAAACGGCATTAAGTTTTGGGCACTGCCTTCTTCATTGCTAACATATCATAGTCCCCTTGATTAATTTGATTTTTTCTTGATAAGAATCATTATTAAGCTTAGACAATTAAATTGGTCACATGTATGCATTTAACTTTGTCAAAGTCACAGTTTGTAAATAGTAAAATGCATGAGGGTTTTTAATATGGTTTTTCACTTGCTTATATTTCCGAAAAATATTCATAATTTTGTGGAATCATGATGAAGCTGAGACAAGTCATTGGTGACATATATGCTCCTTTGACCTTGATTTGGTAGTAAGTCACAGAAAATGTGCATTGATGGTTTTGTTCAAAGCTTTTTTATTTGCTTATAAACCCTTGACAGATCCTCATGCTTGGGATGAATTATTATGAAGTTAAGATAATTCATTTGGTGACATGCAGTGATTGCATCTTTCACCTTGGGGTCAAGGTCAGTCAGAAAATTGGTTTTGGTTTAAACAATTTCATTTGTGCATATTTATTATAGGACATGTACTCCTTTCCCTTGGTCAGTCATAGAAATTTGTGTTAAGGTTATGGTTAAAGGTTTTTTATTTGCTTACATTTTGTAAATGCCTTGTATGTTTTGTACTTTGCTTTAATCATCATGAAGCTGAGATAATTCTTGCTGTAAAATTCTAGCTCTTTTGTTTAGAAGTATTGGTCGTGGTCATACCTTTTAAAGCAATGGTGTTAACATGCATGTCCTAACTTTCTTATTAAATTACTGACCTTTCTCATTAAATTACTGACCTTTCTCATTAAATTACTGACCTTTCTCATTAAATTACTGACCTTTCTCATTAAATTACTGACCTTTCTCATTTAATTACTGACCTTTCTCACATGCTGCTGAATGAGCACACAACTTGTATGAATGCATTACAGAATCTTGTGAACACAGCTATTATTTTGGATGTACCATTGTAAGCCAAAGTGACTTTATTGTCTTTCATCCATGATGTGTCATTTGTCAACAGTCATTTATTGCCCATTGCCCATTGCAGTTACAAGAAATTCTCAAAAAACTACTCAGTAGAACTTGCCACACTTTACAGAAAGCATTCTCTCATAGCGCTCTTTCAGATTTATTCAAACGATGCCCATCTGCTGTAAAGTATGGCCAGTGTTTCTTAGAATTTAAAAACTTTAAGAGGCTTTTAATCAAAATTCATTCTACAGAATTTGACCAAATTTGATAGGAAGCATCATGGTATTTTGGTTTTTTGCTGCTTTTTTAAACTTGTAAGGAAAAACCCTTAGGATTTTGGGGTTAAAAGGACAAAAGTTACAGTCACTGTGACTGCAATAAGATCATTAAAGTGCAATCCATTTACAAAGTTTGGAGAGAGAACTTGCTCTACATGCATCTTTATAAAAAAAATACTTGAGTCCTAAAATTTATGAATACGCAGGTAACCATCATTCGCTACACCAAAGTACATGTCACTAACCACCATTGTAGTACCCAAGTCCTGTAAATCCCCCATTATTATTAACCATTGCTCATTTAAAAGGAGCTGTCACAAGTGTGTATAGTCAATTCAGTGTTGTATTGTGTTATTGATCTTTTGTGAAAAACTGCAAACCAAGATAATGCTCCCAATGAGAACTCTCTTGAAACAGCTTCACTGTAGTGGTCAAGTTTGTTGTTTGTCTTTGGAATAAATCAATAATGCCTTGGTGAATGAGGTCATTGTCCTTAATAAGTGATTATCATATCCTTGACTTGACTCTTATTGTAAAAGGTCAAGGTTTGTTGATTGTTTGATGTTACTGTTATTAAAACCCACACCAGGTCAGTCTGTTCACTGTAGTATTGATCTTTTAAAACCCTTATTATCAGGTGAATCTCTTATGTCATTAACAAATTAAGCATTTTGTTTTTGACAATTTATTTTGTTTCTGGATGGGTTTATTCTGTCTTTTGATTGATTTCATCAGTAAATATTTATTCCATATAAAGCCTGATGTTTGCTACAGAATGAATATAAATAAACAAGTGATTTCATAGCTAATAGTGCAGTTCTTACATTACATATGAAGTGTGTCAGAAATTTATGGACCAAGTTAACTTGGGGACAGGATAAATAAATATTACCTTAACAATTCTGAAATTCTTATGCTAATATACATATATAAATGATATTCAACTATACCTGTAAATATTTTATGACAAATGTATTATCTTTATTGCTCTATAAAACTAAATATGAGAAAATTGGATTGCATTGTTTTGACAAGAACTGTGAAAAATGAATAAAATGCACATACAGCAGTTGTGGATACCTGCATTTTGACTTTGAAAAACATTAATTTTGCACAATTCTGTTACAAGAAACTTCTTGTCTTGAGAGACTGCTTTTTGTTGGCAAAAAGGGTACTCTCACAAGACAGTGTATTCATATTTTTGGAAACAGCAGGCAGGCAGTCAATATCAAAGGTACATTTGTTTGAGCATCATTTGTTTTTTGTCTATTGCGATGATTACAATCAGCAACTGAAATAAAGGAAAATAAAAGGATTATGTTAACTTGAGAGCTCAAGCAAGAAGTTATTGATCTTCCTGGTTTGTAATTTCAGTTTCTGAAACTGAACTTGAGGTAACTAAGGTTTAAACATGAACAAAATTTTGCCATTGCTGCATTAGATCACACTTCTGGATTTTTCCAATGCCTGTTTTCCAGTTCAACAACAGAAGCAAATGATTTTATTTTACACCTTACCATAAATTGATCTAACTTAATGGATAAATATTGACTGCCTTAATGAGATGGTCTTGTTCAAGTTGTCCAGCCTGTAATAGGAAAAAAAATGGTTTAGTTTAAGAGTATACTTTGACCAAAGGTCCAGGCCTTTTTCAGTGATCTCCATCTAATGGTCAACTTGTGCCTTTATAGAGAACTCTTAAAAATGGGGATGGGGTATGATGTGCCATTTACCATCCTTTTGTTTTAAAGCTTTATGGTCATCATCAAAAGAGGCATGTTGACCATTGGTTATACTGTAAGGAAGTGGGGATGGTATCAAGAGAGATTGGGGTATATTTGTGTGATTTCTAGTGCTTTATTTAATAAGAGACGGAAGTTGTAACTGTGTTCTTTTTCTTTGAATTTCTCCCTGAGTTGATAGAAGGCAGCACTATTTTACACTTACCTTATATCGTGATCATAAGTTGAATCCAGCTGCAAACTACACAGACCAGATCTGCTGTCGCATAATGCACTGGCAGATCTGGGTCTATGAAGTTTTTTTTTTTTTTAGAAGTTATCACTAGAGGAGCCTGAACTGAAGGCACATTAAACTATGGCAGATCAGGATCTTTGTTGTTTTCAATTTGGCTCAACTTATATGTGATTATATATGGTATATAATGACTGACTTCATATCTGTGATGTCATTTTGTGATGATCATCAGATTTTGAGCATAGCAGACAGCATTGTTTATCAAAATGGAGATTTTGCTTCCTCCTATTTTTTCTCCTTTCTATTTCAGAGTGATAGATGCTGTTCAGGAAGCTGTTTCAAAAGAAAAACGTGAGTATTTTTCTCAAGGAATGTATTGTCTTATAATGAAGTAGTTGCATAATAAAATGGAATCCATGCCCAAAGCTGCCTTATAATGGGAGATGTGTTCTAATGAAGGATGCTTTAGTGAGCAAGTGTTTTATTAAATATATTTTCTATCTTAGTAGATATTTTTCTATTTTATTATGAATGTTATAACAAGTATTAATTCTCTTTTTCAAAGTGAAAAACATGAGTAAGTCATGTTGTTACCATGTCAAAAATGAACACGCTGTGCAAAACAGAAATTGAAGGAAAAAAATTGAATAGACCAAGATGGCCTACTGGGTGAAATATACAATCATGCATTCTAATGTTGTATGATAAAATGTCTCTTCCATTGAAGACCACATATTCAAGTACTGTACATAATTGCTTAAATGTTGGATCTAATTGCAATCAGCTTGGAGCATGATTTGGGTTGTTTTTCTTCAGATTAGTCTAGTCTGAACATAACCAGATCTGCTGGAACATAATGCAGTGGTATATCTGGGTATATGCAGTTTGGGGTTTGATTCATATGCATGTATATATGACAGTTATTGACAAAACACGAGTACATGAGTTGCAGCAGATGGTGCCATAAAAATGAGCACAGTGGCACAAATTCAATGATGAATTCAGTTTAGTGGTGTCATTATGAAAGCGCATAAATCAAATTGATATATAGTGAATATCACGTGTTTATCTGATGTTCTTCATTATATGGATACCAATATATTATTTCAGAAAAATGTATATGCTTGCCGTAAGGTGTCAAATATCATGCTATGATATTGTCTCTCTGTGCATTCCGTACAATAACTTAAGTGTTCAAGATCTGAACATAAGCTTGCATTTGGGCATAAAAGATAATTTAGAATTTGGGCAGAAAGACAGAAAACTGTTTCCACAAAATAACTTTATTTTTTGTAGATGGCATGCACTTGAAATGGGAAAGACATCTATTGATCAGAAGGTCAGTGTTAAATGTCAAGGACACAGTGCTCTTTCAAGGTCAAAGAAGATATTGCTTCATTTGCATAAAAAGGTCAAGCTCACATGTACTAAAAGATGATGATTTTCACAAAACTAAAGTTCTGCAACACTTACCCAGACAACTTTGTCGAGATAAGGGAGATAACTTTGGGTTAAAAGCTCAGAGATCATGGTCCATCTGTTACTAGCATGTTAGTTTGTGTTATTAGCTATGACCAAATGTCATTTGAAAACATTTTACAAAAAAAGTGCTTGCTCATGTCAGTGCTACATGAGGTGCAAACAGATCTTTGAAAGGATGAATGCAGATAAACAGTTTTGTGAGCAGTCAGTTTGAAAAACTTTTGTGTCTACACTAGGTAGCAGGTGAACAGACAGTTTGGAAAGTTTACTGCTACACTATGTAGCTTTTCTGAAAAAGAAAATCAGAGGTTTTTGATGCAAGAACATCGATTGTTTTGAGGTCATACATCTCACTTGGTGATGATTTAGAATTTTGTTGTAGTCCATTTTTGCAATAGAGCTGACTGAACTTTGGAATAATTTTAAAAAAGTGGACATTGTTTAACCTAGTTTTTATCAATCATTTTGTCAGCACTTAAGGCGATGAGTTTTCATATATAAATCTCTATGTTTACAGAGAATGTGGTCAGTGATCTTAAGAAACGTGCTAGGAAGATTTTAAAAGGCATGAAGGCATCAGTCTCAAACTATCTTATCAGGTAAGGAGACCTAAAGGGGCTTCATATTTATTTTATTGATGAGTAATTTTGATTTATATTGAATCACAGCTGTAGAAAATAGTATTCACATGGTATTAACTGATTGTGAAATTAACATATCGGTCTGTGCAAGTAAATGCTGAAGGAGCATGCTTTAGTTCATTTATTTCTGAGTGCCTCTTAGAATTTATACTGATGAATAGATATTTACATATTTTGTCAGTTGAGACAGATACGTGTTATTTCTAGTACTTTAAATCATTGCCATGGTATACTTTAAATTTTATATTTAACTGAAAATGAAAGTTCAAAAAAGTTCAAAACATCATCAATCCTGTTTGAATTGGGCATGTTTTCCATAGAAATTTTAGTATCAGACTTTTGTATAGAGCTTTATACCATTTTAGATTTATTTAAACTGAGTGAAAAGATGTGCCCAATGAAGGTATTTTCAACATGTATTAATTTCCTTGTACAGTTTAGAATTGTATATAACTTTCAGATCAATTTTTTCAGTAATCAAAGTACTGACATTTTTAAATAAACTGTCTTCTTGAGGCCTCTTTAAATGGACCAGCCCACAGTAACAGTATAATTTGTAAACTTTTTTTTGCATGCATTCTTTTTTTTCTTTCCTGCCTTTAATGTAATATGACGGAATATTTTATTTGACTTGTGATTTTTACCATCTACCTGTTGTTTATTCTGTTTATCTAGAATTTGTTTCAACAGAATAACTCCCTTCATTGTTATTGTATTTATACTTAATCTTGTGTGAATCTTGACATTATGGAACATTTTGCAGAGCTCAGTTGTCTGCTTTCTGTGTCCTCTTTTAATAGAGTTTAGTCTCAGATTGTCCAACCCTCCATTTTTGTTTCTGCACAAAACCTTGACTATTATTGGATTTCAATCAAATTTGATATGCTTCTTGATATTGATGAAATCTTGACTACATTTGATTTTCAGCCTTCTGTGCCATTATTTGACAGATTATGGTGCCAGTTTTTCAGACCCACTCGCTTTTCTACACAATAAATTCCTTGTTTGTTTTTGCATTTCAACCAATTTTGGTATACAAACTGATTTTCAGGACACCTTGGCTGAGTTCAGTTGTCAGCATTCTGAGTTATTTAATAAAATTACAGTCCTTGATTGTCAGATCCATTTGATTAATTATTTTTGCATTTCAGTCAAATTTCAAATGCAACCTGATATTAATGAAACCCTGGCTGAGTTAGATTTTCAGTTACTGCAATGTTGTATGTCAAAGTTCATTCCGGTTGTCAAACAGGCCCATTTTGATTTATGCACAGTAATTCCCTCATTCATTGCAATCAAATTTGATATGTAACTTATCAGGACACCTTGGCTGAGTTTGATTTATCATCATTCTGTGTCCTCAGTAGTCCTTGATTGACGGACCCAATCACTGTCATGTCTGAAGAATACCTCATTTTTTGGCATATCAGCCAAATTTAGTTTACAGTTAGGTATTAATAAGGCCTTGGTTGAATTGATTGTCCACATTTAGCATCATTGTTGTGCTGACTTTTAATCCCTGATTGTGAAACTGACTTCTGTTCCACACAGTAACACTTTAATTACTTTATTTTGAACATAATTTTGGTGTATAGTTTGATCTTCCTGATACCTTTGCTGAGTTGAGTTGTCATTTAACTAAAATTACATTGTCATCATCAGATCATGCATAATTTTAAATATATATAAATTACATTAACTTTCCACAGAATTGAAAATTACACAGGAATCGTCAATATCATAATGTGCATAATTTTAATTATGTAGGAATTACATTAACCCTAAACAAAGAAACAAAAGAACCTAGACTAATATCATCTTTAAAGGAAGCAAGCTTATTGGAGTCGGCATCATGCTATATGAAAGGTAAAGTTTACATTATCTTATTGTAATAGAGGTTTTTGGGGAACTTCCATTTTTTTCTTTTTTAGGTTTACAGGATGGTTTTTGTTCCAATTTCTTGGGCGAATTCTGAATACTGTCCAGGTTCACAAAAGCCAAATGCAGATCACTAAAACTGCTTCAGAGGTGGGTAATTAGGATGGTGTAGAGTGTATGAACAATTATATTAATAACACTTGAATTCTTCATTTACTGGGTACTTGTTTCTGTTAATGTCATAAGACTTTTATAAATGTTTGCAGATTGATTCAACTTGTACATGAATAGAGATGGCTAATTTTTTCTTTGTGGAGGCTCAATAAAGTGATTACTTTGGTGTCCTTATTTGAGTCCCTAGATTATGGTAACTGTTGAAGTTTTTTAAATTAAGCTCCACCTTCAAGATTTTTTACTTTCTTTCTAAATAAAAGGTGAGCTTGAAAAATTGGAATTTCTTGTTTCATTCCAGAGATGCATACCTATCATATACCTTCCTCTTCATAAGAGTCACCTGGACTACATCCTAGTCACCTGGATTTTATGGCATTATGAGATAAGAATTCCCTTTGTGGCTGCTGGGGATAACCTCAGGATATCTTTATTTGGGTCAGTATTGCCTTTGCCTTATTTTTTTTTCTATATTGTCTCACTTTTAAGCTTACTGGCATTTGGTCAAGTGAGCATGGCATTGCCCAGTGTCCATCATGTGTCATCTGTCAGTCATTTGTCCATCAACATTTGTTTGTTACTGTGCTGGAACATCAGCCAATTCTTTGAGATGATCTTGAATCTGAGTCACTGAGCTTGTTCCCACAATGAAAGTGATATTTTTGATCTGATTATGCTTAAATTTGGCATATAAGCATATATTATTAAATCTCAGTCAATGAGTGAAATCTACAGATAATAATGCCACACTGCAATCTTTATTTTTCAAATCCTATTTTAATAAAACTTTGAACATTGGTTTGTATAATCAAGAGCTTGGACAGGTTCACTCTTTAGTCCACACCTGCTTTTTTTTCTGTTAAAAAGAAAGCAAGGGAAGTAAGCCATAATGTGGACTTTGAGAATAAAGGGTTTCGGGAAATGCAAACATGCTCAGTCTTTCCAAATACAGGCTAGAAGAAACCTCAAATGTAAATAATGTCCATTTTGATCTGCCTTCAAGCCTGTGGCTGGTTTCACATTTTAATAGCTTTATGATGCCACAATAACTAGATGACCTTACAGCAATATGACAAGCAATTGAAATTGATTGGATTCTATAATTACTTTCATTACAAAATTGCAGGAATAACATTCAGAACTGAAGTCGAATATTTCTTTGATTGTTGAAACATCAAGTTTTATTTACAGCTTTTTTGATTTTAAAAACATATTCTTGCATTAGCTGGATATTCACCATAAAAAATGTACCTTTTTTGGTAGGTACCACCAAGATGACCTTTCTGTCTCTTTTGGAGATATAATTTGCTTCATTCACATCAGAATGATATGAGGATGTTTAGATGGGTTTTGAGGTTGCTAATATTTCAAATTGCTGTTAGAGTGCCTGAAATATTTTTTTTTGTATGGACTCACATGTATTGTGCGTTATTTTATGTCATTTGACATATTTAGGACCTTTAGTCATAAATTGAATTTTATATTTAACATTAAAACAAAATGAACCCAATATGCTTGTTTGTAAGACTTCTAAATTTATGCATATTATTTATGCCTTTAACTTATTTTTGAGATTTAGTAAAATGGTAAAATTGACATGATATAAAAAGTTGGGGATTATTTTAACATAAGTTGTGTTTTTACACTTGAATAAGCTGGCTTCATGAAAGGGTGAACTGTTGTTTAGTGAGGCAAGTGATATCTGGGTCTGTTGTATATCTGTAAATGTCTACAATTTGCATAGCTGTATAACTAATTTTTGTTTTCCACATATTTTTAGTCATGAGAATAGGTTCTTTGATATTATTTTTGTGATCTACCCTTATATATTTCTTTTTGACACAGACAGCATTTGCATTCGGTATGTGCTAGACAGTCCAAGTTGTCTCAGACTAAAAATATAAATATTCACTGTGATTGTAGGAGTTAGGGATTATGTTGATCTACCTGTATATACATCCTTCCATCTGTACATTCCTTCAGTCAATTTTTTAGTATGTATTTCCTTCAATAGATTTGTAGATAAAGAATTTATAAATTGAAGTCTGTAGATGAGCATACTAATTAAAAATTGTTATTGCGCTTTGGGGTGGGGTTAGGTGTTTGGTATTTTTTTTTTAAATTTCAAAAACGTCGAAAGTATGGTAGGTGAAAATCTGAAAGTTAATTTGTGTCATTAAGACCAGTGATATAACATATGTAGCAGTTTTAGGATTATATCCTTGGCTTTGGTGGGGAAATATTACTGGGTCATCTCTTGGAAATTTTATATCCCCACCATAAGACTGTGTAAAGGATGTAGGACATTTTAAGACAAAATCAGACTCTCCTGGAATCAAGACATACCTATAATGCCATAGCCAGGAATATGTGATTGCAAGTCATTGATTTAATTCTGATTGATTTTTCTTAATTCTTAATTGATTTATTTCTGGTATTTGTTTTCAGGAGACTAATGAGTGGTCTTGGCGCTTATTTCATCCGCAGGAAGTTGGACATGGAGGTTGGCAAGAAAGATAAAATTTATAGATCTGTGCTTCATTCGGTGAGTATTTTGCATTACATCAAGAAAGAAGCATGAAGTGCAAGAGTTTTCTTTTGTTTCACATTATAAGCAGATTTTATCAGTCATATTTTCATTAATCAATATGTGGTTAAGCAGTTTGTAGTAATCAGATATCAATCACATGACAGCAATATGGATTTTTATGAATATTGCTTGTTTATCTTCTCAGGAACAAGTTTTGAATGTTGCTGACAGAGTTGTATTTGGGTGGGATAGATATTTGAATGTTGGTGGCATGCGGTTTAGTGGGGACTGGATAGATGTTTGAATGTTGTAGACATGCGGTTTAATGGGGACTGGATAGATATTTGAATGTTGCAGACATGATTTGAGGTGATAGCATGCCTGTCAACTTGCACACTGAGAGAAAAAAAACCCTGATTTTTGGGGTCATTCATGCCTGCCTTCTAATTTCATATCTTCCAAATTTTGCGGAGGACTCTAGATTATCATATTATGTCTGTTGATTTTCATTTCTCCTTAAAAAAAAAACCTATCTCCGGTGAATATTGTTGTCACATGACGAAATAATGATCACACTACAAAGAATTTTTACAGTAACGAGAATGTTAAGTTGAAGCATTCAAATCAGTTTATGTATTTTTTAAAAAATCCTACAGCAGTACTAAGATCAGAAAAAAAAACTACAACAAAATAAACCACAGAAAAAAAATTGTTTCTAAGTAGGTTCAATCCCATGAATGATCACTGTAAATCTGTAGCATCTCTATTCCCACCAAAGAAACTTAACTAACACAAGTGAATACCTAGCATAACTGTGCTGTATATACAAAAGGTAATTGCCATCATTCAATTAAAAGAAGGAATGAAGAAAAAGCAGCACACAGATTAAGTACCTTCAAAACAATAATTCAGAATGAGTATCATTTAGTAAAAGATGGTAAATGCCTTTTGAGTTGGGAAAAAGGAAAACAAATGGGATATAACAGGGGGGAAAATAGTTGCCACCTGTATGGTAGCTTGGGACTGTGTATTTACAACAAAATAGGGCATCATTTATTTACCAGTCAATTGTTGGTTCTTATATATCACACAATAGAACTTGGATTGTTTGAATTATATCAGAAAGCATTTCCTTTTCGTACGAGAATTGCAGTGATAAGGATTAACTGTTAATTAGTCATGCTGGATTTCTTGCTTGTTTACTTAAGAATGACCTTTAGCTATTGTGCAGCTTGACCACAACTGACCAGAATATGAAAAAGGGCATGTCTTTTGGGGAAAATAAAGCATTTCACAGGGAGAAACTGTACGCTCTTTGAGAATTTGACCCAGAAGATCAGTCAATATTTAGTACAAACAGTGCTAAAAAAAAGTGCTCAAGAATCTTCTCAATTTTAGGTCCCAATCTCTTGGGGTTTTTTTATTCATTTTATTTTTTTTTTTTTTTTCCCCTCCTTGGCTTTTGAAAAGATGACGGGGATAAATGTTTGAATGTTGCAGATGTTTTTTTTTGGGGGGGGAGTGGTTAGATGTTGAATGTTGCTGACATGTGTTTTGTGGGGGAGTGAATAGATGTTTGAATCTTGCAGATATGGATTTGATAGGGGGAGTGGATAGTTGTTTGAAAATGTGGTCATTTGGGTTAATTTTTGTTCAGTATGCTTGTAAAATAAATAATGTCAGTTACACAGTGTAACATGTCAAATATTGATTTATAATCATATTTCATGGTGATTTAGTTTTAAAGTTGATGGAAATAGAGATGGTTGAAATTAATCTGCAAGTTAACAAAATTTTCTTGTGAAAAGTAATTACATAAATATCTGCTGACCACATTGCTTTGGGGCGACAGTATATTAATAAAGCTGTACATTCTTAAAAACATTAGTGATCTGGGGAAGGCACAACACCAGATTGACTAAAACTGAGATATCTGACATATTATGAACCTGACAAACACTAATGAAGGTTTATGTTTTGGTGATGTTTTGAAATTTGTGTTGGATTGTTATGCTTAATACTGACATGTTCAAATGATACTTATGACTTTCAGAACTATGAAAGCTGACCTCATATTGATGTTTATGTATTATAAGTAGATCTCTGTTTTAATTTGATTGCTAACATTGTCAAACCAGATAAAATCAAACATTTTTTACATTCTATGTTATGTAACTTCTCCCATATCTAACTTGTAAAGAAATGTGATTGAAAAGAGCACTGTTGAGGTGTTAAAATGATAATATGATTACAGAGAGGCATCAGTGTAAATGGAAACGATTCTAAAAAAATAAAGTGTTACATGTGCAGCTGCAGTTTGTCAAGTTGCAGGCCTTGTCACTTATTATATTTATCTAAGGAGCCATGCATTAGAACATAACATTATCAGTTTTAACCAATTTTAGTACAGTGCTGGCATCATATTGTAACAATATTTTCATATTTTTAACATATCTTCATGGTATTAACCTATTTTAATGTCAACTTGCCTCAGGTATCTGTAGTTCTTTAGTAAAACCAGTCAGGGAGAAATATACTATGTTGAGTAAAACCAGTCTATGGAGAAATATACTATGTTGAGTAAAATGAGGACATGGACAAGTAAGAGTTACATCTCCTATTCCCAGGAACATGTTCTTGGGAATAAAATATTGAGCCCTGGTCTTTATTTTACATTAATTGTGTTTGTTACATTTATTAAACTGATAACTTCTTGTCCATACTTTTATTATTTTGGTACCAATGTTTCTCTTAAACAGCTAAAAATGATGCTTTTGTAGCATCCTGAAAAAAAATATTCAAGAGGTTTATCTTTCTTGGAATTCTAGGAACATGCCGGGAATTTAGTTATAAATAAACTCTGAAATCAGATTTTTCCAGAGTCGTCGTCAAGGAAAGTTGTGTAAATACTAACTGGTCCTCATCAGGTAAAGTTGATACATTTTAGATATAGACTGTTTTAACATACCTCATTTCTGGATAGTGACATATATCGCCCATTGTCCTTTGGCATTTTAGTTGACATGACATTTCAGTTGACAGGCAAACCTCAGAGAACACTGCAAGTATTTGTCTAAATGGTAGTCTAAAGGTCATGCATGTTTGGTAGAACCATAATTTGGATGAACTGTTTTGGACAAAGGAGATTGTTTGCATAAGGCATACTTTGGAATGCCATAAACCTGAGGCATGCCTGTTTCATGGAGAGATGGATGAAAATAATCATAATCATGTATTTATGTTTCAGTACATGGAGGAACTTTTAAGAGCAGGAGAGGCAATGGAATTCTTCATTGAGGGAAGTCGGAGCAGATCTGGGAAGGCCTTGCCACCAAAGGGAGGCCTGATGTCTGTGGTTTTGGACAGCCTCAATGCAGGTAAAACTTCTTGCTTCAAAACATCAATTATAGTCAGAATTTTATTTAAGTACAATAAGCAATCTGTACTGTTTAGTGCTTCATTAGGGTCTCACAACATGTCCCACATTATGTATTGTATAGTGCTTTATTAATGCTCTACATCAAGCACTGTATAGTGCTTTGTTAATGCCCCTCATCAAACAGTGTATAGTGCTTTGTTAATGTCCAACATGTGCTATATAGTGTTTTATGAATGTCCCACATCCAGTACTGTATAGTGCTTTATTAATGTCCCACATCATGTGCTGTAGTGTTTTGTTAATGACCCATATCAAGCAGTGTATAGTGCTTTATTAATGGCCCATATCAAGCAGTGTATAGTGCTTTATTATTGCCCCAATGAGATAATACAAAATGGCGACATTCATGTATTCCAATGACGATTCCAATGAAAATTTTGAAGGATTTGAAATTGATGACATTGTCTTTAATGATCTGATTAAAGGTGAAGGATCAATGATCCGATTAAAGGTAAAGGATCGGATGAAGGATTAGTACAAGTCCTGTTTCAACATGTTGCATTTAAGATTTATCTAAATCCAAGGGTGAATTGTGAGATGTTCTTTTCTCGTCAGAACATGTGGGACTGTTATATGTGGACAACTTAACAGCAGATTCAAAACCCATATTTTATTTAGATGAAAATGCAAGGGTGATAAGATTTCTTTTTACAGTTTTTCCCGAAGAAATATTCTTTGTTTAAAATAGTGGTGAGAAAAGTAGTCTGATATACATTATAATTTACACAACAGATATCTTGTATAATTTTTATTATGAAAATGTGAATATAAACATTGATTCCTGAGGATTATATGTTCTTGTATTTGGAAATGAGTGACAAACTTTGGTAAGTGTTTAAAATATTAGTTCTCATTAAATTACGTAGTTTGCATAGAACAAGGTTGATATAGAAAATGTAGACATGTACTCTTAACTCAGTAAGCTCTCACTCAGGCAATCATTATGATGCTCTGGGATTCAGCCTACAAACAGCAGCTATAAGGCAGACTACTTGTAGGCAAGGCAGTAAGTACTTGCAGAAGGTAAAGAATTAATGTTCAACTAAATTGATTTGTTTTCAGGTGTAATAGAAGATGCCTACATTGTTCCCATCAGTATTAGCTATGAGGTTTTACTGGAAGGAAATTTCAACAATGAACAGATGGTGAGTTATTTCTGCATACACATCCAACATTTAATAGAAAAATAATCAGATTTATTGCTTTGTGAATTTTGTGCATTGGTTTCTAATATAACATCCAGATTCAGGAAAGCAAACGTTAAAATAGCTGTATATATCAGTTCAACATGAATGGCTGTTAAACTAAATTTGATTGGTTCATTGGGTCTTGGAACAAGCAATTTTTGGAATTTTTAACCTTACTTTCATCATGGGGGCCCCGAGTGGCCTAAAGCGCTGACCGTTACAGATCACTGCCATCTCACCTCTGTCTGCGTGAGTTCAAGTCCAGACTCGGCTATTGTGGGTATGTGAGAAAACTTGCCAGTAGCTTCTCGTGGGTCGGTTGTTCTTTCCGGGATTTTCCAGGGTTCTTCCTCCATCATTAATACTGGCCATCATGTACAGCCTATCTTGTGCTGAAAAATGGTGTTAAACCCTATAACAACAACACCAACAACTTTCATCATGGAAGTTTTACAATTGCATGTTTCAAATAAGGGCCACACAGGAAACCAAAATGGCTGAATCACAACAGAGTTTGTTGTCAGACGATGTTTTCAGTCAGCAAATACTGGCTGGTGATAGCTATGATGACAATGACATTGGGAAAATGTCACTGGAAATACCAGTGTTTGATTTTGAGGCCAAACTTGATGTTGAGTACGAGTCCAATGTACATGTTGGATGGACAGGATACCAGTTATATTTATTCAAGATACTCATGTCTGAACAAGCAGACTATGGGAATGTTGGATTTAAAACCCTAATACAGCATTATGGAAGAGAATAAAAAATCAGTCATATGAGGCAACAAAGCACTGATTCAAGGAAGTAAAATTTTGGCAGAGTACAAGATAGTGAAAACCTATTTTTTGGAACAGTATTCCAAGAGTGAATACCCATGGGGCTATACCTGTGAGATGTTGAAAATTGCAAAACCATAAAAAAACAGTACATTGTTTAAGCTAGTTATGTATAAGTGTTTCAGACAGCAGGCAATGAATGGGAGTTATCAGCACAGAATAATATTTGTACACAGAGGAGGAGGATCATTTTCAGAAACAATCAACATATTAATACTCATAGTGAACATCAGAGAATCAACATACAACATAATTGTGTGTAGATCTCTAGTTGGCAATACCACTCTGTCAACAAAATAATAACAAGACTAACTTTTGTATCATGCAGATGTATTACCGAATGAAGTACATGTTTTCTGTGCAGAAATTAAATAACATTATAAAACTTAAAAAACTGACTGAAATGTGTAAACTCAAAGCAAGATGGATAAAATTTGTCCTGTTTGTGTTTGGGTATACCCATGTATATTTTGATGTTGATATTTTCTGTAGACCTTTTGGTACTTAGTTCCAAGCTATCATTTGGTATTTGTATTACACATATTCCATTTAAATAATACTGTCATTATTTATGCATATTCCTATCAGTTTTTCCTAAGTGGTGTCAATTTCCTGATCTGATGTTGTTCATTTCTTGTGCAATTTTTCCACATAAGAATTCTCAGTATCATTAAAAAACAATAATCTGCACCAAATTTAATTGTTTGGGAAGAAAATCATTTTTTAACAACAAAATCACAGAAGCTATGAGTTCTGGAACTAAAGTCTCACATTAAATAAAATTTAAAGCAGCCAAGATAGTAATTTAAGATGCAACTTTTCTAATTTTACCTTTGGTATATTCAAATCTTGAATGTGATGGAGGAACATGGTTCCAAAATAAACTCATCAATTTTAGAACCTGTTTATTGACTGTGAATCAAGTATATAATCCAAGTCCAACTTAATTATAAGGAAAAATTTTAATTCTTTTGACATCATAATTAGCTGTAAAATATGGAGTAAGCCCATGGTCTTTCTGCCATTCCAACCAAGAGCCCACCACAACAATGTGACCATGCCGAATGACATCATGACATCACAGTAATAATTCTTACACAACTTGAATTGACATCTCTGAGTATTTTGATTTCAATAGATCTTTAACAGAGTGGAACAGTAAGAAAGAGTGACAGATATTTTAAGTATTAGGGAGATATTTAACAATGGCTGTTCCTACTGACACCACTTTCCAATGACTCTTTCTCTGGAGAGATCACACACACACACACACACACACACACACACACACACACACACACACACACACACTCAAAACTGATTAAATCCTTAAATCCTAGCAGCATCCACCCAAGGGAGATAACTTGACCATTTTTGTTTGATTTTATTGGTCTCTGGTTATCACATGGTATTTCTGTTACTTGAACATTGTCTTACAGAGTGTCCATTCAGCATGATCAAAAAAAGGCATACACCCATTGAGAGTTGTTGAAGGACTAGCATTACTACAGATGTGAAAGAATGAGAACCATATTATAAATCAGTGAAGATAAAAAAAGAGTATGTATGGTTTGGCTGTCCCTGATTGGTTGATAATGAAAATGGTATTTTAGTGAAAAGAATCTTTTGAAGTCTTGTCCTACTTGTAACTGATGAAAGTCAGGGTCTTTGTTTTATTAACATAATTTCTATCATTTTACAGATCTGAGTTTGGAGGACTCATTTCTGAAATAAGCAGCTGACTCTTTGGTGTAATATTGAGAGCACACATTTCAAACTTGTCAATCCAGAAAATGGTGCAGCTGTTATGGTTTTCTTTTCACAAAAGCTGTCTCCATAAATGTGTCTATACTGATACAAATTTAATCATGAACACTCAAAATTTTAAGTAATTGAATTTTAATATCATGGTGTTTGCACAGGTTTGCAGTGGGAACTGAATTAGTACAGCGAGTCTTAAAACTCTTTAAGTTTTGTGCAGAAACATTGAATCCAAGTATAATACAGCCAGAACTGTAGATTTTCTATCTTGGATTTAGTCTCCCCATTGAATTTCACATTGATATGCATATTCACAAACAATTAGTATAGTAGTAGGAAAAGTAAGTGACAAATTTAGATACATATCATAAACAAGACAAACAGTATGTGTGGGGACAAGATCATAAGAACAGGCTGGAATGGAGAAGTATAATAATAACAATAATGAGTAGAAGTGTGCTCCTTAAATTTGATGTGTGCAACATTATTTTCTCAGCTTCATTAAGAAATTACATCAAAGGGAAGAAAATAAAGGGTGTACAGTTAATTAAACCACATGAATTTCGCTATTCAAATTGATTTTAACCTTCTGGTTTCATCTGTTTTAGTGTTTCTGTCCATTCTGGTGATTATGTCCACTGAATAAGTATAGTTGGAAAAAATTTGGCAAATTTAAAAATTGAAAAATCTTTTGGCAGAAATTACATCAAAGGGAAGAAAATAAAGGGTGTACAGTTAATTAAACCACATGAATTTCGCTATTCAAATTGATTTTAACCTTCTGGTTTCATCTGTTTTAGTGTTTCTGTCCATTCTGGTGATTATGTCCACTGAATAAGTATAGTTGGAAAAAATTTGGCAAATTTAAAAATTGAAAAATCTTTTGGCAGATTATAATTATACATTGTATTTCTGCCTGAGAGATGTGAATAATTTCATTTCTAGGTTTGTTGATTCCGGTTGTTGCTCAGTTCAAAGGCTTCATTGAAAACATTGATGCATTCTCATACTTTTGTTACAAATATTTATTACTGATGCACATCTCCAGATATTAATTAATATTGCTTGAATAAGTTATAACAGTTCTGGTTGGAACAATGGATATTGTTAGAGAAACTTCAAGTGAGCCAAAATGTACACTTTTTGGCAGTGTATGATGCAGGATTGCTCAAGACTTTTACATCTCATATGTTTACCATAAAAAGTCCATTTGTACCAACTGATGAGGACTTTTAAGTAACTGTCACAAAGGCACAAATGACAATATTTTTAAAAGTCTACTAGCGTCAAAGTTTATGACTCGTACAGCTGTGGTAAAACGGATGGACTACTACCTTTACTGCTGTTGCCACAGTTGAACAGCTGGTTTATTTAGTTTGGTTTGTTTTATGGGGAGGATGTTAATATATTAGGTGGAGGAAGAACTCCGAAAGATCACCAACCTTAATTGGTTGCTCTGTGACAAAAAAAGTCACTCTGCGAGATGTGCAGGTGATCTGTAAAAGCAAGCACCTTAGTACACTTGGGCATTTGGAGCCTCTGTTGATTTGATGTTTATCTTCAACAGTTGTAGTCATTTAGACACAAGATCTCAGGTTTTAGTACATCATTATGGCCTTTATACCATTTTCAGATAAAGAGAATTTATATATGCACCAATTTTACTGCTGAAGAAAATGCAAGTACTATTGTGACACCAAACACCACTTATGTAGAACCACTGACCTTCCACAAATAACTGGCAAATATCTCATTTACACATTGGAGGCAAGTAATCACATGACAAGCATCTTGTACCATTCTGCCTTGGAAGCCCCTCAGATCTGTATCACAAGACAAGCATCTTATACTCTGCTATGAAAGCCCCTCAGACCGTGTGTATAAGTCTTGTATGAAAGACTGGAAGTGGGAGATAGAACCCATGACAACTGGATTAAAAGTTCAGAATGTTACTGCTAGACCATCAGTGATGATGATGCTATTGACAATACAGTTAACTGCAATGATATTGATTTAAAAAATACTCTGGGGAAAAATATTCCTTGTATGTCATCCATTTTAAAAAATCTAATTTATGATATAAAAATGTTTGACTTGCTATATTTCTTTTTTTTAAAAAACATATTAGTCTTGCAACAAGGCATGAAAATAAGACATGGTAACTGAAATAAATGTTCTTACAAGAAATGATATAGTATAAAAGTAGGCAGAAATAATGCGATATCATTTTCACAGGCATTAATGATATTTTCTGACAACTGTCATATAAGTTGATCAAAACATTTATTGAAAAAAATAATAAGGGAATCATAGCATCTGAACACACGTTTAAAGCAACACAAGGTTTAACTATTATTCTAATCAAAACTACATACCTGAGAACAAAGAAAAAAAATAGCAAAACAGTGATCACTTTAGTAAACACAGTTTAGTAAGGATACAAATTTATGATTTCTTTATTGGAATAGAAATCTCTTAATATAAAATCTATATTCATGGAATCACAAATAATAATCCACCAAGAAAATTTGTGTTTTCGCAGTGTCAGACATACATGGCTGACAGACAAAAGAACAACAGTACAAAAGATCAATTATATCGAATGAATACAAATAAAAATATGCAGTAGATTAAATGATCTACAAGAATTCAGTAGATCACCTCCAGCCAGCTGTCATTTAAATCACTTATGTCCCCAACCCAATATTAAAATCGCTTCTACCAACCACTAACCCATAGCCAGAAATTATGTAAAAAAATATGCTTCTGTAGAAGGCAGTATTTTTTTAAAGTAAAATATGTCTGATGGTGGAACATAATTTGTTTAAATTGCTTCTATTGTAGCTTACTTGAATTTAAAAGTGCCTTTTCCCCAGGGCGTATATGTTTTACTGGAACAGCCCTAAGAAAACCTGCATTGCATTAGCATTTACAGCTCTCATCTGCATAAATTTGTCCTTGTTCAGTTTATTGTGAAAATTAGGAATACTTGTGACACATTGAAAACTTCATGCCTTTAAGTGTTTATTCAGTTGATGACAAACAAGATTTGGACAGTTTAGCTAGTATACTATTAAAATCAATGCCAAAATTATATGGACAAGTTGTACAGTTGAAGCCATAAAAGAAATGGCAGTTTAACTATTTTTATTCTTAGAATAATATGGGCAGTTTAACTAGTACAGTTGATGCCAAAAAAAAAATTAGGCGGTTTAACTAGTTTTATGGTTGATGGCAAAAAATGATATTTTGTGTTATGTTGTAACTTTTTCATCACTTTCTCTTGTAGGGAGTTCCCAAAGTGAAGGAGACTTTTTGGGGTGCCTTGAAAGGCATTTGGAGAGTTATCAACAGCAACTTTGGAAGTGTCCGTGTTGACTTTGCTCAGCCATTTTCCCTTAAGGTAATATTTTATACTATTAAAATAAACTAGAAATGTGAAATATTTGGAAGTGTTCTTTATTGGCTAATATAGTTAGAACTAAGTTTTTCTACATCAGACAATTTTCAGTAATAAGTAATTTTTGTTGGACCTGTAATTTTTTTTCTACAATTGGCATTGATCATTGGTTCTAGGCCTTTGAGACATCCCGACAGATAAGACTTAGTCATTTTTAGGAAGATGGGATATTAGTATTTCTCTGCTTGACCATTAAACTGAAAAAGTGTCGGACATGATAATTTTTGCTTTACCTTTTAGAAGTAAGGTGGATAAAATTACAGTGGTTCATTTGATGTATGGTCTCACCAATGATTAATGCTATAAATTATGTTGTGTGGATTTCAAAAGCTTTAAATCAAATATTTTGCATTTTTTATAATTATAATATTTCTCACATTAGAAAAGTAACGTGTGACTGGCTACTGGCTAATGCAAGTAACACAGTTGAGAATACATCTTATTGATAATTCATTTTATCATAATTGTTAAGTGTCTCAGGATCATAAATTATTGTTACAGGAGTTTGTGCAAATTTGTCAGAGTGCCTCTCAGGCTAGACGAGACTCTGATGTCTCACCTCCAACAACCCCAGTCGCGTCCACTGAGACTTTACACAGGATATCAGAAAGCAATGCAGCTATATATGGAACCAGTGTGGTGGAGGAGGAACAAAGACAGTTAGTGAAAAGGCTTGGGGAACATGTTGTGCACAGTAAGTAGTGCCTTGAATGCATCAGCAATGCAGTGATGTTTACTGTTATTTCACCCTAGTTTAAGAAAGTACAGTCTTTAGTTCCGTTTTATTGGCAAGTTATCCAGCAAAAATTTAGCATTTCAAAGTTCTATGCTTTTTCATAGGTTCTTTAACTCAAGCACATGAGAATGCTTTTTTGCCAAGCATGTTGGAGTGAGATCGAACCTGAAAGTCTTACATTGTAAATAAACTACATACAAGTAAGCTAAATATATTGCATATATGTTCACTGTAAGTTACAGATGAGATGTTTATTTTATAAATGAAGGTATGCAATAATGTTTGTATTGGCCAATTCATGTAAACTTTGGTTCCTATAAAAGGTTTGAGAAGGGGTTTAGCAGATTGAGAATAAACT
The DNA here is from genome assembly GCA_016746295.1 of Potamilus streckersoni. NCBI lineage: Eukaryota > Metazoa > Mollusca > Bivalvia > Unionida > Unionidae > Potamilus > Potamilus streckersoni. The sequence goes on along the minus strand of JAEAOA010002345.1, from coordinate 5,052,999 downwards.
ACTGTAGATACAGTCCTAAATAATAATAAGCTAACTAGTAATAATATATATTATTCAAATTACAACAACACAGTTGCAATACAAACATAAAAATACTTTTCACATACAAGTTTAGAAAAAAAACAAAATTATTTCTACTTGGGGCCTGAGGAATCAAGTTCTCTCAATTGGATGGTTACATAAACATGGTTTTCACTGAAAGATTTCTTGTGATGCCTAGTTTGTCCTAAATGAAGATGGTGCTGATCTGTCTTCCATTATGGCCACTTCATTAACCATCATGGAAATCTTGTTGCTACTCATTTTGAATGCATGGAGTTTGCTCAGAAAAAAAACATGATGCCTTTTTTTAATCCAAAATGAAAATGATGCTGATCTTAAGTCCAATATGGGTGCCACAGTAGCCATCTTTAAAATCTTGTTACTCCTTCAAGGATGGTCATTATAAGCTAAAAGACTTCTTCCGGTTGTTGGTCCAAATTAAAAATGGTTTGGTCTTAAGTCCAGTATTGTTGCCACAACAGCCATTTTGAAGATCATCTTATTGCAGCTTCTCCTGAATAGAAAGTTCTATTAATGTGGGGGATTTTCACCAAGAGACTTAATTTGGTACCAGTATGACAAAGATTATGGCAACCTCACAGCAGCAGTCTTTGAAATCTTATTATTTCTCTTTCTGATTGAATGGCAATATTACTATATGGTTTTCGCCAGGAGATTACTTATAATATTTGGTGGTCCTAAAATAAAATGGTACTGATCTTACATTTATTAGTTGCCATCTTGAAAATCTGGTTTTGAAAATTTGGTTGTTGCTGAAGAATATTAGAGAAGGTTTTAACACTAAGAATTCGAAAGGAATAATTCGTCTTATCTTGAATTTCTAGAATATTTTTCCAGTTGAGCATCAGTATCTTCAAGGGACTCTTGGTATGTATACTCTGACTATGCAGTCACCTGAATGTCAGTTATCTATGTGGAGACCAAAATATTTAATACAGTTATGAAAAATGTATATACTATGTGAGATTCATCAACACTGCTAATCTTAGACTTATTGTCGGCTTAAACTATTGACATGTAGCTTGTATTATTGACAGGGCTTTGTTAGATTAAGATTAGGCATCAGTCAGGGTAAAAAATGTCTGCATGTGGAAAGTGATATTGTAGTTTTTAATTAAAAAAAAAATTTTTTCTAAAATTAAAAACATATTGGTTTGGTGATGAATTGTAAATTGTATTTATTGTTCATGTGTATCAGTAATCAGCAAATAGTAAAACCTGTTTTGAAAAACCACTGCTGTATCAGGCAACCTATCTTGAGAGATCAGATTTACAATACAAAGTTTATTGGTTATGTAGTGATATTGTGTGTCATGAGAGGAAATTATGATGTGTCATTAGAGACAATCTGTTGTGAAAGACCATACAAAAGGGTTGGACTATTAAAACAGGATGTGTGTATTTGTCATCTAGCAAATATGGAATTTTCATTGAAACTTGCATTTGTGGATAGAAAAATGATTCAAGTTTTCTTTACTGATAGATAGATAAAGGTTATAAAAGTTTGTGGTTTATAGCAGCATTCAGAGGTAGACAGCAAATTCACAGCATTGTAAATGTGTTTGTAGAGGCTATTAGTAAACAATTCTTTATGGGCTTATCTCCTTCCTTACAATTTTTATTACAGCCATTACCAGACCTGCCAACCCATTTTAATTTTACCACATGGCTTACCAAAAATGCCCTTAAACAATTAACTAGTGGAACAGTAGCAAAAATCTAAAAGGAAGTACAATATTTGGTTTCTTTGAGTTCAATCATAATTTGGGTTTTCATATTAGACTGTGGAGTTGATCAGGGAACCAGTCTGGGTTTTCATATTAGACTCTATGGAGTTGATCAGGGAACCAGTCTGGGTTTTCATATTAGACTCTGTGGAGTTGATCTGAGAACCAGATCAACTGTAATTATTAGGGAATTCCTCAGACATTTTAATCTGTTAATTATGCAAAATGTGGATGTTATCATGCTTTTGCTTATTGTTTGCAAATGTTGTCTACCTTTGTCTGTGAGAGTTTGAGTCTAAGATTAGATGAATGTGGATATATAAGAAAGCTTTCCAGTAGCTTCTCGTGGGTCAGTGGTTCTTTCTGCGGATTTCCCATTTCTTTCTCCACCATGTATAGCCATTCGTGTGCTGAAAAGTAGTGTTAAGACCAACAACAACAACAAATGTTATCTAGTTGAGCATCAATATCTTGAAGGTCAAGAAAACATTTAGTGGTCTTTTATAAAGTCTAAACAGTTGGCACAGAAGTATAAATAATTTCATACAGTTTAAAGTAGAGAATGGCAAATTAAGTTACTGCATTGTTCATACAAAACATGGACAGGGAAAAAATTCAGAATTTGTTCTGTTTTTTAAATTATCTTTGCTAGTTTATAAGCTGGATTTAAAGAAATATAGAAATAAGTCTGGCTTAAAAACACAATACAGTTGCAAGTTGCTGGAGATTGTTATTTTAAATCACGGTAGATAAGAGCCCTCTTTTGTTTGGTATTTCTGAGCAACAATCAGATGACATCAGTGACAGAAGGTAAAATTGTGTAAAAATTTTAGAATATAACCTGAGGAGATATTTTTAGGATTTGCAGGTCAGTGTAACAAGTATCCATAGGCCATCTTCCATTAATAGATCACCTTTCCTTGATGGGTCACATTCATTAATGCCTAGAATAATCCAATCTCTTTAATATTGGCTTAGGTAAGATTTCATTGTAATTCAGTTATTTTTTGTATATAAAGCATATGAAGTTCAACAAAATGTACCAGTAAGGTTGAATTAAAATTTTACTATTTTTTTTCAGCTTGTGTTAGGACCACTGCATTAATGTGTACAAACCTGTTGTCCTTCTTGCTTCTAACAAAGTATAGAAAGGTAAGTGGTGTCTTGCACATTTTGTTATCCTTTTTACTTCATGAAATATAAATCTTTTTGATTTTGTTTCTTCTGGTGCAGCCATATTTACATCACATGACCATCTTCCATTAAGGTATTGATTCACCTCAGCACTTAGTGTGAGAGATGATTATTTCCATATTGTTAATTCTAAATAACAGTGGTTATTTCCATAGTTTTAATTCTGAATACCAGTGATTATTTTAAGGAGTCATGTCAGCAGAGAATCTTATAGCTGAGTAGGTAAGTGATATTTTACAGTAAAACTGTAAAAGATAATTCCAAATACATGTACAAATAACTGACATTATGGTACAGAGAGGGAATGAAAGGAGATACCTGATCTGTCTTCATTTCATTATAAATCTGGACCCAAGTTACTATGCAGTCAAGATTTGTGACATAATCTGGACCCAAGTTACTATGCAGTCAAGCTTTGTGACATAATCTGGACCCAGGTTACTATGTAGTCAAACTTTGAAACATAATCTGGACCCAACTTAATATGCAGTCAAACTTTGAAACATAATCTGGACTCAACTTAATATGCAGTCAAGCTTTGTGACATAATCTGGACCCAGGTTACTATGCAGTCAAACTTTGAAACATAATCTGGACCCAGCTTAATATGTAGTCAAGCTTTGTGACATAATCTGGAACCAAGTTACTATGCAATCAAATATTTTGACATTGTTTTGAAAAAATGTTACATTTTCTTTACTTAGCTACCATCTGAAAGTGCAGCTTGTTAGAAGAACGGCTGTATACAGGATAGAGGTTACTTATGAAGACTTGTTTGATTACCTAATTAATTCCACAGCCTATGATGGGAAAGAAATGAAAGCATTAAGATCCCTATATTCAGTTAATTTGGTGTGTTCCATTTAATTTGGGCTATTCCATTTAATTTGGGCTGTTCAATTTGAACATACATGCTACCCAGGAATGCATTTATTCATATTAAAGCTATAAGAAAATTACAGACTGCCATCAATTGGTTAGTAGCCCCACATCAAAAGTTCCTTCACTTGATCCCAGGTTTGTTTTACTGGAACGGCCCTTATGTTCAGAATGGATAAATGTGTGACATTTTTCACATGAATGAAAGTATTCTTGGATTTCACAGAACCAACCCCAGAAGGGCAAGCTGAATATCATGCCTGGGGTGGTTGTGAAAATAACAGCCTTGAGAAAACAGCATCATGCACGTATTCTACAGTTTAGGGAGAGAATGCAGCCATATTTCAGCCATCTTCTTTACTGTTTCACTTGTTTGGAGCCATGACTTGGTAGGGTAGACCTGCACAGACCAGTAAGCTACATGGAGTGAAGGATCCCTGCAGGTCTGTGACAGGACAGAGTAAGAAACTGACTGCTTGACCTAAAGCAGGTAACAAGAAATTTACATAACATTCTAGCAAAAGAGAACACCTGCAAATCTTGGACCATGAGGAATTAGGAGTTATATGGATAAATCGAGGGTATCAGCACTCTGAGATGGCAATGGAACTATGCTGTTTAAGAACCTTTATGTCCCAGAGCATCTAGCTTGGATCAGTTTAGTGGCATCAGGAAATGGATTAAAAGAGATGGACTATAGTATTCCAGTCAGTAATCATGCATGTTTATCATGTATTCTGTGAAAAACAAGTCTGTCTCACAAAGGAAAAGCAACAGCAACTGAAAGAAAAAAAACTTGAAAGCAAAGAACAGATTTGACCGGAGAGCAGAAAAATTAGAATTCCATCATCAAAATTAAATCCTGTCCCAAGTACAGGCTGTGCTTATGAAAAGGAATTTTTCACCAACCATCTCTACCCTCATTTTAAAGGAACTGCTGTCATCAAGCACGAAAAGGTACCCAAACCAGTGAAAAAATTAACTTGGAGGATTCGGTTGGTTTAGAAATATTACTTCTTGGTACAATTGTGTATGATAAAGATCCATTTCTGTTTTCCAGTTGTGATTAAATGATTTATGCCGAAATTAAATATTCAAGTAAGCCCATAGTAAACTTGTGATTGTGACAAGTAGAAAGTGTGATGTGATTTTATATTCTCAATCCAAGAGGAAATGTACCCAGATACAAAAACGACATTGCAAAGCAATGTAATGTAACAACATTGTACATTTGGTTAGCTATGTATTGTACCAACACTAGACTTTGTACTGTTATACTCAAAATAGACATTGTACAATTAGCTACATATTATACCAACACTACACATTACAGATTCTATTTGTGGAGTTTAGCGAAGTGCAGCAGCAAAACATCTGCTGATTGATGTACTGTTTGACAATGTTTTTGTAGCAAATAATATACCATGTGTGCAAAGACTGTATAACTATGATTACTGAAGAATAAAATGCATAAAAGAAAGAATGAAGAAGCAGTTGAAAGTACAGAGATGTAGTGTAGATATTAAATAAATCCACTAAACAGGTTTTACTTAAGAGTTTACCATCATAGGTATAGATAGTACATATAGGTAGATGGATCAATCAATAGTACACAATCCACTGAATATGGACAGGGGATTAAGTATCAGTAGTGGATATCCACTCAATCTAGTGAAGTCCATTACTGATTTTATTGCAGCCATAAAGGATTTCATTGTATCTCTCACAGGTCCACATTTATTCTCTCCATGAGTTGCCACACTATGCAAACAGATTGGAGAAACCCCAACACGGTAAACCTGATCCTGGCAGGGGTCAATTTCATACCTTTACCTGTACAAACTATACATGTGTAAACTTCTTGTGGTATTAATCAGTTAATTTGTAATGGTTTATCTTCTATTTCCACACCAGTCCATCAGGACATTTCCTACAATTTTTCAGTGTTGTGTTTCAATGTTTCCAAATGTACCTTAATGAAAGTGTCGCAACACCACTCACCTTAGAACTAAAATGATGTTCAGTGAGAACTAAATTCAGATATTGAATCAGTGTCATGAACATCTAGTCTCTAGCATTTCTAAATTTAGAAAAAGGTGTAATGGCCTTGATGCATGTCTAGACTATTCTTTTTTTATTATGAAATCTATATCACACCTTAATTTTTTATTTTTTTAAAAAGCAAATTCTTTCATAATAAAGTATGTTTTTTTAATATGTAAACGTGAATGAGAACCTATTTAAGCATAATTTTCTATTGATTGTTACCCATACCTTTTTTATCACCAACACAAAGAAAGGTATCAGTAATTAAAGAGTTTGTATTTTTTAAATGTGCTATATTTATCACCATTTTGGAATTTGTTTGACAGAAGTTACAAATAAAATTCTGATGCTGGTTTATTTGAAATAAGTAATCATATAAATTGCTAAGGTTAGCAATTTGTTTAGTATTTAATGAGAATATATATATATATATATATATATATATATATATATATATATATATATATATATATATATATATATATATATATATATATATAATGTATTGAACTGTTAACCTGCTATTAGTGTTCTTATATTTTATTATGATCTATTATTAACTCTGTAATTAACATGTACCAAATAAGGCTTTAAAATTTAATAGACTGAAAGTTAAATTAGCATTAATAAACAGAGTGAAAATATTCACAATAGAATTAAGATAAACAGGAAATTTTAGGGATTTACAACCTTTGAAGCCAAAATCTCTGTGAATTTCTACCAGAGATTCCTGCTTAATCCACGAAAAATATGAAGCCACATATTAATATCGATCAGTGGGAGATTCTTAACATACTTTAGGTGTTCTTACAATAATACATAAGCTTGCTTACAATAATACATAAGCCTGCTTACAATAGTACATAAACTTGCTTACAATAATACATAAGCCTGCTTACAATAATACATAAGCCTGCTTTGTGAAATGGTCAGCTGTTAAATATAGGCCAGGTGAGCAATATATGACAAGTTTCAGCCTCTTTTTATTAAAATCATAGTTGAGAGGTGTTCATTACAGTTTTAGAAAAACAAGCAAACAAAATAAGTGCAAATTTGGTCACACTCGACAGAACAATTAACTTTAAAATATAATTGTATATAGCTAAAACATTGCTACCTTCCTTCCAAATGGAGACTGATTTAGCTTGATCTTTGGAGTTAATAAATGAATTTAAGCAAGCAAAACAACAACTAGAATACTGTTGTAGAACTTGAATATCACATTTTGGTGCCTGTAACACGAAATTTAAACATAGAGATGGAGAGGTGTATGGTAACACTACTATACCCATTTCCACAGGATATAGAAATTAATTCATTGTGATAGTGATTAAACTTTGTAATTTATTTATTTCATATATTTTCAGGGTGTGGATTTGGAGATTCTCAAGACAGATTATAAATGGTTGATTGAGGAAGTCATGGCACGAAAGAGAGATGTTGGCTTTTCCAGCACCTCCAAAATATCAGATGTTCTCCATTATGCCTTGTCTCATCTTGGTTCAAATCATGTGCAGAAAAGGTTAGTAGAACAATCGCTTCCTTTTTGCAATGCGAATCAAAAATTAAACTGCATCTCAAAAAGAGTGGTCTCATAAGGCAGAGGGTACATTGTCCAGATCAGAGGTTTTTTCTTCTAAAATGCATACCACTTACAAAATTAAACACAGATATTCTCAGAATTGAACATTTGAAAGGATGGTGACCTGCTTTTCAATTTCTCTATTTTAGGAAATTGTTTAGAGTTTATTTTAGCTCTGCTGGACATAGTCCAGAAGAGCTTATGGGATGGCCTGTTGTCGGTCATCCAATACCCAATGTTTATTCATCTGATAGCAGAAGTTTGTAATCACTATTCATTCTTCCTAAACTACTTGGAGGATTTCCATGAAACTTGGAATGCATATTTCTATCCAGGTCTTGTTTATCCTTGATGAATATAATTCAGCTCAGGTTTCCAGTATGGCTGCTATTAGCATGAGATTTTCACTATAAAGATTTCTTATGACATATAGATGGTCATAAATGAAAATAATCTGACATTCAGTATTGCCACAATGGCAACCATCTTGAAAATCTCATTATTACTACTCTTCCTGAATGGATGGTCATATCATCATGAGATTTTCATTAAAAGACTTTTTAGGGTGTCTAGTTTGTTTTAAATAGAAATGGGCCTCAGTTGGCAAAGTAGTTTTAGGCTTTTACAGATTTCTGTCATCTCACTACTGCCCATGTGGTTTCGAGTCTCAGCTTGGCCAAGAGGGTATGTGAGAATACTATTGGATTCTTCTCTCCTCCATTTATACTGGTCATCATGTATAGCCTATTATGTGCTAAAACCACAACAAGAAAGCTGATCTGACATGCAGTATTGCCACCATGTTTACTCCATTTGTCTTGTAGCAGTGTAAGACACAATCTCACGAATCCATTTGGTCCCATGGATTTTAGTGAATTATCACAAAACTGTAAATCTTATAGTTATCATTGGAAGATTTGTATAAAAGTAACTCCCTTTGCAATTTGTATTATAGGTATTGCCTGTTTTATCATGTATCATAATGCAGTGTATGACACAACCTTGTAATGGTAACTAGTCATGTAGTTTTTGATGGATTGTCAGAAACTTGTCAGATGTCATAGTCATCACCTGAAGATGTACATGTTGGTAAATTGCTTTGCTCATGCAGTTTTGGACTTCCATTTTACATAGCTTAATACAATGTATGATGCTGTTTTGACTTCCATGTCACATAGCTTAATACAATGTATGATGCTGTTTTGACTTCCATGTCACATAGCTTAATACAATGTATGATGCAGTTTTGACTTCCATGTCACATAGCTTAATACAATGTATGATATAGTTTTGACTTCCATGTCACATAGCTTAATACAATGTATGATGCAGTTTTGACTTCCATGTCACATAGCTTAATACAATGTATGATGCAGTTTTGACTTCCATGTCACATAGCTTAATACAATGTATGATGCAGTTTTGACTTCCATGTTACATAGCTTAATACAATGTATGATGCAGTTTTGACTTCCATGTCACATAGCTTAATACAATGTATGATGCAGTTTTGACTTCCATGTCACATAGCTTAATACAATGTATGATGCAGTTTTGACTTTCATGTCACATAGCTTAATACAATGTATGATGCAGTTTTGACTTCCATGTCACATAGCTTAATACAATGTATGATGCAGTTTTGATTTCCATGTCAAATAGCCTAATACAATGTATGATGCAGTTTTGACTTCCATGTCACATAGCTTAATACAATGTTATGATGCACTTTTGACTTCCATGTCACATAGCTTAATACAATGTATAATGCAGTTTTGACTTCCATGTCACATAGCTTAATACAATGTATGATGCAGTTTCGACTTACATGTCACATAGCTTAATACAATGTATGATGCAGTTTTATTAGTAGTTTTGCTTTTTTATTGCCAGGAAACTTGATAATTGTATGTTCAGCATGTGAATTTGCACATATTTATAAATCACTTCTTTCATGCTATTCTTTGTTGTTGTTGTTATGGTGGGGTTTAGCACCATTTTTCAGCACACAATAGGCGTACTATGCAGAAGACTTATAAGTTTATTAGTACATAAAATGAGAAAGTTGCTACTTGTGTACCATTTATACTTGATTTGTCTATGCATCACCCGCTCCCTGCCCCTTTTTAGGTCTGCAAAAAATAATTTCTCTCTAACCCCACCCCACACTTTCAAAGTCATGGTGTAGTTTTGGCAAGCCAAGTCAAACTGGGTGGGTAGATAGATAGGCAGGAACAAGAAGACAAAGCCAGTGTAAAATTAAAACAATTTTATAACTGATTGGAATAAGTCACAAATAAATTGACAGGTTACATTTTGTCCATATTTTGTGCAATAAAGTGAACTCATTATGCTTGATATTTTTAATTCATTTCTATGATAACTCTATTAGATCTACTATGGGTCACAAGCAGGTATAAAAATGTAGCTCAGAATGGACTGATTCACAATGTCACATGTTAATTAATAAATAAACAATGAGAGTAAAGTCCTCTCTTTTATGCTTCACAGTATTTTATAAATATCACTAATGTCATCGGGTACAAAGATCAAGAGTTCATTTTATCATATGAAACACCAGATAAAGTTAAAAAATTCTTCATAATTGTGACTTCATTTTATATATTGAGTGACTGCCATTTAGTGTCTTTATTGTCATCTTCTGGTGCTGATGCTGAGATTGAGATTGGGCTCTGTAAGTGACACTTTGATCACACAGTCTGTGAAATCTATAAAAGGATGAAAGTTGACAGGTGTCCATTATGCAGCATGATCAAAAGGAGTTCAGATAATCACCCTTTATTACTTGCCCCTGAAAAAGTATCAGATTCACAGCTTGATCAAAAGGAGTTCAGATAATCACCCTTTATTACTTGCCACTGAACAAGTATCAGATTCACAGCTTGATCAAAAGGAGTTCAGATAATCACCCTTTATTACTTGCCACTGAAAAGGTATCAATCCACAGCTTAGTTGTCATTTGGGGAAAGAGGTGCCACTTAGGGATTAAGGTTAAAAACTTAACAATTATCAAATTTGTGGTTTAGTAAAAGGATGTGAACTTAAAAACAAAGGGAGTGCTGTGTTTACAAGCCAAGAGGCTTAGAAATCCATTTGCATTGGTAAAAAACTTAGAAAATATCACTTGGGAATATGATTTGGCACATAAAAATGAAAAAAAATTATTAAATCAAAACTTTTGTCAGAAACAGTGTTTATGCAGCAAAACCCTTTTCCCCCAAAAAACCTACAGACAGGTTTTTCAGACTTGCACAAAAAATGGAAGCAACAGCTATAACTTGTAAGAATTAATGGTAAATAACATTGATGAACACTTCATTTTGTGGTAAAATTTAATATTTTTAAATTATTAAAACCAAATAAATGCACACACAAGTATTATGTTAGGAATCCTGCATTGAAATGGATAAACACAGTGTATACCATATATGCATTTTTGGATAGGGATAGTGGCATGAAAAGATGCAAGTATTTAAATTGACAGTATTGTACATCCTGCAAACATCTCAATTCTCCAATATTACCCCTAGATGTTTCAAATATTTTGTATGTTACATACATAAGATGACTGCTATTTAGCGTGAACTGAATTTTCAGCTTATAATGGAAATAAATATATAGTTTTCTTGTGCCCTTGTGTGTTTTGCATATATTTATAGACAATGGCTACAATATGATTTTATTCTTTTTTTTCTGGAGATTTGTTATTATTTTTTATAGCTGTTGCAATTATAAGAATCGAACAGAACAGTTTACCAATTACCAGTCATGAAGTCATAAATCTTTAAATCGGTTACACATTGAACATGAACAGTCTTTTCTTCAATATGGTGTTCTTGCAGGTTGTTACTGATTTGCAAGATCAATGTTTCATGGATCCTGTAATATACATTGCTTAATTCTTAAATTATGTTTGGCTTTTAGGACAACAGAAGGAGTAGTTATGATTTATCCAAATTTGCAACTTCCAGACATCTTTGAACTCAGTTACAACAGCAACCAGGTGATATCAGTATTCTACCTTGAAAGTATTCTAGGTAAGTCAGTTCCATTTTCTTGCCTATTCAGATTAGTAGATTATAACTTTTCTTATTTCTTTGATTTATGTCAATATATTTTAATGGACGTAACTGCTTTGAAAAGCTGTAAGCATTTAAATAAATGCAAAACTGTATAACATCCTGTAACATTGTAAGCTAATGATTAAAAGACTAGAAAAATGTTTCTAATCTGTGCATTTAGAGGTCCCAATTAAAGCAGTATATAATGTAAATAAAACTTATTTTACAGAGCAAATGAAATTTAGAAAATATGCTAAGTGCTGCTTGAATTCTTTCACCACAATGCTGTTCATACTTAGAGACTTTTTTTGCTGTGAAGTGTCTGGAGTTTTTAGAATGTCCAGCAGTATGACAAATTATTCCTTTTTTTAAAACTTTTTATGCATGTCATTTGCTTATTTTCCAGTAAATGCTGTGATATTTTTGAGTGATCTCAGCCTTATAAACCTTAATTCCCTCAACTCAAGAGATGTTGGTCTTGTGTCAAGGGATGAAATCCTCCAAGTAGCAGAGCAACTTTGTCATCTCCTAAAGTATGAATTTATTCCTGCTTCAGTAAGTTTGCTTTGTTTCTTAATGGCTTTTGCAATTCAATAAATGATTGTAAGTCTTGAATATTTTTAAATGTAGATACAAGAAACTCCTTGGCCACATGTACTACAACTTGTGTAGTCAATATGAATGGAAAATCATTGATACTCTTTGGATCCTTCATCTGTGGCAGGTCCTTACCCAGTTTTCTCAGCATCCATTTGCATGTTGAAAAAACCCAAACTGCTCTTGTTAAATAAATGTTCAATACATATGCACTATTGTTAGAATGTTGTTAAATGTTAGAAAGTGTTCAAGTTGACAGACCTATGTGTGTGTATCATCACAGAGAGTCTATTTCAGCTTGTGTTTGATGTAAAAGAAGTGTATATGTATGCTGTATCATCACAGAGTCTATTTCAGCTTGTGTTTGATGTAAAAGAAGTATGTATGTATGCTGTATCTTTACAGAGTCTATTTCAGCTTGTGTTTGATGTAAAAAAAAGTGTGTATGTATGCTGTATCATCACAGAGAGTCTATTTCAGCCTGTGTTTGCTGTAAAAGAAGTGTGCATAATCATGGCTTTATAGTGCCAAGCAAAAGCCTGATAAACTTTATCAGTATCACCAGAAAAACAAATCTCAAAATGCAGTTTTTAAGTCCAAGATCAGTTGAACATCATGGTGTGTAAACTGCACCATAAAGTCCACACTCTAGACTGAACATCATATGTGTAAACTGCACCAAAAAGTCCATAATCTAGACTGAACATCATGGTGTGTAAACTGCAACCCTAAAGTCCATAATCAAGACTTAACATCATGTTGTGTAAACTGCACCATAAAGTCCACACTCTAGACTGAACATCATGTGTGTAAACTGCAACCCTAAAGTCCATAATCTAGACTGAACATCATGGTGTAAACTGCAACCATAAAGTCCATAATCAAGACTTAACATCATGTTGTGTAAACTGCAACCATAAAGTTCACAATCTAGACTGTAGACTGAACATCATGCTGTGTAAACTGCAACCATTAAGTCCACAATCAAGACTGAACATGGTGTATAAACTGCAACCATAAAGTCCACAATTTACACTGAACATCATGGTGCGTAAACTGCAACCATAAAGACCACAATCAAGGCTGAACATGGTGTGTAAACTGCAACCATAAAGTCCACAATCTAGACTGAACGTCATGGTGTGTAAACTGCAACCATAAAATCCACAATCTAGACTGAACATCATGGTGTGTAAACTGCAACCATAAAGTCCACAATCAAGACTGAACATTATGGTGTGTAAACTGCAACCATAAAGTCCACAATCAAGACTAAACATGCTGCGTAAACTGCAACCATAAAGTCCACAATCTAGACTGAACATCATGGTGTGTAAACTGCAACCATAAAGTCCACAATCAAGACTGAACATTATGGTGTGTAAACTGCAACCATAAAGTCCATAATCAAGACTGAACATGCTGTGTAAACTGCAACCATAAATTCCACAATTTAGACTGAACATCATGCTGTGTAAACTGCACCATAAAGTCCACACTCTAGACTGAACATCATGGTGTGTAAACTGCACCATAAAGTCCACACTCTAGACTGAACATCATGGTGTGTAAACTGCACCATAAAGTCAATGATCTAGACTGAATATCATGGTGTGTAAACTGCAACCATAAAGTCCATAATCTAGACTGAACATCATGGTGTGTAAACTGCAACCATAAAGTCCACAATAAAGACTGAACATCATGCTGTGTAAACTGTAAAAATCCACGATCTAGACTGGACATCATGGTATGTAAACTGCAACCATAAAGTCCAAGATCTCAGTTGAACATCATGGTGTGTAAACTGCAGCCATAAAGTCCACAATCAAGACTGAACATCATGGTGTGTAAACTGCAACCATAAAGTCCACAATCAAAACTTAACATCATGCTGTGTAAACTGCAACCATAAAATCCAAAATCTAGACTGAACATCATGGTGTGTAAACTGCAACCATAAAGTCCAAGATCTCAGTTGAACATCATGGTGTGTAAACTGCAACCATAAAGTCCAAGATCTCAGTTTAATATCATGGTACACATCCTCTGGCAAGCAAGTTAAAAATGAAAAAGATATTATAGTAATTATATACCTGTGCAAACATCAGGTACTACTTTTGTATTTCGTGCTAAATATCTTGTCTTACAATGTAATTCATGATGATTTGTGTGATTGTTATAGTGTGACCATTAAATCCTTGACTTAAAAAAGAATTAACCTTTATTATTTCTTAGGTTGTCTTACAGTACGAATCGAGCCCTTGTGACTATTTTAGTTAATACCTTTGATTTTCTCAATAGCCGCTTATGAAACTGGAGGAGGTCCTAGCTGATACTATGGACCAACTGGTTACCATGGAAATACTCAGTGTTGAGGAGAATGAGCAGGTAGGTTATGTGTCACCAAATAGTTTGTCTCCACCATTTATAAATGGAATTCTAATTTTAGGAAGTATTGGTCTAGATATACATGCTAATTTTATAACTGCAACTCCCTAAGTAGGAAACAATGACTGAGACATGTAGCATTTATAAATGTATTTCCCAATTTAGGAAGCAATGGCATTGACATACATTCAGCATTTGTAAATTAAACTCCTCATTTAGGAAACGAGGACCCTGACATATATACTGCATTTATAAATGTAACTCACTATTTAGGAAGCAATAGCCCAGACATACAGCATGCAGCATAGGAAGCAATGGCAGCATTTATAAATGTAACTGCTCTTTTGGGAAGCAATAAACTAGACATACAGAATTTCTCATGGGTCGGTGGTTCTTTCTGGTGATTTCCCTGTTTCTTCCTCCACCATTAATACTGGCTGCCATGAATAGCCTATCGTGTGCTGAAAAATGGCATTAAGCCCAACAACAACAACAACAACAGAATTTATCAGTTCAGCTACAGATTTAGGTAGCAATGGCTCAGACCTACACATAGAATTTACAAATGCAACTTCCTATTTAGGAAGTAATAGAATCCTCAACAAGCATGCAAAATTTACAAATGTAACCATTTAGGAAACATTGGCCCAGACATACACATAGAATTTATAAATGTAACTATATAGGAAACATTGACCCAGACATACACACAGAATTTACAAATGTAACCATTTAGGAATCGGTAGCCCGGACATACAAAATTTACAAATCTAACCATTTAGGAAACATTGGCCCAGACATACACATAGAATTTACAAATCTAACCTTTTAGGAATCAGTAGCCCGGACATACAGAATTTACAAATCTAACCATCTAGGAAGCATTGGCCTAGACACACACATAGAATTTAGAAATCTAACCATTTAGAAATCAGTTGTCCAGATATACACACAGAATTTACAAATTAACTATTTAGGAATCTAAGGCCCAGACATACACACAGAATTTACAAATGTAACTATTTATTAATCAATTGCCAAGACATACAGTATTGATTAGAGTGAAATTTAAGGAGGCATGAAGTTGAATTTAGGTCTGTTTGTAAGTATTAGCAAACTAATTGAGCCAGTCTATTATTGAATCTTTTTGTAGTCCCAATGTTATTTTATTTTTTTTCTAGTTTTTCATGGGGACATGAAGAACAATGAAGAATGTTACTTGCATGCAGTAGAAAGCATCATTAGACTAGAACTCATGCAGACAGAGGTGAGATGGCAGTGATCCATAATGGTCATCACTTTAGACCACTCGGCCACTCATGGCCCCGAAGTCTTGCCTTTGTTACATTGCACTGAACCTAGACATAATTGTCATTATGACTCTATGGGATTTGGGGATTTGAGGTCGCAAAGGAGATCTGTGTGTGTGTGTGACCAAAAATATGACATCTAATTGAAAATAAGTGATTTTTTTTCTTCATATAAGTCTTTATAAAATTAATATAATTTAGAATTTGATTAGAAAAAAGAAACAAAAATTACATTAGTTTTCTTTGAAGCATTTAATATTCTTTTAAACCCCAAAATATAGTTGGCAGACTTTTTAGGGTTCTAGCATCATCACATACATTTGCCCACACTCGTATAAATACTACCACACAAAAATATATCCCAACTTTCTTTCTTTAACATCCATTGTATAGGAGAATATTTTCTTAATTAGCTACTGCCTTTGCTGCTGTCATAAGTTTGGAAAAGGGACATTGAAGGTAATAAAATGTCATTCATGTTAATCATTACACCCATTTGAGACTAGATGGTACTGTTGTTAATTCTTGCATTCGGAATGATCATTCGAAAATCTGCAATGTTGTGAGGGATTTGCAAATATGCTAGGTAGTGTTGATATTTTGATGGGTGTCATGCACACTAGAATGACTATGTCAGTGGGGTATTTCCAATGTTTGCCTGAAATAAAATGCTTTTCACCCATGGCTGTTGCACTTAAAAAAGTTATCTCTTTCCAGGAGTTCTGTAATTTAGTCATGCTGGATTCTACTCCTTTTGCAGATGGCTCATCTTTTCTTAAATTAAATCTGCATTGTGATATTTTGCTGTTAAAGAACTAATCATGCTTGTAAATCATAATTTTGTGTTTTATATATGGAAGAAAATCAGACATAAAAAAGCATTGCCATTGCCCACAAACTCGCAAGTAATCTGTATTATTCATTATTTAAACATTCAAGGCAGTTATGTGTAATAACTTTTGTTCTTCAACATGTCTTTATGACTATGCCTGACTCGTACAAATTGGGTTGTCCCACTTAGTATCCTTTTCTTATGCAAATTAGCCTAATGGGCTCTCCAACAGCAGTGTTCAAAGGACTTCATACGACATAACCCTAGCTGTTCTCAACAATTTAAATAATCTGTGTAATGGTGGAGTTTATCTGTGACTTGCCTACCTTTTAATAGACTCTGTGATAATCATGTGTATAAACTGACTCCAGGATCAAAGTAGGACTGTTTACTGTTTGTACACACTATATGATCCTGATATGTATACTTGTGGTCAACAAAATTTCTTTCCCCAAATGAAAGGCTATTAAAAAATTAGGTATTTTGCATAACATGTTATGGCAAGTATGACTAGATTGGTATTAGAATTATTAGGTACAATATAATTCCTTGAAAAATGTTGACATGTTTGATTATATATTGTACTAGAAAAGGTCTGAAGGATGGAAGATCTTGGTTCAGTTCAGTTTTATTCATTACCTGTTATTAACTCCATAATTCCCTTCTCTCTTAGTGAATGTCAGCTACTTAAATGCAAAAATATGCAAAGAACAGCACAATCATTTCATAGATTATTAGCTGGACCAGGTGGCCTAGTGGTCTAAAGCACTTGCTTTACTGGTCATTGCCATCTCACCTCTGTCTTTGTTGATTTGAGTCTGGGGCTCTACCAGTATGGGTATGTGAGAGTGCCTGCTTGTAACTTTCTGTAGGTTAAAGGTTCTGACCAGGGTGTTTCCAGGTTTTTCATATCCACCAACTACATGCATAGCCTATAACTGAAAAATGGTTTAATACAATACAACTTTAACATTGTTAGCTAACTTGGTCACAGACCAGAAGAACTTATGGAATATGCAACGTGTATCAGTGTTTTAGTTGAAATTTATTATCACTACATTACTAATTGCCATGCAACTCTACACACACATTTATTCAATGATCTGGTTAGTCTTAATGAAAATGGGGCCACTTTTGCATGCAGATGCAGTAGTTGAACATGTTATTGGTACTCCTTCTAAGAGAAAGTCATATGGATAGAGGGTTTGTACTTCAACACTTATTATGATATCCTGTTACTCCATGATGAAAATGTTTAGACATTCATTATGCCCACCACAGTAGCCATCTTGAAAATCGTGTTTGTCCTGAATGGAGTTAATGACTTGAGGTTTACTTCTTTTGATATCTATTTGGCCTATATGAAAATGGTGTAGGACATCCAAGATGGCCATTACAGAGGCCATCTTGACAGTCTTTTATCACTACTAAATGGTAATGTCAACATGGGGTTTTCACTAAGTCTTTTTAAGGTGTCTATGGTGGCAATCTTACATCCATTATGGCCTCCATGGCAGTCAGCTTGAAATTTATGTTGACAGTATAAAGAATTTATGTTGACAGTATAAAGATAGAGAAAATTAATTTTATAATCTTTAATAGATATCTTTCTTAAAACTGTATATAAGATATAAAGTGTAAAAAGAACTGGATTTTGGCTTGGATTCCTGACTGTTCTTCTCATCCAGTAGAGGACAAGTCCATTAGGGAAGTCTTCTTTATACTGAAATCAATTGCAATTTTAATCAGTTTTAGTGATCACTATCACCTACTTTGCCAACATATTACTAGAATTTACATTTTCAATTTTCAATATTTTCTTTGCACAAATTATAGCCAATGATTTCAGAAGTCTTTCTGACTTCCCATTCAGCTATTAGCCATGTTACCAGGTTTGCGTTTTGATAATAAATAAAGTTTACATTTTGTCTTGTTTCTGTTTAGTTCAGCCCATCATTCAATACATACGACCGTAACTGGGCCAAGAGAATATCAGCCAGTCTGTCTTGGGCAGATGAAGAGGACCCTGATGATATTTATAGAGAGGAGCAACTTCTTAAAGTATGTATTGTTAATTGTACTTTAATATGATAGTCACTGCCAGTTAAATTTTGCTATTTTGAATCCTTTTTATCTGCACAGCATAAAGTGGAACATAGTTTGTTAACGAGGCCATTTGTCAATCCATATCTCTATTGTTAATTTTGTTTCCAATTAACAAATTCAAGTTCTCCATCATCTCTCATTATCAAACTGTGGGGATGGCTTTTACTTTGGGTACGAAAAATACCTATTTATTTTGGGGTCAACAGTCAAGCTTTCTGTGACTGAATAAATAAAATGGTTTCTGTACAATAACATTAGTTATGCATCATATACTTTGACCTAATAAGGAATAAGCATATCACTTTTGGGGATCAAAATAGAACAATTCTGTCATTGTGACTGAAAGAAGAAAACCAATTTTTGAGCAATAAAATCTGTTCTACATCATATGCCTTGCCCATTAACCCTAGATGGTCAAGTGATGTAAAACACTTAACTTTTTCCAATAATTTCTGTCTCATCTGTGTCCTTGTGGGTTTTATTCTTGAGTTTAGCCATTGTAGGTATGTGGGAAAGCTTGCCATGAGTTGGTGGTTCTTACTGGAATTTTGTTGATTGTTTTGCTTGTCAGATGAGGAAATATTGGGTTCAGAGTTAAAAAGTCGAGATGACTGTAACTGAAAGAAGTAAAATGATCTCTGCACAACTACATATGATCTACATCACATACCTGGACCAAACTTTGTGGATGGCTTGCAATTAGAATATGGAAAGAGATGTTGATTTGGGAGTATAAAGGCCAAAAGGTTAGGATCAGTATGCCTCAGAGAAGAAAAAAGTTTCTGTGCAGTAACAATTGTTCTGCATTAGACTTGGTCCAACTTTGGATAAAGGAAAAATTCATTGACTTTAGGGTAAAGGTTGCTCAGAAAGCAAACTGGGCTTGCAAGATGTTTTTTGGTCTTGAATAAGCTACTTGACTAAACTTTGTTGGTGGACTACAAACAATGCTAGGGAACCCCGAGTGGCTGAGTGGTCTAAAGAGCTGTCCGTTACGGATCACTGCCATCTCACCTGAGTTCGAGTCTAGGATTCAGCGAATGTGGATATGTGAGAAAGCTTGCCAGTAGCTTGTCGTGGGTCGGTGGTTCTTTCCGGTGATTACCCGGTTTCTTCCTCCACCATTAATACTGGCCGCCATGAATAGCCTATCGTGTGCTGAAAAATGGCGTTAAGCCCAACAACAACAACAAACAATGCTAATTTAAATTACTTATGGTATAAAAAGCCCCAAGATATTCTGGAGTTAAAGACAGGGGTCACGGTCATGGTAAGTTTAATATGAAAGTAGTGGCTTTACCTGATCACATTACATTAGGATTACGTTCATTGCTACCTCCAAATCCAACCATCCTGGGAAGACAGAAAAAAAGTCTTTCGCCTATATATTTTATATAGATGAAGCCAAGCAACTGTTACAGGTTAACCTCCTTTCTACCTGCTAGGTGGTAGCCATTATATCCAGTTTAACCAGTTTTTACTTTTACTGCCATATACCAAAATGTCCTCTAGACAATCCACATAAATTCAATGAATTTTATAACTTCATTTTAATTATCCACTTTCCTTTTCAATGTAAGTAAAAATATAGTTTAGTATGGTGCAAGCAACATGACTTGTGAATTCATTGATATTTTTGTGGTTTTTGTATTTGTTATTGCCACATATGATTTTGATCAGTAACATTCAGTTTCACTAGAGAAATTTCATGCACTGTAACTTAACAAACTATTACTGTTTCACATTTTATATATATATATATATATATATATATATATATATATATATATATATATATATATATATATATATATATATATATATATATATACATACATACACACACACACACACACACACAACTTTTGTAGTCTGAAACTAAGTAATGGTTAAAGAGTGAAGAAAATAGTTTTTGTAAAATGCAAGATATAATTTATTTCCCTGGAAAATTTTTAAGAGAAATTTAGTCTTGTAAATTAAATCCTAAAATGGTCCTAAATGAATTTCAGTAGTGTTAAGAGTAAGTTCCAATCTTGAATGTGCAGATGTTTATATCTCTTTGTGCTAATTGTGCTAATGTGTCAGCAATTTTGATGTATCACAATGATATAAACCAGAATGTCTTTGAGTGAGTTCACATCTAGTCCTAAAGTACCAATGAGTACTTTTGAATTCCAAAGAATAATTTAGATAAATTATCTCAAATTATAACTGAACACAACTAGAATTGACTTCACTAAGACTGCCATGAGTACCGTATTTTATGTATTTTTTGCACTCTTTAATTTTTCATACACAATCCAGTTATCAAAATAATAATTTTTTAAATGTATCATAATTTTTCATACACATCACTTTGTATTATATGAAAAATTCATTAAATTATCAAACACAACATTTCCACTAAGAAGATTTATGTTTACAAAAGAGGTTGAATATACCATATTCCCGATTTGTTTTACAAAAATTAATTATGAATTGTTGGTGAGAAAATATATTGATTGATACATAAGCATGGGTGGTCAAGCAGGGGTCGAGTGACCCCCACCTAATCATTATTCACACTGCATTATATATTCCAACAAGTTTAATTATGCAAATGAAGCTGAAAATATGTCACAAGATTCTGTTCAAAATGTTTTAATAGAAATATTAGCTATAATTTCAGACTGCTTATTATACTAACTCTCCCGGTTGTGACTGACTGAACCCCACCCCACCCCACCCCCTCTTTTGCAAAAGATCCTGCAGGTGCCCATGTGCAAAAACTCTTTTTATCATTACAATATCTACTGGTGTTTATTAACAAATGAACAAAGGACTTTTTAGACCACACCTTTAAATATTATTGTTAATTAGTCACCTTGACAAACATCACATGCATTTTAAAACGAGTTCAGAAGCCCTTTGATGTTGTCTTATCCAACAAAAATTACATCACAGTACATGCTAAAGTGAAGATCAAAGACCACTGGTCAACTTGTCTTATTGTTTCATCAGTCATACAAACTTAATTTTCCATCATAAATTTGAAAATCAATTTGTGTATATACATATGTTATCTTTTAAGTGCTTGTTCCATTTTCACTTGGATATAATTAACATTTTATTGCAAATCTATTCTATGATATACCTTACTATTATCTATTTTGGAATGTTCGAAGAGCATAAAATACATATTATTGCTTGTCCGTCCTGATAGCATCTACTATATGGACAACTTCTTCGATAGCACATTGACAAATTTTCATTTCCCTTAAGTGAGTCTCATTTCCCAAGAGGCAGCCTCAATGATTTGACCTTTTCAGTCTATTCTTGCCCTCAATCTGGTTTCAACTAAAAAAGTCGCTAAGCATGTTTAATTACAGTGTAAGTGACACTTACAGTCATGTGGTTGTTGTGACAATGTACATCATAATTTAAACAGGAATGAACTGTTGATTTAGCACTGTTTATTCCCAATGGAATATAGTAAGGTTGTAATACATAAGGATTATCCCACTCATCTGGTAACTGAAAATAGTATTTTTTTTCTCTTTGCAAAAACTACACTGAATAAATAGTCTTGTACACTGAAATGTTTTTATTTGGTTGATCTCTCTGGCGTGCATGCACACACACACACACATTAACTTAAACGTTGATTTAAAGTTCTTTATTTTTTTTTTTTGCAATTTGTTAATGAGATTATTGTTGCTATAAAAATACAGCTTGCACTTTATTTCCTGACGATGTGGGGTTGTATAGTTGCGTACAATTTACCATAACTTATACCTGTTCAAACTGTCTTGATCATTTTGCACAACATAACAGGTACATATGATCTAATTGCAGATGAGCTTGCACACTGAACATAATTCTCTGTCTGTCTCTCTCTCTGAAAAACTTGTTTTGGTATGATCCCTTTATATTTTGTACATGGTTAGCACCACCAAAGTTTCAGGTAGGTAACTGTTGACACATCTGGTTACTTAAGCTTGATGTGAATGGTTGTGAAACTGAATTTGGTTAGTACATTGGACCCTGGAACACAGAGTGGATATATAATAAAGTTCAGACTTAAATTATTTTTTTTTCATATAGAGTTTGACTATCTGTTATGTAATTGGAATACATGCAGATTAAATGCAGTTGCAAATACCAAGACAAATGTGAAAATCTAAGTGTGATGGCCTTAGTGCTGCAATTTTCATTTATTTTTTTCTACAGTTCAGCACCAAAGATTCTTGTGCTTTAAGGGTTAGCCAAACTTACCATATTGTTTGTACTCATTCAAGGAAAACCTTAGTTGATTTTGAGGTCTAAGGTCTCTATGATAAAAAAAATGGAAAGACAGTTTCTTCAGAATAACTTGAATTCTATAATATATCCTTTACCAGACTTGGTATCTTGTGTGTTTTTAAGGCAAGAAAGACATCGTGTGATTTTGACTCTCTGTGTCAAAGGTCAAGATCACAGTATTTGAAAAAAGAGTGCTTCTAATAGTTTCACAGCAGCAACGTTGAACTAACATGGTGGAATGCTTCTACTGGAGATTGGAAAGATGACTATTGTTATTTGGCACAAAAATTCATGCCATGGGCACTATGACCAATAAATGGACATTTGCACTGAAAGCTCTGTTGGTGTATTATAAATGAGGCCTAACAAAAAGAAGTGACTTTTAAACTTGAAGGTTTGTTGTTGTTGTTGTTGGGCTTAACGCCATTTTTCAGCACACGATAGGCTATTAATGGCGGCCAATATTAATGGTGGAGGAATAAACCGGGAAATCACTGGAAAGAACCACCGACCGACCCACAAGAAGCTACTGGCAAGCTTTCTCACATATCTACAGTAGCCAAATCCTAGACTCGCAGACAGAGGTGAGATGGCAGTGATCCGTAACGGACTGTGCTTTAGACCACTCCACTACTCGGGGCCTCTTGAAGATTTGGAAAGGGCACAATCATAGTGACTTGAGATAATGCTTAAAGTCCCTGTGAGTCAAAGAGTAAAAATGCTTTCTTCACATAAACTTCTGTTCCAGAGTATATACTGTCAGTGTGACAAAACTTAATGGTATCTCTTCCTTTGCTTGTTGTTTCTTTTACATAGTAGGGAATTCCCTAAACAAATGACAAGAAGCATTGGGTGAGTGGATACTGTTCATGGTTTTCTTGTTGGTCAATGTATTTGATGTGTACATCTTGTTAACATTAATTTATTTCCATGATTAATTTTAAGACAGTCTCCAAATATATCCTGTATCAACTGAAGAAATTCTTCCATGTTGAGCATCTTTTTTAAATACCATTGTTGTCTTGTATGTGTTGAACATATTTTTACAGTATTTGTGTATGGATTATCATCTAACTTTGTGTGGAGATACCAGTTTTAAACCTATTTCAACTTTGGTCAACTGTATACTGATGTTAGTGCAAAATATTACTGTGCTGAAAATAATTATAATGTTCATAATTCAGAGTTATAATTCTCAGCATTGAATATGTAATCCTTGAGAAAAGTAAAATATTTGTCTTTGTTATGATTTGTCTATCATGATTTGTCTGTATATTTTGGTATATATTCCTGAATCAAACATATGAGGATCATGAGAAGAACTGTGTTAATTACATAAGTCCAGCTGCAGACAATAAAAACCCTGATCTTTGATTACATAATCTTCTGGCTGAATAGCTCTATGTTTACTTCTGTAAGACTACATAATCCCAGATCTGCCAGTGTATTATGTGACTGTAGATATGGGTCTATGCAGTTTGCAGTTGGACTTTTAATCAAGTACATATAGTTAAAAGGCATGGAGGGTATAATTAACACTGTTCCAGGTATGGCAGGGAAATTAATACTTGATGGATGCTATTGTCTTTTTATTTTTGGATAGCCCTTAAGTTAAACAGCTTGGTTGTCAGAAACCTTTCCTATATCCATTCATATTGCAAGCCTGGTCCTCCTTACTTTCCTTTTATAACATTTACTTAACAAATAATTAATTTCAGGTAAACATCCATAGAAGTGACTGCATTGATAAACTTGTGTTTTTCCATCGTATACTGGCCCCATTCTTTGAGTCCTACCTTGTTGCTGCAAGTCACATCTCAACTTCCCTGGAAGAGGAAATGTCAGGTTAGTTCAGTTTGTTTTACTGTATTTTTGTTTTGTACCTTTGTCACAGTATAATAATGATGATGATGTCTGCAATAATTATTTAGAAAATGTACCATTTACTGTTAAGAATCCTGTATTTCAGTTCTCTCAGTTTTTGTCTTTCTCACTGTCTCACAAAATAAATATTTAGAAGGACAGATATTCGCATAGTTTACACAAACACAATCTGGAAAATCGAAGATTATGTTATGCAAATATCATGGTTTCTTCCCATTTAGTCAATCAGTTTTGAAATATGGAAAGGTGGATGGGAGGTATGAAGTCTTTTTTTGCATTGTATGTACCAACCAACCATTATTACTTTGGTGTGTTCATTAGAGTTTCATACACAAAATTATCTTATGCTCACATATGTATGGAATTGAGATCATTAATAAAAAAAATTAAATAAATAAATAAAAAATTAAATAAATTTTTTTAAAAAAATAAAAAATTAAATAAAAATTAAATAAAAAAAATATAAAGCACTATAAACTGATTTTGTCCTTTAAGAAACCCTTTTTACCCCCAAACTTGATTTACAATCAATAAAGTTATAGAAAACAAGGCTCACCTTAGTATTTGAAAGAGTACACATATCATAGTTGTAGCTTGAAAATGTGAAGAAAAATAAGGGATACCAGTTTTAAATGAATCAAGAATATGGTGATGCACTTTAAATTTTACTGTTCTGCAAGGGGTTTGAACTTGTTTTTTTTGTCTACAGATTTTCTATTAGGATTTTCCATTTTTTCATCTCTCTATCCTACGTCTGTCCATTCCATTTTTCATGTCTGCAAATAATTTCCAGCCCTGGTTTTCAGATCCATTCATTTTTATTTCAGGCTGTTAACATCCTTAATTATCCCATGAACTTGAAAGTAAATTTTATTTGCAGCATTATATTTACGAAACTGGCTGAGTTTAATTGACAGTATTCTATAACATTATTTAGTGTGTTTATAACACCCCTGATTGTCAGAACCACCCAGGGCCTCAGGTAGCAGGGTAGTTTAAAGTGTTTCCTGTTACCAATCACTTCCAAATCACGTTTGAGTCTCAGGCTCAGCCAGTATGGGTATTCAAGAAAGCTTGACAGTAGCTTCATGTGGATCAGTGGTTCTTACTGGAGTTATTCAAGGTGCTTCCTTCACCAGTTATGCTTTCCTCCATGTATAGCCCATCTTGTGCTTAGAAATGGCATTAATGCCAAAACAGCTACAAACAACATCAGACCTACCCTCTTTTTTTATACACAATAGCTCCCCGACTATTACTATATTTACAACTAAATTTTGTAGACACCATAATATTGATTGTATTTTAGCCTGTGACTGTTGAACCCACTCACTTTGATATCAGGAAAGTGATTGGTTGGATATTTACCAAATTTGGTAGATACTTGATATTGATGGAACATGCTTACTTTATTTCTGCACAATAGCTTCCTTGCTTATTGTTGTAGTTCTGAATACAGCTTGATACAGATGAGACTTTTGCTAAGTTTGATTGTAAGTTTGTCCAGGTTCAATTTTCAGCATGTTTCACCATCTTGAATTATATTTATAGCCCCTTATTGACACTTTCCAATTTTCCTTTCTATTCAACAATTACAATGGTTTACTTGTCCTAAGCTTTACAAAACTACACTGTTCTACTTCCAACATAAAAGGAAAAACTTTAATTCCTTTAGTTTTCTTTTACATTATATTCATAGAGTTTCCTTTCAGGGGTATAATGTTAATTCTTTTTTGGTTGTGGTACTCCTACCATTCTCATGTTGTTGTATTTTATATATGAAAGTACTTAAATAAATAATTTGTAGTTTTTAGTTTTGCCCATTTTGATGTAAATTGAGATCATCATTGAACATATGAAATTAAGTATTGGAAAATATACAAGTAAATGTAATGACTCTAGTTTAACTTTTGTTTCTATTTGTACATAATACTATCATAACTAACTAATCAGTTTTATGTTTCATCATCTTATACATCTGTTCATATTTCAGAGGAGGATTTCATTCAAAGTCTGCATAACTGTGCTAAGGAGAGGGTTGAGAAAGGTGTTGCAAGCTACAGTAAGTAAAGGACTTGTATAAACCTAATTGCAGATCTTGCAGATGATACACAAATTACAAGAAGTATATTTTATATAATTCATTACAGTTTAATCACATTTTGAGAAGGGGCCCCAAGTGGTCTAAAGCGCTCTCTGTTACAAATCAATGCCATCTTACCTCTGTCTGCGTGGGTTCGAGTCTAAGGTTCGACGAATGTAGATATGTGAGAAAGCTTGCCAGTAGCTTCTGTTGGGTCAGTGGTTCTTTCCGGTGATTTCCCGGTTTATTCCTCCACCATTAATACTGGCCACCATGTATAGCCTATCATGTGCTGAAAAATGTTGTTAAGCCCGAAAACAACATTTTGAGAAAAACCTATTCCATCATTGAGAATATACATATGCTCCTCCTGCATTATAGCATGCGCAGATAAATTGCAAACCCACTTATATTGTGAAACTCATTATTATGCTCTTTTAAATAAAAGACTCCTAATTTACTGTCAGTAAACTAAATGCTTTGATTTGCTGAACATAGTAAAAATAGGCCTCTGTTTACTGAACATCAGTGGGCCCCGGTTTGCTGAACATTAGTAAGTACAGGCCCCTGTTGCTCAGCATTAGTAAAACTAGACCCCTGTTTGCTAAACATTAGTAAAATATAGACCAATGTTTGCTGAACATAGTAAAATATGCCTCTGTATGCTGAGCATTAGTAAAAATAGACCCATTTGCTGAACATCAGTAAGAATAGGTCCCTCTTTGCTGAACATCAGGAAACAGAGACCTCTGTTTGCTGAACAGCAGTAAAAATAGACCCTTGTTTGCTTAATATCAGGAAAAT
Source organism: Potamilus streckersoni (assembly GCA_016746295.1). Classification (NCBI taxonomy): domain Eukaryota; kingdom Metazoa; phylum Mollusca; class Bivalvia; order Unionida; family Unionidae; genus Potamilus; species Potamilus streckersoni. The sequence goes on along the minus strand of JAEAOA010002345.1, from coordinate 5,025,138 downwards.
TAGACTGTTATTTTCCTAACACCAGTAAAAATACACACTGTTTGCTGAATATTAGTAAAACTAGACCCCTGTTTGCTGAACATCAGGAAAAATGTTAAGCCAAATTAGTAATAAAACCTTGATAGCTCACCCCTTTTATCATCAAACTGTTGGTTGGTCCACGGAAAAAAGTTTAGAATCAGCATGGTGGAATTCATTTTTTTTATAAGAAATTATATATTATTTTTCTTTTACGTTTTTTAATATGCTGTAAATAACAATATATGATGAGATATCAATAAATGAATATTTAAAAGTAACTACTGGTGGAAACATTTTAAAAAATAAATACCAATTAAATAGTCTTATAAAGTGAAATTCGTCTTCAGTTTAATTTTTTCATTTGGTTGTAGTCTATCCATAATAATTTTGATAGGTCCGCTTATATTCATTCGTGAAAGTGTCATGACTTTTAATTTAAATAACACACAAAACACAGGTTCCATAGACACTTTATTGTACATATTGAATAATCTTTTTGGCATAATGGGGGCAAATCATGTCACAGCACACTGCACCAGCCCAGCTCTGAATTGTTCTAAAGGATACCTCAGGATAGGAAGCATGTGGGAGTTTGTAGGGTTGTGAAAGTTGTCCGACACCAGTATGTTGAGCTGCAAGGAGCTGATACGAGGTATATAGGGACAATGATAACTGAAACTCGACAAGTCTGATCATGAGAATACTATGATAACAAACATCAGCCAATACTCCATACATGCACCGTAGGAAGCAGGTATGAAGTATATGGGCATAATAGTCGAGTACATTTAAGTACTGACACAAATTGGGGTTCAAAGCAAAGTTTTTCAATGAATGAAAACTTGGCAATGGGAAACTCTGATTTGCTCTAGAGGACATCCCAGGACGAGAGCATGTGGGAGTTTGTAGGGTTGTGTAGAGTGTTGACACTGGTATGTGAAGCCAAAAGGAAGTGATACTAGGTATATAGGGACAATGATAACCGAAACTTGACAAGTCCGATCCTGAGGATGCCATGAAAAACAGACATCAGCCGATTTCACATAGCCAAGCCATGAATGCCTGAAGTTGGGCAATGCACACAGAACAGAACTGGAACAGTATGCCATGCAAGAAATGCCCCAAATAAATGACATGGTGGGGAGGCGGGCTGCTCTTTCCACCGATAAATTGTTCAAAATAACTGGCATCAACAATTTCTCTGGAAGGCACACCCTTCCACATGCTCAAGACTCGGTCATCTTTCCGCTGATAAACGTTTTAAGTTAGATTTCACATAGCCAAGCCATGAATGCCTGAAGTTGGGCAATGCACACAGAACAGAACTGGAACAGTATGCCATGCAAGAAATGCCCCAAATTCATCTTTCCGCTGATAAATGTTTTAAGTTAGATGTCGCAATCAACAGTTCACTGAAAAGCACACATCTTTACACGCATCCTGCATCTATATGAATGACACCAACAACTGATAATGCTTGATCACATGCTCTAAACTCGGTTATCTGATTGGTTGATCATGACAACATATCTAAATTTAGTTACTAGCTTATTAATATATGCTAATGACATCACGTCTGGTAGAGAAACCCTAGTAAACAAAGAGGGGTCCAAAAAGGACTAGAGAAGGATGCATTGTGTATTATTCAAACTACATTTAATCAATTAAATTACAAAGTAATTCCCACAAGCATCTCCATGAGAACCTAATTCAGTGCTAAATGTGGTTCAAATTGCAACTGCACAAGTATTTGTTGCTTTGTTACACTCTGTTAAAAAGTCTATGTAATTATTATTCTGTTATTTACATCATTTGTATATAAAACAATTAAAATATTACAATAAAACAAAGTTAACAGACATGCTGAGCTGTCATGATTTTTCAAGTCGGTTCGTTTGAATTGATCAGTTAGATACAGTTTAAAAATTAACACCATTAAAGTACATAATGGTAATCAGATTGCTGACATTGCAAATAACAGATTTGCTTTCTTAAAACTTTGAGCAGATTCTTTGTTTATTTGGAGCACTTTTTCTGGTGTTCCACACACACTGTCTCTGAAAGATATTCATCTAGTTGAAGTGGCATGTTCCTATCCATTGTTAACAAAAAATTGTGAATATTTTTTAAAAGTTCAAAATGGAGGTGTGAATATTGTTAATTGAACAATGTTGTAAAAGAGCCTTTCAAAGAAAGTCATTACTGAAGTTTGCTCTCTCTTCAATCACTATACGTATTTCTTGTTAAAAACAATAAAAATTGCAATTAGCTAATGATATAATAATGTTAACATTGTTAGTCTAGCATATGCACAGAATGACTAAGTTTTTTATATACAAATAATGTTAGGCTTTTGTCCTTAAACTGAGAAAGTTTGCAACAAAGATTTTATGATATAAAGGTGATATCACCTAATTACTGTACAAGATTTTATCCAAGTTATACAAGTTATGTCACCTAATTGCTGTACAGTTTATTCTGAGTCATACAAGCACAAAAAGGAATAAATGTTTGATATGCTGACCTAACTGACATTTGGGACAAATGTTTTTGGATGTTTAAATTCAGAATATAAGCTAATGTGTAGAGCATTAGTAGTATTTATGTCTCTTCTCAGGCATTTTAAGTTCCTGAGTGCAACTTTGTATGTGACTAACTTTATTGGCTTCATTTAAGTTTTGTGTTTCAGTCAATTTCTTGGGAATATTTTGCCCAAAAGTCCAGCAGCTAGGCCTATAGATGCACCTTAGTAAGTGTAAGGCCATCATTTCAAAAGTAGGTCACAGTGACCTGAATTTAATACCTCAATAACTTTGGTTACATTTTGTGTTTAGGTCAGTTTCTGAGGCAGTGTAAGGCTCAGAGTCATGCTTATTTGTATGCAGAAGTATCTTATTGAATGCAGTACCACTGTACCAAATATAGGTCACTGTTACCCAAATTCCATGCTAAATCAATGTTGGTTTGGTTTTGCATTTAGGCTTCTCAGGCATTGTTGGCTTCAGAGTCAAAGGGTCTCTGTGAGTTAATTACCATCTTACAGAAAGTAGGTCATGTTGATCTAAATTTCACATGTTAGTGACTTAAGAAAGTTTTGCGTTCAGGTTAGTTTCTTGACCAATATTGACAACTGAGGCAATCAGCTTAGTATCTAAATTATCATAGCAAATACAATGCCATCTTTTCAAAAGTTGATCAGAGTGACCTAAATTGTACATTTAATAGATGTTTTATTTGTAGGGTCGGTTTCTCATGCACATTCTGACTACATGGTCATGAAGGGTGTTGGGGTGGTAAGGTATTTGCGTTTATTGAACACATTTATAGTTCATTTCCAGCATGTTACTTTCATTAATGTTTATTCTTTATATGTACCTGAAATTTATTCTTATATTTAGTCAAATTAATTTACATGTATGGGCCATTTATTAAATATATTTGTTGTATTTCTGGAGCAGTAACATTGCTTTGTCTTGTTTTTCCTTGATTTTGTATTTTGTGACCATTGGACCTGTCTGGTGTAAAGTTTTTATACTTAGCTCTGATTTTTTTTGCAGCTTTATACAATTGACCTATTGGCAATTGAAAAATTTGATTCCTAGATTTATGCTCTTAAAGTAATAATTGATGTTAGTACTAACTTAAATGCTTCTCTTTCAGGTGAAAGTGCCGCTTTAGACACACTGAGAAATGCACTGAAGTCATTCGAGTACCTGAAAATTGTTGACACTTGTTTTGCTGGAAATTTGAGGATAATAGGACTATATGACGACTTTAACGTCAAGGATAAATTGACCCAGTATATTACATTATTGGAATCACTTAGAGAATAATCTATCACCTTTGTCATCAAGAGTTTAGACTTCATAAAAGAGTCTTCTCAAAAAGCTGTGTTCATTCTTGTTCACATGTTCCAACAAAAAAAGAAACAAGGCTGTGAATGCTTTGAAATACAAGTGCCTAGTGCAGTTTTGGATTGAACCCATTGACTTTTCAGGGTGTGAAAAAATTTCAAAGGTTTTCAAGCAGTGCAATGTAAGAGAAAGATTTAAACTACACATGCAGAAAGTTGTGTACAGATGCTGAAATCTTCTCCAAGACTGATGTAAATATAAGCAAGGTCTTACTTACATCAATGAAAAAAAAAACAAGAAATTAATTTTTTTGAGAATCTCCCAGAATTCTCTGAATTAGGGGCAGAAGGTATTTGAGTAAAATTAGAAAGCAATGAAAAATTAAGGGACCAGTTATTAATTCCTATTTTCAATTTAAAGGAATAAATGCATGTTCAGAGGTTCTGTGTATGGACCACCTTATAAACTTTAGAGAGAGCATGTAAATTGGTTAATGAGTAATGATGCTGCCATATATATCTTATGTCTTTGCCCCAAATGAGATTTACGTACATGACAACTTGAGATTTATGTACATGACAGGCTTGGAAATTCTAATAAGTCTGAAGTTTTAAAACATTTTTTGTTTGCTAGTTATTGTTCCAAATGAGATATATGGCATTGTGATATTATCACTCTTGGCCTGGAAATCCTGACGAGTCTGAACTTGAGATTTTGTGTTTGCTAGTAATTGTTCCAAATTAGACATATGACTGTGTCAAATTTATACTATTGACCTGGAAATCCAATTAAGTTTGATTTTGAGATTTTGTATTAGCCAGTCATGAATGAACTACTTAATAAGGCACTTTGTTTTGGATGGACATAAAAATTCATTCTCAAAACTTGCATGATATCCATGTCTTATTTTAAACACCAAAAGAGATACAAGTTTAAGTCATATGATTTAGCACTTTAGATTCTTCACAAAGTTTGCAGATGTTAGTACACAATATATATTCAGGTTGATGTTCATACTTCTATTTTGAAAGTTCATGCTTTGATCAAAATAATTACACATATAACTTTCAGATATAAAATACAGCTCTCCCCACTATAATGCGCTTCAGTATAATACAACTTCAGTTATAATTTGGTAACACTGCAGATTGATGTTGCAATTTAAGTTTAAAATAATCTTTAACAGCCATGTTATTTATATTGAAACCAATGTACTTGACTTGGACATTGCCAGAATGGGTTTTTACAGTTGCCTTTGGCTCTAAATAGTCACTATTGCGTTAATGTCAGATCATGTATCCTGAAATTACCCATATTTCTAATTGGTCCTCCTCACTTACTGTATCCTGAAATTACCCATATTTCTAATTGGTCCTCCTCACTTACTGTATCCTGAAATTACCCATATTTCTAATTGGTCCTCCTCACTTACTGTATCCTGAAATTACCCATATCTATTACAAGCCACAATAGTAATTGGTCTGTGTAACTTATTGTGTCCTAAAATTACCAATATCTATTACAAGCCACTATAGTAATTGGTCCTCCTCACTTACTAGATCCTGAAATTACCCATATCTGTTACAAGCCACAATAGTAATTGGTCTGTGTAACTTATTGTGTCCTAAAATTACCAATATCTATTACAAGCCACTATGGTAATTGGTCCATGTCACTTGTGTCCTGAAATTACCCATATCTCTAACAAGCCACGATGGTAATTGGTATTCGTGTCTGTGTATGTATGCCAAGAAGATTATTCTGTAGGGAAGAATTTAGATATGAGAACATTAGATTTACATAGTAAATGTAAGACTTAAAATAAATGTACTCTGTGAAAATTATGCATGTTAGAGGAACAGTTTGAGGAGAAAATATTTATTTGCTTTCTGATTCTGACATTTCTCTACATGCAAATGAGAGATCATTTCTTATGCACGAAGTAAAAATATTTTATATGTTTTGTTAAGGTGCAAGACCTGCAAATTTATCTACTTTGACATTACATTTTTCAAATATTGTGACAAGTTGGTTGAGTTAAATGATAATTGGATAATGCACCACTAACTAATGTTCAAAAAGATGAAGTATATATTAAAGGCATATTAACAAGTTCATTTACAAAAGTTATCTCCCTTTGTAAAGGTACTACCTGCAAAATTTGATATTTAATGGAAAATTAACATTTTCAGAACTGTTAACTAGTATTTCACCTTCAAATTGAATTCATAGAGAAAAAAGTATTTTACAAATATGAGGTCTTGTAATATTTGTAAATATAGATTATGACTACATGTATTTTGTAATACAGTTTGGTTGTATATGCAGTATTGTCATATATCATATAATAAAGGTATCAAGTTTTCTGATTGTGATAAAGAGATTAGAAGAGTATTGTGCAAGTAAAATGTACTTCTTAAGTATATTTTATGAAAATAAAGTCTTTATTTGTCACAGTTTATTTTCTTCCTATTTACTTTCAGGGAATAAATATACACGAGACTGAAGGATCACTTTAATCATTGAAGAGAATGTAAAAATTTCTTTTTAATTGCTCATTGGTTCCATATATGCTATACAATTATAACCAATTAGGGGTTGTGACATATTATCATCGTGTCTGTAAAGAATATTCCTGACAAGTCCAAATCTAGGACATGTTTTGTCTATCATCATATCTGTGTAACTCTTGATAAACTTGATAGCATACATTGAAATCCAGGTCTAAAATTATTAGAAGCTTTGTAGTGCCACTTAGTGTCACTGCTGCTTTGCATTATGTAGTTACACTAGTGGTTGTAGTGTCATCCATCTACTTTGTGTTATGTGGCTACACTAGTGGTTGCAATGCATAGCATCAGCCAAGATGTTGCATTGAAACTATTTGTGTAAACTTCATGAATGGGCACCACTAAGAATTGTAACACCAATGTCTTGTGTTCACCAGTCAATACTAACTATATAATATTCATTAATATGAAAACTGATTCATCTTTTGTTTTGATGGAAAGAAATGCATTAATGTTTTAGATTTCAGATGAACAAGATTGCCAATAGAATTTATTAATTATTTTTTTCCAAAACCAAATTCCTGGGCACAGGCACCAATACATACCCTTCATATAAATGAAAATTTAAAACACTGCAACAGTTAAGGGACTAATTAGTAAAAGACTATCAGTGATTAACTGAAAAAATTCGGCCCTCATTTTTCTAAACTTATGGTGGTTTTTCATTGTGAAAACAAATTTATTTGGACAAAGAAAGGACTAGAGGAACAGTGAACAACTTATATAAATATACACCCACCTCCCTGACATCCAGTTTCTACCCCATGATGGAGATGGCCTTGTGTTTTTTTAAAAAGCCACAACTCTTATGAAAAATGAGTGAGCAAAATGACTGTTTGAAATGTGTATCTTCTGGTGATGAATGCCATATGTAGTAAGTTTCATAGCAATCAATTGATAACTTGTTACTTTCCATCCAGAGGTGTAAAAATGGGTAATAACCCAATAAAATCCAAGGGACAGCAAAGATTTGTCAACATGTGCATCATTTTAGAAGATAACCATAATACAGGATTTTACAAATTTTATAAAAGTCTGCTTTCCCAGGGCAAACTGACTAGAAAATTTAACTTGCCTATTGGGATTTGAATTTGCCACAAAATATGGGAATAAAATATAAAAAATTAAAACAATATAAAGTACAGGATGTTGTTTTGAAACTACATTATGTCAGTAAAGTTTACATAAAAGATACATGTAAACAGTACATGTGGACTGAGTGCAGATGAGAAAAGGAAGGTTTGAATGTAGATACAGTGATCAGGTACAATACTATAAAAACTGAAAAATTAAATGTCCAAGAATAGACTTGTGTTAACTTAATTTTAATCAGGTGGTCATATAACATTTGTCTGTCTCTTTCTCCTTCAACTTTTATTGAATATGCAAATTTAAGAAAAAGTAAAATTCATACCCCCTACTGAAATATTCCAATGTTAATAAATTCACTCTGTTTTATTTCTGGAAGTGCTGTATCCACTTGCATCATCTCATTTTTAGCTTGAAATCAGCAACATGCATTTAAAGTCTCCTGTAATAATCATGTAAACAACATCATAAGAAAACTTGTAGTTAAAATATCCTGTTGTTAAGACCATCAGTTCCGGAGCAACCAGGTATAAGTCATTTAGTGAAAACCCCATTTTCTATATTGGATGTCCGAGTGGAACCAAATTTGTTTAGAACTAACTAAGCACCACAAGTCTTTCAATGAAAACCCTTGTGTTGATAGAGCTTTCTGTTAATCAATAACAAGATTTTTAAGATGATTGTAATACCAGCTAGAGACTATAATAAGTCTTTCAAAAACTCCTTTTTTTATCACCATCCATTCTTGAGAGTAATATTTATAAAATGGTCATTCTGGTGGTCATCTTAGATGTCCAAGCAAAACCCTTTTCATTTAAGACCAACCATATATCACAAGAAGTGAAACCTAGTATGTCAGTATAACAAGAGCAAGATTTTCAAGATGGCAGCCATATTGGACGTAAGATTGGCATAATTTTCATTCAGGGAAGCCCCAAGTGGTCTAAAGCGGCTTTCCATTACAGATCACTGCCATCTCACCTCTGTCTGCATGGGTTCAAGTCTAAGATTCAGTGAAAGTAGGTATGTGAGAAAGCTTACCAGTAGCTTCAGTTGGTGGTTCTTTCTGCGGATTTCCCGGTTTCTTCCTCCATCATTAATTCTGGCCACCATGTATAGCCTATCGTGTGCTGAAAAATGTTGTTAAGCCCCAGAACAACATTTTCATTCAGGACCAGTTAAACATCATCATAAAACTTTTGCTGAAAACACCATCTTGATATGACTTGATTCAGTACTAGCAGTAAGATTTTCAAGATGGCTGCAAATATTGCCATTTTCATTTAAGACCAACTAGACCTTGGAATGAATGTTTGTGTAAAGATGATTGTGTGTAACATTTCACAGCAAGATGAATGTGTGTACCGTTTCACAGCAAGATGAATGTGTATCGTTTCACAGCAAGATGAATGTGTGTAACGTTTCATGTCAATCTTCCAAGTAGTTTAGGAAGAGTAGTTTTAACAAACTTTTGCAAACTTAGGGTTGTTGGATGATGGATGACGAAAACAAGACATGCTAGTCAATGATCATTAGAGATAAAACCCGCAAGATGAGCTGTACTCATAAGATTTTGTATTACATTGCATTAAGGTGCAAAGATAGTAACTCTTCAAAACAGGACAGCAGAGCAAATTGATAAGATTATCTTGAATGAGGACTATAGCATGTACAAAGTTGTGAGGCAATCCAATGAAACTGAGACTAGTTGTGTTCACAAGATCCTGTCACACAATGCATTTAGCTGCAAGTAAAAAAGGACAATATCTCTTGAAAGATTGTGTGACCCTAGTGGGGACTAGCTGTGCTAATGAGATATTCTGATATATATGCTGCATGTTAAGTTACAAATGGCAATAACTCTAAATAAAATGGCTTGTACAATGGGTAGATATGTGCATCTATAGGAGTTAATAATTTTCATGACAATTGATAAAAAAATGCAGGACTAGTTGCTGTAATACGATAGTATGCTGAACTGATGGATACTGTCTATGATGTTTGTTCTATTGATTACTGGTAACAAGATGCACCAATCTGCTGGCTCATTAGGTGATGGCAGATTTGGATTTGTGCCGTTTGCTGTTGGACTTGAATAATAAGCAAATATATACAGTATACAGTACATGGACAGGAATGATGATTACTAAATACCCCCATATTTCTAGAGAATGAGGCAAAATAAAACCTTTTAAAAAAAGTTGAAACTAATCCTAGATTATCAATCACTGTCAAATCAACAGGTTACCTATTTAAGAGGTTAAAGTTGAATTAGGATTGCAATTGCAAGTATTACCAAGTAACCCAAAATGGAGGAAAGAGGGTTTGTGACACTAAATCTACTGCAAAGCCATTTTTATTTTCTTAGATCTCTAAAATTTTACAGGGACAAAATTGAAATACTGTTAATGAAGTACATATGAACAAAGTATGATTTTTATATTTGGGTTATTTTCTCAGATACTAGGTTATCATGCAACTTGATGCATTGCAGTGGCCATATCTTTTAACATTTTCTCAAATTAAGTTAAATTTTCCCCCGACTTGAACTATATATTTAGTCTCTTAATTCACATTGGTGGGTGAATAAAATAGTTTGCATGGTAGATACATACATTCTGATAAGTAATAAGGTGCTTTGTTCAGTTTCATTGCTTATTTAATTCTGCATGTAAGTTATAAAACTTTCTTTGTCTAGTGGAATACTTGACCAATGTCAAACATTTTGGGTACTGATCACTACAAACGTCTTGGATAGGTAGACATTAAGTTCTAAGGAAAGAGGTTGAGATCAAGAGAGAGGTTGGGAGGAGGGCTTTCTTCTACAGACTTTTTTCCTATAATAGCTCATAACCATTTTTTTTATAAGGTATCAATTTTCTGAGGTTGTTGATACAAAGCATGACTCTAAAGCACCTATGAAGTTCTGTAAAAACAACAGAACTCTACCAATTACATGAATCTCCATATAATTTCTTGCAGAAAATTGATACCTATTAAAAATGAATTGGTGTTTTATCATCAAACTGTCAAAGTGACAGTGGTACCTTTATTATATCAGAAGTTCTCAACATAATAATAAATATCACCCAAAATAAGCAAGAAATGACGGTAAGTTTTAATATACTTCAAAACAAAGAAGACATGTAAAAGTCACAAAATGCAATAAATGCCTACAAGGAAACAAGATTCTACAAATATATGTTACTATAATACTATATTAGTAAATGTTTAAATTTGTATCTAAAACCATTAGCATGCTGGTATATATCTCCATATTAAAGGAATGAACTTATAATAAAATGATAATTAAACATGTTTTTGTTTCACTAGCAAGAATGGATGCATAACAATTACTTTCATATATTAACATCTAAGCATTGTACAAGGCAATTGGGCAAGTGTATATTACTAATAATCATACACATTTCAAAACAAAAGGAACACTTACAATGAGAAACAGTTACAAACATACGTTAAAACATTTTTAGTTTCAATTGCCTTGTTTTCTGGGGATTTTTCTTAATACATGTATACAGAAGGACAAAAAAAAAGAAAGACAAAATATAAATATTCAAAATACATACAAAGACTTCTCCCTGATTATAATATTTTGTACAACTGGCAGCATGGGAATATGTAACAATTTTATTAAGGATTTTCAAGGTCCAATAAAATATGAAAAATAATATAAAAATCAGATTTTTCAAAGTACCTATAATAAAACCCTTTCTTAAAGCTTAATATGCTTTAACAATGGCTTAGAGATATTTGGTTTTAAAAGATGGACATGTTGGTCATTAGTTGCATCCATCAGCTGTTAAGTCTTGGTGGTGGTGTGAATAGGTCCAGCATTGTTATCTATAAAAATACACACCAATGATGGATCCCTGGTGTTCAACAGCAATTATAATACAGCACCTCATAACATTTGTTCAGTGATATATGTGATTTCAATTTTAATGTAGCTTTAACAATTTTTCAGTCATGTTGCTACGATGTCTGCAGTGTGAAAGTTTATAAAGTTGTATAGCACTGGGGAATCATGCTGCAGACATGTATCATGATGTCCCACCCAGTCACATTATCCTGACACCAGGCTGACCAGTCCTAACACTAACTTCTTAATGCTGAGCACCAAGTGAGGCAGCTGTTAGCACCATTTTTGTAAGTCTTTGGTATGATTCTGCCAGGGATCAAACCCACAACCTCCTGTATACGAGGCGGACACTCTAATCACTAGGCCACTGGATCAATTACATCAGTACAGGAAAAATTAAAGTTCATGACTGTTTACAACTGATGCTGAGAAAAAAAGTTTTCTGTGAATGGCACTTGATATACCTGCCCTGTGGTAAAAAGCTGTGTATATAACTGAAATTTTTTTTTGCAGAAACCGTTTTACTTCTTTCAGTCACACTGTCCTTGACCTTTGACCTATTGATCCCAAAAATCACTGGGCTTATTCCTTAACACAAATACTAACCATCCACAAAATTTGGTCTATGATGTAAAATTAGTGTTAATGAGTGAAAATTTTATTCTTTCAGTCAGTTAACTCTTGAGTAGTGATAACAAAATTTTTCAATATACATGTAACCGATAACTCCAACATTAATCTGGTTCTTGCCCTAAATATAGGCCATCCACAAAGTTTGGTATATGTTGATGATGGAAAAATCAAACTATTGTGCTGAAAAAAAATTGGTAACATATATATTGTACTATCATATGATGACAGTATCATACTATAATACACTCCACCTAAAGCAGGCATATTAAAACATATAAGAACTAAATATCTGCTTGTGGTAAAAAAATTAAAACATTTTTTATAATTATGTACCAATTTTGCAAAACAAAATTGAACCTTTTAAGACACAATATGAATTGATATATGAAAACATGTGAATGACTTGTTAAAATTCTTTTTTTATAAATCCTACACAAGTGATTATTGATACATGTTCCAGTTTTGTAAAATATCCTGCTCAAGATCTTGTTTTGCTTTAACTGTAAACAACAATATGAAATATACTTGGGATATTTCATTAAAGTTGCCCAATCAAGATCTGGTATCATCTTAGCTCTAAGCAACAATATGAATCTACATGAGATATTTCATAAAAATTACCCAATGTTTTTTTAGTCAATGGAAGCATAATGATGCTAGCAAAATCAACTCATTACAACATTCAGTGCAACAAAATGTTTAGGTTCCAAATGAAAAATATTGGTAACAAACTGGTCCAGTAGTGATTTGTATCTTAAAAACAGAATGTCCTGCTATTAACTCTGACAGCAGTTTCCATGTTACAAACACCCTTGTGTATTTTGATCTTATAGTGAAATATATCAATGGATAGTATATTAAAATCCTCTGACCCAACTCTCATTGGGGGAGGGGTAGAGGGGACTAAAAGATGTAGAATAGGTTATCATGACTAATGAAGACATGAGCAGTAGTGCTTAGTCATTAATGTGCTGATTTTCCAAAATGGTGGGGGTTAAAATTCTACCAGGTCAGCTACCATGGGGCATTATTGAACATACATCAATTGCCTTGTCACTAAAATAACCTAATTGTGTTGCTTTGACACACAACACTAAAACTAGCCATATAAAATTCTTTTTGAGAAAATGGTACCTTTTAGATCTAAAAAAAATGTAATAGACTTTTGTGAAATAATGTTGAATATTACAGAATTTTGTTCATATGTCTGATTCATTCATCTCATGATGTACTGGCCTGACAATTATAGACAAGGGAGATAACTCAATTAAAATAAAATGGTCTTCACAATGACTTGCATTACATTGACAACAAAAGAACCTTGAATGGACAGGCTTTCTACTGGGTGAAAAGAATTTCCAGGAATTCAGGATAATTCCTTTTCTTCTTTTCAACTGTTGCATGTTGAAACCATTTGATGTTCTTTAGAAAAAAACAAAATTTCAAATTAGCTGCTGTAATATATATACCGGATCTTAGTTTGGCCCATTTTCATTCAGGACAAAGAATGCATTATATGAAGTCAAAACAAAATTTTCATGAGAGCCTTCATGGCAGTTATACCGAATGTACAATTGGCACCATTTTCATTTAGGACCAACTTGGTATCATAAGACATTTAATCATGGAAACCCCATGTTGATATAACCATCCATTTGGGAGTAGAAAAGGTAATATTTTCAAGATAACTACAATGGTAGCCATGCTTTGGGCTAATCATTTTCATTTCAGTCCAAGTAGACACCATGGTAGCCATACTTTGGGCTAATCATTTTCATTTCAGTCCAAGTAGACACCATGGTAGCTATACTTTGGGCTAATCATTTTCATTTCAGTCCAAGTAAACACCATGGTAGCCATACTTTGGGCTAATCATTTTCATTTCAGTCCAAGTAGACACCATGGTAGCCATACTTTGGGCTAATCATTTTCATTTCAGTCCAAGTAGACACCATGGTAGCCATACTTTGGGCTAATCATTTTCATTTCAGTCCAAGTAGACACCATGGTAGCCATACTTTGGGCTAATCATTTTCATTTCAGTCCAAAAGTAGACACCATTCTTTGGGCTAATCATTGTGATCCCAGTCCAAGTTGTAGACACCATTTCATCTCAGTCCAAGTATTGATACCATTTTCATTTAGAGCAAAGTAGACATCATAAGAAGTCTTTTGTAAAATCCCATGCTGACAGCAACCATACTGGAGAAGTAGCAATAATAAGATTTTCAAGATGGCTGCACTGGTAGCCATATTGGCACCCTTTTTTTTAGGACCAACTAGACATCATAAGGAGTCTCTAAGGGGAAAATCCATGTTGATATCACCATCCATTGAGAAGTAGCAATAATAAGATTTTCAAGATGGCCGCAGTGGTGGTCATATTTCACCGTGTATGCCAAGGGATGAATGTGTTTACAGTTTCATGACAACCCTGAAAGTACATTATTAGCAGGTTCAATAAAAAATATGTATTACCAGATGAACAATGACCAACTGACTATCGCATAAGCTCTTTTTCACATCTGTAACTAGAATTGCTAAACTGACTGAAAACCAAACTGGTTGTTGTATCAAGATTCAACTGCATTCACATACATATGTGAAATAAGTATATATGTCAGATAATCACATTTGAGCCCTCTCTACTTTCCTGTTACAAAACTAAATACAAATGTAGAAATAAGAACAAATTGATCTAATAACTTCTAATACAAGAAACTTTTTCTCTATCTGTCTGTGTTATTTGTATTTTTAATGTAGCTTTAATAATTTTTCAGTCATATCACTGTGATGTCTGGAGTGTGGCAATTTATAGTGCTTTCTAGCACTGAGGCATTATGCCACAGACATGTAGCACCATTTCTTACCCAGTCATCCTAAGACCAACCGACCAGTCCTAACACTAACTGTTAATGCTGAGTGCCCAGCGAGGCAGCTAATAGTAAAATGTTTATAAATCTATGGTACGACTCAGCCAGGGTTCAAACCCGCAACCTCCCACATCTGAGGCAGATGCTCTAACCATTAGGCCACCAGAGCAGTCTTAACATTTTCTGTATCATGTTACAAGATATGAAAACATACCATATTAGAAACTCCAGCTGCAAACTGCATAGACCCAGATTTACCATCCCATAATAAGACACAATGTAGACCCAGATCTGCAGGCACATAATAATATAGTGGTTGGACTCAGCTTATAAGCGAGTATATGTGGTATCAATTTTTATTTGTAAGGTACTTGTTTAACTTCCTAATTACAATAAACACTGAATATTGAGGCACAATTTACAACATCATTTTCATTCATGCCATTTTGTCAAAGAGAGATATCATCAAATTAAATAATAAACGTGTAAAACAATTCTTTTTTCAAAACCATGAAAATGTTATACAAAAACACAAACAAAATACCCTGTTTAAGCCAAGCTTGTCTTTTTTTAACTATAAAGTAAAAATGAATCTGGATTATGTATGGACGCCAATGTTCAAGGAAATCAGAGACTGATATGGAGAGTTTCCACAAAGACAGGATCAAAAATTTTACTTGGCTGATATGCTTAACTTTTGCTTTATTTTGTGACATGACAATAAATGTGAGTTGTTGGAACGAAGTAAAAATTACTAGCAAATATGTTGAAAATCTCATGGTTTGGGCAGTTAGCTTGCAGCTATGTAATAACATGTGGTAGACAATGTTTACTGCACAAAACTATTAGATAAACATTGATCCAATAAAGTCTAGAGATAAGAAAAGTATACTTTTGCATTTCTTTCTCTGCAGTTCACAATATGACCTCAACATTTTACATTTTTCCCCAAATCTATGTTGAATCTACATCTCCAGTAGTACCTGAAACACATTGTAATAAATGCTTTCTGAGGTGTGTATTTCTTAAAAAGGTCTTGCCACAATTGTTACATACATAAGGTCGTTCCCCTGTGTGTGTTTGAATATGTCGACGAAGATTTGAGTTATCAGCAAAACTTCTTCCACAATAATTACACTTGTATGGTTTATAACCAATGTGATTTCGCAAGTGTGTTTTCATGTAATCCACACTTATTAAATGGGTGTTACAAATAAGGCATTTTGCCTTTTTGCCAACCATCACAAACATATTTGACAAATTGTTACTTGTATTTAGCTTGTTGGGTCGCTTATGTTCGGAGTGTGTACTGGAAGCCTGTGTTGTATGTAAACTGGAGATGGATGGGTTTTGTCCCTGGTACTGAGGTGGTGGTATTGAAATAGCTGTGACATTGAAATCTGTCTGTGAAGTGTTTGGTGTTTTCACCTTTTCTGTGTATCTTCTGATTTTTTCTGCTGTAGGAATGGACACTGGATTTTTCATTTGGAGTAAACTGTCCAACTGAGTAGATTCTTGTAGCTCAGCCTCATCTGTCAAGTCTATCATATCCAAAGAATTTTTTACTCCCTTTCCACTTTGTGTTTTAGTTACTTCTAGGTCTCTGGAGACTGTTTCTGTCAAAGAAAGTGAGGCTTTCAGTTGTCTGTTGGCATGGGTTTCTGGACTCCTGTTCAATGAAAAAGACACACCCCGACTGAATGGTACATTGGCAGGCTTTTCAGATAACTTTGAAACTAATGAACCAGTTGATCTTTGACCATGAAGCTCAAGCCTTGGCTGAGGCCTTTCTGTCACCATCTCTGAAACACAAATTTCTTCCTCCTTATTATGTATTCTTTTTGTATTATTTGAGGACGATTGTGACCTAAATTTCTCTACTCCCATCTTTCTTTTCCTCCAACTTTGTCCTTTAACAGTTGTTTCCAAAAAAGGTTCACCTGTTATGTTATTATTTCCGGCTGTTGCAGAAAGGTGATGACTGCCTCCAATATAGTCTGACCATAAAGTCTGGTCTTTATCAACTGTTTGACCTTTACTACTTTTACCTGTAACAGTTTCCTGACTTTCTGGAATTATTTGTGTGTCAAGTATTTTACCTGACTGAAATGACCCAGTCACAAATGTATGATCAAGTTCTGGAATTGTTTTGTCTTGAGAAAACTGTTGAGGTCCACCACATTTATCCAGTCTAGATCCAGAAGGAAGAATGTCCATATCTGAGAAATCAAGGACAATTTTATTACTGATTCCTTCAGTTTCACACATAAACTCCTCCTCTTGTTTAATTTGTAGTGAGTGAACAAATGTCATATCTGACTTTGTATGAGAGGTTACTAAATTCTGAATCATGCTCTTTTTCCCTTGGCTGGGTTCATTCCATGTTTCCATGGCAACATGAATCCCAGCATCCACATGGGTTTCATCTGATCTGTGACCTTGATGAGTCATATCCTTCTTCTGCTCCAGTTGTTGCAAAGAGAAGGAATTGAGAAGGCTGAAGGGTTCAGCCTGCTGTTGGTCTTCCTCAGGTTCTGAAAAGACAAAAATTATCACTGTCATTCCAGCATTGTTCCAATTCTGCAATTTAAAACAGTGAGTCACATGCATTGCATTTAGAGCTAAGTACAACAGTACTCCACGTAAGTGTAGAAAAAGAGATCTTAAGATCAAAAGGTAAGGAGTCAAGGTGATCAGCACAACTTTCACTGTGAGCAAAATTATTAATTATTATGGTTATTTTGAATCTTTTTATAAAAATCTTTTTTTTTGCTTGCAGTTAATTCCTTTTTTGTCCATGTGTTTAGTGACTACTATGAATTCATTTATTTCCATGGGCATACAATTTTGTTGTTTTGAAGCAGAAAAAGACATTTTTATTGGTGCTGCATTATGGGGAAAAGGTTTTATTTATTCAACAGAAACATTGTTGTTCATCTTGGTTTCAGAATTCATGGTTTGGTGTAGCCATGAAACCAATAAATATTTATCCACTGTGGGAAGCAGTGAAGTCACAGTATTTCTTTGACATAAATGCAGGATGAAGAAGTTTCATATAATAATTCTTTGCTGAAAAATGATCATATAATATACCAATGGTAATTCCTTAATTCTTGTGAAAATCTTGGGTTTTAAAGACACCTCTCAGCAAAGTTTTCCTTTGGATATATAAATATTTCTTTTAGCCACCCAAATCATGAATTTTTAATTATAATAAGACTTTTGCCACATATTGCATGCAGAAAGATACAGTTTCATATTAAGGTTATATCTTAAGTAAAAACAGTGTCTTATTAATAAAAATGTCTTAAGTAAAAACTGGCAAATTAATGAATATATCTTAAGCAAAACTGGCCTATTAAAAACAATGTTATGTATCCTCTTAATGGCCATGTCTTAAGCAAAAAACATGTCTTATTAACAAACATTTCTTAAGTAAAAATAATGTCCTATTAATGAACAGTGTCCTATTACTGAACATTTTAAAGTCAAATCAGTCCTGCTGTCAAAAAGTTTTAAGTAAAACTGTGTTCTAAAAATAAACAAGTTTTAGGTAAAAACAATGTTCTATTAATGAACAAGTTTAAATACAAACATTGTCCTATGGACATGTCTTATGTAAAAACAAAACACTCTCAAAAGATGTTACTTTTTACAATCACAAGCCCATTCTAGCAGACCTCTCTCAGACTATTTCCTTTTATCTGTGAAGTTACATATCCATTGATAATCCAATTACAACATGAGACAGCTCTAAAATAATGCTAATTCCAGTCACCACTATGCTTCTCATGTAAGGTTTGTAAATTTTTTAAATTTTTCAATGCTCAACATCTCTGAGATACATTTTCTAATTTCTTTGCTTTTTTATTTATGATATAAGATCACATTTCAATTGATGTGCAGCTTGAGCCATTTTACTTTCAGCTGATTTTGGCAGACAAATCTCTCTGAGTTAGATCCCCTAATAATTATACTGAAGTATTTATACACCAAACAGGAATGCATTTAAGTTTATTTGCATTTTGGTTTTGATCATTTTATCAAAAGCTATACAAATTCACAATTTGGAAATAAATTGCAGCTTTTTTACAATCTAAACATTTTGTTTCACTCCCTCTTGGGAATTATAAGCAACTTGCATATTAGACCATGTTAATAAAATCTTTTAAAAGAAAACTGGATATTTTATAAGAATGAGTATTTAGGTTATAAATATGGTTGGTTGGTTTCCATTAGTCTTGATTGATGATGGAAATGCGCCCATGAATGGTGTCTTATTATAAATATGTCAGCTTGTTAAATGAATGATAAAAGTTTGGAAAACTTTAGCTATTTGAAATGAGTGCATAACAAAGGGTCCCATTATGTCTCATTAACATAAAGGTCCATTAAAACTTTTGTTGAAATCCAACAAATTTTAGTAATGTTATGTGTGGAAATCAAAGCCTGGAAAACAATCAGGGAGCATAACTCCTGTTAATGAACTCATGGAATGTTGGAAATCAAATTCTGGAAGACAATACCACATATAACTCCCGTAAACGATGTAATGGAATGCTGAAGATAAAAGGTCTCATAGCAGATATCATGTATCTCCTACTGAACATATTTCAGTATTTCACTGTGCTGTATATAATAAAAACTCCTGTATCAAATTTGTTTAAATACAAACCATGATAAGGTTACACTTCAGAAACCAGTCAAGAGACTGGGCAATCTGGGAACATTACTCCTTTAAACACCATTGTGGAGTGAGTTATGGTGGCTCAGTGGCTAATGTGCCAGGTTCACAACCGAATGGGTGTGGGTTTAAATCCTGTCATCAAACCAGTAGGGTCAGCTACTGTAGTATGTCCTTGGGCAAGGCTCTTTATTCCAATAGCCTTGACACTAATTAACCTATTTGTGTTGCTGTGGTGTAAAGCACCTTACCTAACCAAACCAAACAAATGCAGAAGTGGGCCATAGGAAATGAACACATTCAAGGTCTAATTAATATAAAATTGCATGCCAAATTTGGATTAAATGAAACAATCTTTGTGAAAAAAAAAACTGCAAAAATGACAGCAGGATAGGCAATCAAGGGCCATCACTCTTGTAAATGATGACAGAAATCAACGTGGAAATCATACTGTTCTGAGATCTCATTAGTACAATGCTGCATAAAAAATTTGGTCAAAATCAAACAATTTCAAGTAAGGTTATCTTGCTTAAACAAAACTATTACATGACAAACAGACAAAAAGACAGCCTGCTAAATGTAGAGATTGATGGATGGAGTTGATTACTAAAGGGCTAATCAAATAGAGTTCTAATAAATTATGAAAATATGTGAAAAGGCATTAAAATTGTCACTTAATATGATAGAACTCCCTACGACTCCTAGTTTGGTGATAGTACAATGTGCAGTGGAAGTGATTTTGAGAAATTGCAATATTAGACTATAAAACACTTGATGCTACTTCAAAGAAAAGTTAAAAGGCACAGAAAGTTTGAAATTCATATAAAGCTCATTTAGGTGGCAGGAACATCAAATCAGTTAATCTCCATGTACTCTAAGCTACTTTTGCGTAGGCTGACTAGTTTCTGTGAAATAGTGAAACAGTGAAAATGAGGTTTAGTAGTTTCTGTTTAACAGTGTTAATGAGGTTTAGTAGTGTTTGCATAACAGTGCTAATGAGGTTTAGTAGTTTCAGTGTAATAGTGCTGTTGAGGTTTAGTAGTTTCTGTGTAATAGTGCTAATGAGGTTTAGTAGTTTCTGTGTAATAGTACTAATGAGGTTTAGTACCATATATAATCGTGCATAAACCGAAGAATTTAGGGAAAAAAAATAAAGCCTTGAAGAAAGGGAGGTCAGTTTATCTGCATGTCATGCAATTTTTCCTATTTTTACCTAGTCAAGTTGGGGCTAGGCTTATATTCAAACTGGCTTATATGCAAGTATATATGGTAATTTCTGTGTAACAGTGCTATTGAGGTTAAGTAATTTCTGTGTAACAGTGCTATTGAGGTTAAGTAGTTTCTGTGTAATAGTGCTATTGAGGCTAAGTAGTTTCTGTGTAATAGTGCTATTGAGGTTTGGTAGTTTCTGTGTAACAGTGGTAATGAGCTTTCATCAAAAGAAAAAAAAAATACTAAAAGGATCCAAAATTTTGAAGAACTTATAAAACAATTTAAAAACAATTCCAAGAGCAGGACAATCTAATCAAAATCATCTCTAGAGAAACATGTATTTTCAATTCAACTTTATGAAATCAACTACTTTTTTGCATGATTTTTGCAGACATGGATGCACATATGGTTAAACAGGGTCAAATGAAGATACCCCACTGCATGAAAAATGTGAAATTGAAAAAGCAATATTTGTTGATTTGAAAAGTAGACATGTTTATAATCTCAATATTCTCTTATTTAAATATATTAATTCTAAGATTTGAATATTAACAAGACCATGCACAGTTTTAAAAAAAAGTACATGTATCATGTGGGCATCCAACCTTCTGGCAAATTGTCCACAAACCACACCCACTCAGCACTGCAGACACAATGCAGTTTTAAGAATAATTATTAAATACCCATCAGTTTATTTTAGCTTACTTGCACCATACAAGCTTATTTTAACACATCAAACTGAACAACAGCAACACAGATTTGCTATCATATAATGTGCGTAGATCCAGGTCTATGCTACTTTCAGAGATGCTAGGCCAGAGTTTCACCTTTGACCCTAAAATCAAGAGGTTTCTTCCTTACCCTGAGTGACAGCATCTTCAGTGCCTCATCCATGCATGTGATGTAGAAAATTACCTTTTATTGTCAAATATGTTTCTTCATAAATACATTACCCAATCATAATACCTTAGAACTACTACTACCTTGCAAATCCAGCCTTCTCAAAAGCTTAACTTAACTACCCACCTATGTGGCAGTTGTGCATAGTGATCTCCCCTTGGTACAGTAATTGGCAACAAATCCCATGAAGGCACACTCTCTATGTGATTGTAAATGTGGAGACTGGGAGGCTGTTATGTGTATTATGATTGGGTAAGTATTTGCGAAGAAACATTTTACTAGAAAATAGTTTTTTCTTTAAATAAGTTACCCAGTCATAATACATGTACCCCATTTCATCTAAGTTAGAAGAATATGTAAGTGGTGAATGGATAGATAACCCCTTACCCTGGAGGTGTTATCTCCAGTCCCCTAAGGTATGTGAGATAGCTTCTAGGTAACCCATCTGAGCGAGTGGCTTCCCACAAATCAAGCATAAGTATAATGAGTCTGTTAAAGAAGCTGGAAAGGTGACCTGTTCCACCATGGCTATAGGTCCTACAAGATCAAGTAGTCCTATGGGATGAAAGTTCTCGAGGTAATATGGGAGAATGTGATTCCAATCTCTGGCATGGCATGGATAATGTCAGAGAACAGTTCCGGTCAAAGGCTATGTCATTGGCAAATGAACTGAAATCCATAATAAATTTATAATCCACCTAATCCAGGATGAAAGGAGCTGTGCTGTTATTTCATCCTGTACCTGTTTGAGAGGTGAAAATAAGCATGATCTCCTTTGATGCAATGGCTGTTATTTTAAGATATCACTTTAAAGCTTTTATTGGATCTGGTTGTCTTGAGCTGAAATTTTCCAAAAGTAAACAGTGATTTCATAACAAAAATATGGTTACCCTTGGATGCGAGCTTGTACTTGGCAATGAAAGAGGTACCATCACGAGTGAAACTGACCCATCTTGTTGGAACTGTCGAAGGTGGGGTCTATTGATAAGGTATGTATTTTGTTGATTTTGCCTTCCATTGTTAATACAAATGAGGATGCAGTCTCTGCTACTATTAATGAAAATGGGGAAGCAGGACATGTAAGAAAGGTGAGTAAATTGTGCCCATGCAAGTGGATGACTTCATAAGCAATACTGATCCATCATGCTGGAATTGTAAGTAGATGGGTCCACCAATGTTGCTTATGTTGCCTGCCAACTGCCAAAGTAATGAGAAAGCAGGATTTGTATAATAAGTGAATTAATAAAGCTCTTAAGAACAATTCATTTGATGTCTTGTTCAGCCAGGTTAATTACCATGAAAAGTCTACTTGGGCAAGGATTCAGCACCATTGGCAAGGTGAAATCCAAACAAATAAAAGATCAAACAGGCATTTGTTTTGTGTGATATCCTCTCTTCTATGAATCCAGTGTGATGGTGGAACACAATTGTGATCGGTGCTATTTTGCATCAAAGAGCCTAGAAAGTTAGCTATTTTGGTATGGATGTCTCTATTGGAATAAAGTACTCTGGTGTGAACTCTGGTGGATCATATTCTGTAGCCTTCCTTATATGACCTTGTTGATCCTATAAGCCTTCCCATATTGATCTTGTTGATATTATATTCCCTATATAATCAGGTGGAAAAGACACTTGGGTTATATTTGGTTTCTGTTCTAGATCATGAAGTGCATGTCATCCCTCAAGTCACTGTACAAACACCTTCTTGGCAACAGCAGGACAGTTAGATGGATGGTCAAACAAATGGACAATATAATAACAAAAATGCTCACTATAGGCTTAAAAATATTTACAAATGTGGATTTGCCACAAAGAGTCTTTGGCACCTTTATAATAAGTTATACTCACTCTAAGCTTTTTAACATTTTATCAGCTCTCTTTGAACCACCAATACAGATTTTAACGTTTTAGATTAGAGAATATATGATTCTGTTGAACTTACATGTCATTCAAGTAAAAAGCAACAGTGGACTGTTCAAACTGTATAAACTGGGTAGTATGTATTAGAAAAAAAACAATGTCAGATAAGAGATTAATACTTTAATATGAATATTGAGAAAGTCATTTTTGTTTTCACATAAATACACATAATTAAGGCACTTGTACACATGATCATCGATCCATCTAATGGTGAAGTATGACACTATATCAGCACCACTTTGCACTTAAATAGTTAGGATTTTGAGTATTTCATCATTTTACAGCATATTCAAATCCATATCAAACAAATCTGAATACTGGTAGGTATAACCTTCCATTTTTCTTACAAATACATAACCAAATTTTAACCTGTAACAATATCTTAACAATATCGGAGCACATTTTAGGCAAGTAAATGAAATCTAAGTTTACTTATAAGTATAATCTGAGGCAGATAAAAGCAAAAGCAATAGAAATTTGATATAATTTGGCATACTTATCTTAACTCTTTGTAATTATTTACATGTCTTTGTGGGTGATACTGGTACATGTACTAAGCTATAATTTAACCAGCACACCCCTTTTATCTATGTAAAATCTTCACAAGTATGATCTACAACCAGCCACACAGGAAACTACCCTCAATGCAAAGATAAATGAGCTCTATTTTATGAAAATCAATTAGCAATGTATTGAATTTTGACATGAAGTATTCTTTAAGAAAATTGTAAAGATGTACTTGCTGAACTACAATAAAAATTGAACATATCTGTGCAGTTTGTTAGAAGTAATCAAAAGAACAAAGACAGACCCTGATCTTCAAGCACATTATGCTATGACAGATTAAGATATCTGTTTGTAGTTTGATCTGACTCACAATAATACATACAACATTTAATTAAGTCGAATACATTAAATGATTAAGAAAATTTATTGATAAACTCCTCAATGTACACTGTTTATCAAATGTAAAACTTACATACAAACAAATAATAAAAAGGGTCTGTTAAAATTTTGTATGTTTTTAACTATCAACAAAATAGTTATTAGAGATTGTGATCCTGAGTTGCCCACAATTAAAAAAGATTTAGACTCCATTAAAAATACTATATGTAAAATAATTTTCCCACCATCTCATTACCATGACTTGCACAATTGGGTCATAAAAAAAGAAAGAAAAAACTCACAAAAATGTGTGTATTTACTACTAGGTATGATTAACATTAATGAATAATCCAAAGAAAAAAAATACAAGGATGTACAAATTATGTATAAAAACTGGTCAAAAAAAGGAAATTATGAAAATGTTAGCCAGAAGACATTTTCCAATATACCAGAGCGATACAGATGTACGTTCTCAGAAACATGAAAATAAATCATACTCAAATTTTTGTTGTCATTGTGGGTTTAATGCCATCTTCCAGCACATGACAGGCTATACATGGCAGCCAGTTTATCTGAAAACTATTTTGATTAAGAGGTCCCAGTCCATAACATTCAAAACTTTTTAAAAATATTAAATATTGCTAGAATTACATAAATATTTAATTAGATCATCTACATATGCATAAAAATGTACCAAATTTTTTGTCTATCTCAGTTTATTTATGCCTGATCATGCTAACAAATTTTGTATCATAAAGACATACAAACCGAAAAAGATAAAATTAATTAAACACAAGTCACTCAAAAGGGCTTGTGCTTTTCTGGCCAAAAAGAAATTCCAGGAATCCAAGACGAGTCCTTTTCTTTTCTTTTTAACTGCTGAGTATTTAAACCACATATCATATTAAAGAGAAACTGCAACAATGCAAATTTAGTAATAAAACTATTTTCTTACATCATCATATCTCAAGTTTTTAACATGGATGCCCTGGTGGTAATATTGAATGACACTGGTACCATTTTTCATTTGGTGTTAATTATGTATCACCTTAAGTCTTTTAGTGATCCTAAGTTGATATGATGAATATTTATAACAATATTTTTAAGATACCCACAGATATCAGATGAGCATCATTTTCCTTTAGGACTGACTAGATGTTGTACATGTAGCACTTTGTGAAAACCCATGTTGACATGACTCTACATTCAAAAGTAGCTGAGATGTGATTTTCAGGGTAGCTGCTGTGGTGACCATACTGTATGACTGATGGATGCAAGTTTTATTTAGATTTAGGCATCAAAGGAAGCCATGCAGAGTTGCTGTTCATGAGTAGCAGCAATACTGTAACAATTATTTTTAGATGGCTGGTGTAGTGGCCATATTGGATGTCTGATGCGCACCTTTTTCATTTAAGACCAATTAGATCATGGAAAAAAATGTGTTTGTAACTATTTATGGCGATCCTCCCAGTAATGTTGAATTAAATGCAATCAAAAACAATTGCCAGACATTTGACCATCACCCAGGCTCTTATGGTCTATGACCAGTACTGCAAGAAATTGAAACGCTGCTGAAATAGCCTGAAAAACTAACCAGATTACCTAGCAATAAAAATAATTAGCTAATAAAATATCATATTCTAACTCAAGATTGCTTTTGTTCACTCATGCGAACAAGGCTTTTGCAAACATCCTAAAAGTAACATTTGTTTAAAAAAATTAAAAACTTTCTGTAAGTGGTTTGAAAATTTAATCAGGTCATCTACATAAGCACACAAAAATTCTAGACAAATTTCATTTGTCTATGTTCTATATTGCTTACAGTCTTCTATGTTGGATGACTGAAAAGACTAATAGAGGAGGGATGGACAGGTTCAAATCAAGACCCCTACATTGCAAACAGTTAGGGCATAACAAAAACTGTACATACAAAGATGAAATTTAAACTGAAAATGTGTTCATAAAACACTGATACCCCACGAGTACTTGAAATGACCTAATTGCAAACTTAACCAAAGAGTGCAGTAATAGACAGACAAGGGTAACACAATATGCTCCAACACTGTTGTGGTGGAGCATAAAAATGATGTTTACTGATCAGCAAGAATTGTATTTGTACAGGTTTTAACACACATATTTATGTATGCATGGATGCACACATACAAACACACCCGAACCCACACACACTGTATTAAATAATGTATGACAAATATCCAACTACTGGTACATTTCTATCCCTCTAGACATTTCTTAGGAAAAGGAAACCAATCTGACTAGATTAGTGGACACATACCAAATTATGAGTCCTTCTTATACAATACAAATTAGAGTCCTTCTTATACAATACAAATTAGAGTCCTTCTTATACAATACAAATTAGAGTCCTTCTTATACAATACAAATTATGAGTCCTTCTTATACAATACAAATTATGAGTCCTTCTTATACAATACAAATTATGAGTCCTTCTTATACAATACAAATTATGAGTCCTTCTTATACAATACAAATTATGAGTCCTTCTTATACAATACAAATTAGAGTCCTTCTTATACAATACAAATTATGAGTCCTTCTTATACAATACAAATTATGAGTCCTTCTTATACAATACAAATTAGAGTCCTTCTTATACAATACAAATTATGAGTCCTTCTTATACAATACAAATTATGAGTCCTTCTTTGTTTAATAAACACAAAAACGTTGTCACTTTGGCTTGTAGATTTTTAGGGAATTATACGTTTTCAGTTTCTGCAACTAGTCTATACAAGCTGGTTGTATTTATAGTTTTAGCACATGTGAAGACAGAAATGTAGAGGTTTACAAACACAACGTTTTTGTGTTTATTCGTTTGTCATAACTATGTTTTGTATTTGCCTTTGAAAAAGACTCATTAAGAGTCGAAAGCGCTTAGGCTAGTTAGTTACTAGTTTCGTACTGTTCGTCGTCAGTTTATTGCATCTATATATATATATATATACACACACACACACTCACATCACATGCATACATAAAGTTAGATAACTACAGATGGCTGCAAATGTTGGACAACTTGAGTTCTTGTGTGGAAATAAAAACAACTTGTCACAGACAGATGGTCAACATCATAAATATAATAAACTCCACCTTATTAGTGAATGTTGAGATGTGGGGGGTAAAGAGAGGTAATACCAAATGAAAGAGGGCATAGTTTATATACACTTTACCTGTCATATTTTTTATGGTCATCAATTACATGCCTTTCAGTAACTGTACTCCAATCAATTACAACAGTCCTGGAATTATTATCACCAATAAACAAATTTAGCCAAGGTTAAGGGTTTTAAATAAAAATTTTCAATTACTATGTACAAATTTATTTTCATTTGTGGTCTGCACATTTTTGTGGCTGGAAAAGATGTCCTACTGTTTTTACAGAAGGATAATTTTCTCTGAACATCGAACCACATGATTTGTAGCATTCATGAAATTAAAAAAAATGAAACCACTCAAAAAAGTGAATTGAATTCAGATATAACTGGCAGAATCAACAATATACATACTGCAACTGCTAGAAATCTGACAGACCCTGTTCTAGAAACATCTTTCTTTTTTTTAAAAAAGTCAGTGAACTGTTTTAAAAACTGAATTTAGGTGAATAAATGACAATGTTGAATAGACTGAGTTCCTTTCTCTTTCTGCATCAATGGTTAATACATGAAAGTTAATTTTACCCTAAACATCTAATTTTGTAATAGTTATTTATCCCAAGCTGATTACGATAAAATGGTCCATATTTTATACTGCCTTCTTCAAACGGATAGCTAAAGACTGTATCAAAAAAACTTTTTCCTAAATACTTCACTGTTCTACCAATTAGGATAAATGAATCTAAACTTGACCACAGAACTAATTATGAACTTTTTCTCTAAAGGTGGTTGCTCATTTATAAGCTAGGTACAGTACAGCTGTAATGAAATATACAAAACTTCATGTAAAATTGATTGGAAAGCTGTCTTTATGTATGTTGTTCCTGTGACTTCGCAAGTGACTACCCCTTCTGAATGATTTGTGACAGATATCACACTTAAATGGTCGCTCATCAGTGTGAATACGCAAGTGTTGGCGCAGATTGGAAACCTGTGAAAAACAATGACCACAAATATGACATTTGAATGGTTTCTCTCCCACATGAAACCTCCAATGGAATCTACAGCTGCTGGGGTTTAGAATCTTATTACAGATCAAACACTTAGCAAGGTTTCCCACCTTCACAAAAGCAGAGTTCATTGTGTACTTAGGACCACCAACTGAGGAGACTGTTTCCATGCTGCAGAACTCTTCTGCATTTAAAGGCACAAAAGGTTGCAAATCACCATGGGTACTATGATTACTCCCACTCTGGTTTGGACTTGTAGGTGAAATCTGTGATTGTGCGTTCTGAATCTGAATAGACTGAGCTCCTCTCAAACTTTCAAAAGTTTCTCCGTAGCTTCTTTCTAATATTTGATTATTTCTGTCTGATTCCTTAAAATGTTCACTTGCAGTAAGATCAACAACATCAATCGGACAAAAACTTGTTTGGGGTGCTGAGTTATGGCTGACCAAATTTTTATGTCTAAATCCTGTGGACTTTGGTCGAAAAAGTTTTCTTTTTATTGCACCTGCTCGAATATTTGTGCTAGATCCCACACTGCTGCTCAGAGAAACAAATTCAGATGCTTGAGTACTTCCTTGAAATCCAAGTCTAAATCTGTTTGCACCAACCTCTGATAATGTATAATCATCTTGTGGATAATTAATGGGCATGATATCTCTGTCTCTAATTTGATCATTTACATCCCCTGAATGATGACTCGCTTCTCTCGTTTGACTAGTTCTTTCAGCTTTTTGAACCGTCAAACCCATTTCTCTTCTCTGACTATCTGTTAGTATTTCTTTAGTGGTAAGGCTCGAAGCATAGTTTCTCATAGTGTCTTCAGTTCTTGTTAATTTTCGGGGAACACTAACACATGACACGGGGATTACTTGTTTGCTACTATTAGAAAACTGTGCACTGGTCTGGTTCTGGCTTCTATCTAAATGCATCTTATTCTCTGAAAAATCTATAATTGATATGTTGGTTTTGAGAAAATCTTTTTGTTCAAGGTCTGGTTGATCATAATTATTGCTATCTGAATGTACAACAGTCTTTCTGGAACTCCCAAAGCTATGATACATCCTTGACATTTCAATATTATCTTTCCTCCCAAAACTTGTATCCAATTCAGACAGACAAACAGATTGTTTAATGCGCGCTGGGCTATTATTTGAAAAGAATCTCTCTTGTTTTGTTGAACTGTCATTCAAATTGTATCCAACATCATGACTGCTGTTCTGGTATTGTCCATCATTAATGCCACTTTTGTTCTCAAAACTCCCTTGATTCAAATTTTCCATTTCATACTCTGATTTTATTTCAACTGATATTTGATTATCAACTTCCAGGTTTTCATTTCTCAAACTATTGAAATTGCCTGCTATCCTAGTTCTAGGTTGACCTGAATCAGTTTCCATGGTAGTGGTGGGGTCAGAGGTCACAGTCTTGACCTTGCCCTTATCGGTTAAACACTGAGGTGCCACTTGCATCCATTTTGGGTGAGTAGCTTTACCACCTGCAATGGATAAACAATACACACTAAGTAACAATGCCATAATACCTCATTTAAATTTTTACTGGTATAAATAAAATATACATATTAGATAAATCTGAAATAGAACTAGTTCAACTTTCCTAGATTTTCATTTAAAGCTTTGTTCTAGATGTAAGCATCTAAATCACAAAAATATTTTGAATAAAAAGAGAATTTCTTTCATAATTTTAAATAATATGTGGGGGGGGCAACAGTAACTATGGCCAAAATATCAATTGCTTGGAAAAGGTACATTATACAAAAATACAAAACTTCTGGAAATACAAATTATAAACATACAAAGCTTCCATTTTCTTTAAGTCCTTGAAAATATATATATGTGTGTATTGTTTATCCATTCCTTGTACAGGTTATACTGGTTCCTGCATACATTCTCATGTCCAATGAAAAAAAAACTATTTTTTATAAATAATTTGTCTGTTCTGCAAACTCAGGCAAGCAAATACAGAAATTACTCAATGAGTTTGAGTACCTTCATATTTTTTTATTTTATTTTATATATATATATATATATATATATATATATATATATATATATATATATATATATATATATATATATATATATATATATATATATATATATATATATATATATATTAGTACATTAGTACAAATGCAAATATATTCATAAACATGTTCAATATAACATAAAAAAGAAGTCTGGTGGCTGCAATGAGCACTTGACACATACCATTTATGAGGTAGTAATATGGCACTCCACATGCACAAACAACAATTTTAAGTGTGGTTTCAAATATATATGTACATTTTTTTAAAACTGATATGGTTGATTTGCAGTTTTAAAATGTCTTAAAACATCTAAAGATCTTGAACTACATTTAACTGGAGAATTTCCAGGTAAAGCTGAAGTTAGATGGTATTTCAAAAGTGCATGAAAACTGAACATTCAAAAGCCAAGAACACATGATTATAATCATAGTGGTCCTAAAATCCCACTTTGCCATTAAAATGTCATGGGTCTTTGTGTGTATTTTGAACTCTAATAGATCTAAAAATTGTAATATGTTACCAGTCACTTTTAATACTGTCGATACAACTTATAAGTCAAGCCCAACTGCAAATTACATAGACCCAGATCTGCTGCTGCAATATGTGCAAGCAAATATGGTGCTCTGCAATTTATTCAGAGTACTCTGTAGAACAAACAAGACCCTGATGTGCTGGTGCAATATTGGCAGGTAAGGGTCTATGTTGTTTGCCATTGGCCTTACACATGAGCATATATGGCAATAATATTTTCCCATATCAAGCCATCCATCAGTATGACGATACAAAGTTTGTTCTTCATTTCAGCAGTGCAACTTCAATATCACTGTGAAAAAACTCAAAATTTCACTTATGCAAAACTTGATCCAATCAAATAAATTAATGCTGACTTTAAAAAACATTAGTCCAACTACAAACTGCACAGTCCACGATCTGCCATCACATAATTCACTGGCAGATCTGGGTCCATGCAGCTTGTTAGGAGTAATCAGTAGAACAAATAATACAAACCCTGTTATGCAGGCACATTATTCTATGGCGGATCAGGAACTTTGTTTTCTGAGTCTGATTTGGCATATAAGCATGTGTACATGGTAACAACAAATGTTAATATCAATACATGTGAATCTAAGCTACTTCATCCTAGGTCAAAATAACTACACATTTTCAAAGACTGTCAAGGATGGTTCATATACTACTAAGAACTGACCCCTCAATCCGATGAATATCAGTCTAATGACTTTGCAACAGGTCTATAGTACTTCAAAACTTAATAGTATTGGATAGTCATGTGATACCTAAACCACATGTAAATGAACAACTATCATCACAACATTTTGAGCAATTGTGCTGCAACACAAAATTCATTCTAAAACCACCTTCAAAAAAATTAACAGTCATTATTCACTTTATCATGAAGGACTCTAGCAAAAACAAAAAAAGAAACATATGATGTTTGGGAAAGGAAATTACCATTAATATCAAGGACAGAGAAGTGACCCCAACCCACCACATAACAGGGTACTTAAAATCACAAAACGTCTCCCAAACTGTACATAGGAATAATAAATATTACAAACTAGTTTAAATCAGAGAAATACATGATATAGTAATTATACAGTTTTCCGTATGCTCAACAACTAACAAATAAATGTCTCATTTAAATTACAATTATTCTCCAACAAGAAAAATTAAATTATGTGAGTGAGATTTCAACATCAATATTTTTTAATCAAATACTCTACTTGTGACAGACTGCATTCATAAAGAAAAAGTAAAATATCTGTTTGATAATACTCACATATAAGTCAGATCCAAATTCAAACTGCACAGACCCAGATTTGACATCATGCAATGGGCTGGTAATTTCGTGTACATGCAGTTTGTTAGAAGCAATCAGTAAAATAAACAATAAATATCTAGATCTGTCCGTGCAATATGCAGTGGGAGATTAGGGTCTATGTTGTTTGCAAATGGACCATCTTTTGAGTATATACAAGGTTGTATTTAACATTTACCTACCAATGGATGTGTGTACACACTTACACTGAGTATATGGAGTTCTTTAGGGGCAATTAGTGTTCTATTCTGAAATCACTGCAACTCCACTTTTATTTATTCCATTAAGCAAATTATGTATCCACTACATCTATTCTTACTATAGTTTTAGTTAGTGTTAATGCACTGTCAGCTGTTATAGGTGGAGCACAATGATTCAGCAATGAACACAATACTAATAATTATCAAGATAAATTAAACAGCAAAGTCTATGTCACGTTACTGGAATTTCAATTTTACAATAAAAGATATTAAAAACAATACTTAACGTCAAGCAGGAAATGCAATTCAAAAGTAATAAGAATGTTGATAATAATAGTCAGACCGTTGAGCTTTTATACATGGTAGGTAAACCTTATTTTGGACAATACACCAAAAAAGAGCTGAAAGATTTTTGGAACTGGTTGGATAGGTTACTGGGACTTACCTATATGTTGTGTAATTATGTTTTGTAAATGATTTTTGCCTGAATATCAAAATAAATTATGCTAACATATCTAGAGTGTTAAATATATTCCATATGGCAATAAAAAAAATTATTTGGCACAGATAAACTTATATACTTGTGAATACTTACGCTTTATAGTCCCCTCTTTAGAGACAGTAACAGAATTCAGTGAAGCTGCTGCATAATTTAGGGCTTGGTCTGTGGATGCTTCATCTACCGTTTCCATGGTAACTGTTTGATCTGTAGGTACCAGTGAAGAGATCTGGACTCGCTCCAACTCAATACAGTCTGGATTTAATTCAACCTTTATGACTGTATCATCCATTACACCCATTTCTAATGGCAGTTCTGTAGAAATGCTGGTTTCCATAACATCATGTTTATCCTGCTGAACAATT
Source organism: Potamilus streckersoni (assembly GCA_016746295.1). Classification (NCBI taxonomy): domain Eukaryota; kingdom Metazoa; phylum Mollusca; class Bivalvia; order Unionida; family Unionidae; genus Potamilus; species Potamilus streckersoni. The sequence goes on along the minus strand of JAEAOA010002345.1, from coordinate 4,991,528 downwards.
TCTTCCTTCTCTTTCTTTTGAAAAGCTGCAATATCTGGATCTACATTAAAATAATAAAGATGGTAAATCCTATCATAAAGGAGACTACCATGTACAGGACACATTTGTACATGAAAAAGTGGTCCCGATTTATAAATAAACTGTACCGTAAAAGGTACATCATATGATAAATGGTATATTTTTTATCCTTCTCATAAGTAAAATCCTGTTGCATATGTTGGATACTTGTTTTTTTTTGGAATCCAATCTCCCTTGTCTTAAATGTATGAATCAACAAAATTGTGTCAAGGTAAACAACACATCTTGTCATTTTGCCGAAACCATTTGTCTTCTTCCAGTTTTAGTGAACATAATCTTTGGCTTACTGACCTTAAAACCAATGAATGTCCCCCATGTCTCATATACAAGCAATTTACAAAGTTCAACCAAGGCATGTTCTACAGAGCTTATGGAGTTTTGAGGAAGTCTTTTTTTTTCTTTAGTTCCTATAACCTTGACCTTTGACCTCAAAGTGAATAGCTGTCTTCCTCATCTCAAATACAAAACATCTAAAACTATTGTATGAGCAGGTTATAAAGACATCAATATAGTGTATTATAATCAATTTTCTTCTTGTGAGTCACATGAAATTTTGATTTATAGCCATAAAATCATCAAGTTTATTTCTTATCTTTAATGCAAGCCATCTGTAAAGTTTGGTCAAGGTATCTGGTATACAAATTAATGTATGGATGGTTCTCCTTTCTTCAATCCCTGTGACCTTGACTTCTACCATTTCAGTCTGAAATCAACAGATTTCTTCTCTGCCTAAAATGCAACCTACTTGCAAAGTCTGGTAATGGTAGATGATGGAGAACTTAACTGTGCTAAAACACAATGGGATGCAGATAGATATACAAATAGACAGACATCATAACACAAAATCCTCTTCTTTATGGTCAGTACATAAAAATGACATGAAATGTTAGCAATAAAATTCATGCAAAATTTCAATAATACTAAGCAACACAAGACATTTACTTGAAATTCAATGATTACTGATACTGCATAGATACATGAAACCAAAATTTCAAGAACTGAAATTTATTGTTATTCTAACAATAAATCTCATAAGAAGTATCGTCTAAAAATCAAAGTCATCCAAGATTTCATCAATATAAAGGATTCTTTCACATATAATGCTAAAGTCCTCTTGATCTCATAATTGTACAGATTACCATTTAAGAGGTGTCTCTGACAGTGAAAATCAGCTAACAATAATAAAAAACCAATTTTAACTATTTAAAAAAAAAAAACAATAAAAAAACAATTTAACACCAAATACTTTAGGGTCACTCTTCTTGACCAAATACTTAAGGATCACTCTGCTAGACCAATGCTAAATTAAAATTTTGTTTATGTTAAGCGGAGCACTCTGCTTACGATTACCTCAAATTGTTGTTGTTGTTGTATGGTTTAACACCATTTTTCAGCACAAGATAGGCTATACATGGCGGCCAGTATTAATGGTGGAGGAATAACCCTGGAAAACCCAAGGAAGAACTACTGACCCACGAGAAGCTACTAGAAGGCTTTCTCACTTACCCACGTTAGCGAGTCTGGACTCAATCTCACGCAGACAGAGGTGAGATGGCAGTGATCTGTAATGGTCAGCACTTTAGACCACTCTGCCACTCGGGGCCCCTCCCTCAAATTGACAGCAAGCAACAATCTTTAATCGACAAGACCTACTGATACAACAATCTCATTATAGAACCCCACTGGTGACAATCAAAACTTATCATAGTGATGTAATGGGTTTGCTTTATATATTATTATAATTTACATATTTATGCATGTTGCCATTGTTTAATTCATTATTCTTCTGATCTTCTGATCACATTTACACAGTATCTCTGTTACCCTTGATTACATTGTCTGGATTTTCTTGATTATGTGCTGATTCAGATTTGTTTTGGGTGGACTGGTTTCTTGAATTTAGTTCATGTAAATATCCTTTGTTATAGGCTTTGCAATATTAGGGCATCAATCATTCTTTGGCATATTTTTGGGAGAGAGAGAATCAAGATACACGTTTCACTTTGGTATACTTTCTACTGGAAAATATTTTCCTCACTTGTTCTACACTCATCTGTGAAAGAGTACCCTTCAAGACAGAGTTGTGATATAACCAAGAAGTGTTATTTTCTCTCAACCTGTGGCCATGTAAAACTTCTGAATCGGCACCATATTAGTCAATTACTAGCCTTACTGTTTTCATATCCAGGCTTAACTTTATACCTGGTCCAGGTAAAACAGAACAGTTTTTAACTAATGTGTGACAGACAGACAAGGTTAAGACTGTAAAATGCCTCTTCTTTAACTAAGATGTGACAGATAAGGGTAAGACCATAAAATGCCCCTAACAATATACAGTAATGGGAGCACATAACAGGGTACATTATAACTTCAGTTTATCCTACAATCCTTAACAAGCTGCAGAAATCAAAATTAGGAGACATGTCCAAAACTGAAAATTAAGGTTTCATCAACCTAGAAGTTAATTTGGTCAAAATCTAAACAATGTTAATCCAATTACGGGATTGTCATTGATCTGTAACTTTCAATAAAAAAAAACAATTAAATAATTACAATTTCTTTCATCTATGGCTAGATTATGTTTATCATTATTTCAGACATCAAACTATTTGGATTAGAATTCTGCTCGCTCCAATCATTGATGATTCACAAGATGATGAAGACTCTTATGCTTCAGTTCACAAACATTGCTTTTTGGATTTTCAAAAAGTGTCCTTTTGTACAAAAGCTAAATTTTATGAGTCATATCTTAGCATAAAAGCTGTGTATAACCATTTTTGACTAATCATCCACGATGCAGTAGCTACTGCATGTACCTAGCTAAGGCTTGTTATTGACCTGATGATCTGGGGTCACATCAATAGCTGAATACAGTCAAAGAAGAGTCTATACTGGGGAAAAGTTTCAAGAAAATCACTGTTATATAGGAGAAGCGAATGTTAATGGAAGGGTAGATGGACAGGTAGCTCTATAACTATGTACTATGGAAAGTTTCTACATAAAAATTTATGTGAAAGCATGAGAAATTTAGAGGATAGGTTTCTATACATCATCTGCAAAAAACTCATTACACAGGTCAGAACAGATGGGAAAATATCCCAATAGTGGTCACATCCATCCTTCTACAAATTAAGTTTTAAGAAAACTTCAAGCAGATTACATATCTTGACAGGCCTGTTATAATCTAAAGAGCATACCATGCTTCCATAGTTTTACTTCTATATAACAGATCACAGCTTCTATCAATCTATTTCTAATAGTCACTGAAATACATAGTTTCTAGGTACAGTATTATTACTAATTTTCATTGGGTACTAGTTATCATGATTTCATAATCACTGAAACACATAGTTTCTAGGTACTGTAGTATTAATAATTTTCACTGGGTACCAGTTATCATGATTTCATAGTCACTGAAACACATAGTTTCTAGGTACTGTAGTATTACTAATTTTTACTGGGTACCAGTTATCATGATTTCATAGTCACTGAAACACATAGTTTCTAGGTACTGTAGTATTACTAATTTTCACTGGGTACCAGTTATCATGATTTCATAGTCACTGAAACACATAGTTTCTAAGTAATGTAGTATTACTAATTTTCACTGAGAAAAATCATAAGGTATTCAAACCTTTTATTACTGACTGACAGAAATAAGTAATACACATGAAAATTAGATTTAATAGTTATTCCTATGGATTCTTCATTCAAGAGAAACTGTTATCAAAAATTTAAACCCTTGCAAAACCATGTTTCATTTTATTCTATTAACAACAGGACTATAAAAATAAAAAAACTTGCACTTGAGACACAAAGTTTATGGTACACTATTGATTTTTGGACAAAATCAAAGAATCAACATTGCATCACTCAAGTCAGTTGGTACTCACAAATGTGTGTTGGGTAGATAATCCTGAAACAGTTGATTCACACAAAATGACCATTATTCTTAAAGCCACAGATAATTAAGTCCTATCTTTCACACATTAGCATGTGAGCCTCAAATATCTATTCAGGTTCTATAAGCTTCATTGACCTTGTTTTTTTAAGTTAAGTCTAATGCTTGAAGTTGGTTGATAAATGAGACAAAGGAGTTATTACATTGGAGTATTTTTTAAAAATTTAGTCAGCATCTTTGCACTTAGATTGACTTTGAACACAGCAAATGATGACATTGGTTGCTGGCTTCATTAAGGAAAGATGACCTGGTCACATGTTTGGTTCACATATGGAATGACAACACTATCCATACTGATAGGGATAAAGTTGATTTTTATCACTCTTATGCAACTGTCAATGCCACAGTCATCAGAAAGCTGTTGAAGGAAGGTTAGTATTGTTGGCTGTATTGGCCACCTTTATGCTACGTGTAATTGATTTATCTTCACAGGTGTTTGATTTGTGCTATTATGGGTGGCTGATCACTTTTATTAATTGAAGTGACTGTTTGTTATCAATGTTTTGTTCTCTTGTATTCTATATCTGAGTTATTTGTTGAGGTTAATCCATGAAATTACCTACAAAGATGCAAATTCAGACAGGCAAAACCATGAATTTAAGTTACACCCACCCACCAACCCAATCTTCTTTTTTTCCCAAAATGACAAAGAATCGGGAATATTTTGATATTACGATGTATAACAGACTGGATCAGCAAGTCTACCGTTTTTAACTTTAAGTTTTTATCTTTATCTAAGCAGAACTTTCAGCACACAACTAATGAAAATTACTTTATAAACAGATATAACAAATAGTACTCTCTTGGAAAATTCTTCCAAAATTTGCCACTAACACCCTCCCAAGCTGTCCAACCATTCTCAAAGTAAAATTATCATTCACAAACATGCACTGCCTTTCAAGTATCCACTGAATGATGGAAAAAATATTTCATTCAGAAACCTCAGCTTTGACCCACTGGTATAAATGACAGACTGATGATATGAATATTAAATATGCCAAGCCCATAACCAATATATCTCTATCCTGTGTGCAAAGGTATCCTAATATTTTATGATAACTGTTGCTGTTTCCTACAGCACTATTTTTAAATTCTGCAAGTTTATATACCAATAGAGTGATGTTAAATTTTTTTTGGCATTAATGTTTTCTTCATTAGTGTGTACAAATATTTTACTAATACTTGATATGGCATCTATTCTTGCATATTTACCAATTTGTATGAAAACTATCTTCCATAGAACCTATACTTTCTCCAGTCACCCACACAGTTGTCTAAGTATTCCATACAGGAATTTAGCTTCTGGAATACTTTTTTTTTATCCACAACACCACCAAGGTAATCTATTACAACACTATGGTAATGTCATTAAGTTGATGGCTACAATACAAATGAAGGTGGACTGATCAGAATTGAAGTACAACTAATGTAAACTGAATCAGACTTCATTTCCAGTTGACATGAAAGATTGGTTGTGGAATTGTTTGTTTTTTTAATTTTTTTTAATAAAGCATATCAACACATTACAGGTAATATTATACAAAAGAAATTGAAGCTATGTGTCTTTCAAAAGAACATTGCCAACCTTGGTTGGCTTAGATGATGGGGTACAAAATGTGCAATCTTTGGATTATGAGTTACCATGGCACCTGACAAAGAAAATACATACCTCTACAAAATGAGAGGAAATCTTTTTTAAGTTCCTCCAGTTTCTTGAATTGAAAGTATTCATTCCCCTTTCCTGATCCTAGCTGGGTGACCTCTCCATCTCCCAAGCTGGCTGTTATTACAAGGGACTCTTCTCCAGTCTCTGATAATCTTTTCAGCTGAAAAAGTATCAAATGCAATCCCTAATTTAATTGTATGTCTTGCATATGAAAAGGTAAAAAGTCTCTATAGCCTTGCAGACCGACCTGAGCCCCACAAATTAAATGCCTCTAATTATTCAGGATGATAACTGATGCTGCACCTGAATATTCTGATTTCATGTCATCAACTGTTGTGAAGATATTTAGGTTTAAGTGCAGAGGTCATGAATATTCCTTCAAGGCTATGTACAATTTTTCTAGCTGCTGTGATTCAAATCCATCAGAGATCACTGGGGAACTCCATGTTGTGAATCACCATTGATTTACTGTTACCAAGTAAGAAGTCTGGATTGTTTTCTGACTGCATGGATTGTTTTCTGACTGCATGGATTGTTTTCTGACTGCATGCATTAATCAGCACAGAAAGAGATGCTACTGGTGAATGCCACAGTACAAATATGTCCTCACCTTCTCAACCTCATGACTAAACAGAATACCATGAACTAGCAATTTTGTTATCAGCTGTATGTCAGAGTATGCAGTGTATCAAATCATCAAAATGTTTTGAGATAGAGTGGTGATGTAAGACAACACAAAACTGCCAAGTCACCTAAATTTATATTCATAGTTTCAAAATACATGCAATTCTTCCCAAAACAATTGATAAACAAAACTGTACTATACTGTATGAGAACGTTCCATATGCAGACATAACTGAAAATAATTAACAATTAAATTCTTGGTAAAACATTGTTTTCTTCAGAAGGAAAGGGACCCCCGAGTGGTCGACTGGTCTAAAGCATTCACCTTTCCGGATCACTGTCATCTCACCTCTGTTTGCATGGGTTCAAGTCTCAGACTTGGCTAATGTGGGTATGTGAGAAAGCTTGCCAGTAGCTTCTCACGGGTCAGTTCTTTTTCCCAGGGTTTTCCAGGATTCTTCCTCCACTGTTATACTGGCCACCATGTATAGTCTATCTTGTGCTGAAAAATGGTGTTAAACCCTACAACAACAACTTTTCATAAGCAATGATTTCAGATGCAGGTATATTTATATTTACATACACAGAATAAGTGTTTGAGGTGGTCAACTATACCTGATGGAAAATACACATTTTATTTAAATAATGCTTCAATGAAAAAGCAAACAACTGCTACTGTTGTGGACTATCAAGAATACTAGTCTAAGTTCACCCACTGATAACATATGCTTGCATGTGCATATAATGTTTTAACAAAGACTTATTTTACTTGTTCTATAAAGGTGGCAATTTGGAGGTATTCAAACAGCTGTATCTCCTGCACAAGTGAATGAATTTGCAAAAGTGCACATGAAATTTCAAACAAATTAAAATATCCATCTGTAGTGCAGACAAACCTGTCAACAGCTGCCAACCATGGGGAAAAAACCAAAACTGGCCTTTGTAGACAGGTGATCAGTGTATGCATGTTAACCTTTCTAACTTGGTTTTTGAACAAATACCATGTGCTGAATACCAATATTATTATATAATTTTATTGTTTGTTTTTATTTTTCAAAGTTGATGTCTTAGTGTGTACATGCATAACTGAAAGCTTGTCATTACTAGTCAATATAGTCAATCATATTTCAATCATATTTTCTCCATTATCCAATTCAAATATGAAAGGAAATAATTTTGTGCTGAATTTGTGCCCCCCCCCACTGCATGGTACAAAAAAAATACATAAACAAATGCTTATTTAAAAATAAAATGAAAGAAACTAACCTTGCATTTTTACCATTTATTCCTTCTCTTTTCATCATGCAAAATTTATTTTTTACAAAAAATATATCCAAAAACTCTGTATATGTAGTGGATGCCAGCTGGCTTAAGCATCCTTATCACTTATGTCAGATAACAAAATCACAAAAGAGATTATAATATCACTTAATTGTTTGAAAACACCTGCCATTCATGCGCATATAAGGTGCAAATTGACCAAGACTGTATTGATTCCAAGTTGACTATACAATAGTATCTCGAATTTACAATACATTCACTGTGAGTACAAATGATAATCTTTTCATGGGTTACATAAGCATTATTAAAGCAATTTATTTCCACTTATACTATTTACCCTGTAAACATCAATTATTATTACATATGGCAAACAAATAGAAGCCCAGGTGATGAATAAACACAATTGGCAGCAAATAATAAACTCCTTGCCTAAACTTACATGATATCAAATACAAAGATCATTTTATTACGAAGCAAGCCAACCCCAGAAACTGACTTTGGGTTCTTTAAAGTGTACCAATTTATTTTTTTGAAGTTAGCTGACATAAGGAAGCAAACTTTGGTTCTCATGGATTCTTTTAAGTGGGCTGATTTCTTTTTTTTTATTTAACAGAGTCAGTTGACATAGGAAACCCATGATTCCTTTTTACCTGGATTAATGGGAATTTTGAAAATAAATTGAAACAATGTAACAGTTTTGCAAGTACATCATGCATGCATAACAATATAAGGCTGAGCAGTAAATTACTTTTTAATGGTTTCATCTAAATGTTCCCTATCCATAGTTTACATTGTTTTATTTTTCGACATCAAGAAGCATGTACTTCATCTTGTGGGGATAAATGTATGTCATTTCTGGTTGGCATCCTCTATATAACAAATATATATAATAAATGGGAAATCATAGCTAAGGGGAATTAACAGCGCTGTATACTTCTATTTCGAGTAATCAAAATATTTCTTCTTTACACTTTATAATTTTTTTTTATTAAATTTGTGTGAGTATAAATAATTTTAATCACATAATGCAAATCCTATGTAAAAAGAAAATGCTGGAGTATGGCTGGTGACCATTACGTTTAATGCTCAAATTCAGTAAAATCATAAAATACATGTATATCTTGCTCTCTATCCAAGTTATGTTCCATACAATATACTGTATCCTGCTCAATTTAATCCATCTTTTAAATAAAATAATCTCTGATGCTTAAACATGCATAGTTACATTTGGAAACTGGTGTTCTTATTTCAAAATAATATTTATATTTGCCAGTTGCTCTGCTCATATGAGAATTAATGCCAAACAAATAAACAAATCTACAACGATCTACATATATCTATATAGATATCTATTAAAAATGTCGGCTTTCATTTTCTTTATGTTAATTATAAATTCAGCTTGTTTTATTACAATGTCAAAGAAACAAATCAAGGCAACATTTCATTATGACACTATAAATATCATAACAGCATACCGAACAAAGGTCTTTTCTGGCCAAAATGTACTATTCAATGTTCAAGCCCAGAATTTATTACTGAATGATAAAGAGGTAAGGGCAAAATCAGGTTTGATCCTGTTCAAGGATAAAAGATCACCCGAGGAGGTGGGGGAAAGTCTCCTAGTTTTCTAGTTTATTCCATCCTATTTCAACATCATAATAGTTATAAAGAATGTATTGTATAAAATGTCAGAAGCCATTGATGAATTATAACAAAATGAATAACATTGAATTTTGTTCATGTATTGTATTACCAAGAAATGAATTTCCTGTTTCAGCACAAGTTTCAAAGCCTGCCTGAAATCTGGACTCTGTTCAATGTCTGGGTCATCCATGCTGTCAGTCATCATAATGAAGTCATAGCTCTGAAGAGAAATCAAAATAAAACCAGAATTTACAATGACAGACACAGACCACTACTTAACCAACATGATATTTGTGTCAATTAATCATTTTATGCTTGCATTATAGTAATTATTTCTCTTTGTTTTCTTTATTTTTATTTTTATCAGTCTGGACATTTTATTTTAGAGTACAGTAACAAAATTTATAATCTTCAAGACCAGGTTTGGTTCATGACAAAATGTGTTTCACTTTCTTATCAATATCTTTGCATAATATATTTTCATCGATGGGAATTTTTGTTTTACAATCTAAAATTTAAATGTAAATATGTCCATGGATAACAACAAAAACTTCAGTAAACCATCATAGTTCAGAAGATAAATGGAAAAAAGTTTTTAATTTAAAAAAAAAAATGAAAAAAATATGCCATTAATTTCTTCAAGATACATGTACTACTTAACACAAAAGAAGAAAACAATAACTGATTAATATTGGTTTATTAAAGATACTAATAAGCCTCTGTGTGAAGGGGTCACTGTTTTCTTCAATAACAATTTCCAATTTAAAATAAAGCAATAAACAATGTAAGTGGTAGTATGGTAGCAATGAGCAAATATACTTTTGATAACAACATTACATTAAGAAACATTTACAGTGTAAGCAAAGATGACCAGGAATCTTATCAAAAACTTAGGTAAGATATATCTTAGAAGATTTTGAAAATTATTACATTATTTTATCTGAAGATTTTGAGCTTGTAAAGTGTCCTGAGACTGATATACCAAACTATTCTAAATATCTTGGGAAACAGTAATTGTAATGAATTTAATTTAGCAGCTATACGGAGACATCTCAATATGGAAAAGATCGGATAGACCAGACATAAAATAATTTCTAACAACGGGATAAATAAGATCCTTCTTCTTATATTAAAAAATTATATACACCCTGGTAGAAAGTTTTATATATCCTGATAGAAAACTATATATACCCTGGTAGAAAATTATATATTTCCTGGTAGAAAATTGTATATACTCTGGTAGAAAATTAAATATTTCCTGGTAGAAAATTGTATATACTCTGGTAGAAAATTATATATTTCCTGGTAGAAAATTGTATATACTCTGGTAGAAAATTAAATATTTCCTGGTAGAAAATTGTATATACTCTGGTAGAAAATTATATATTTCCTGGTAGAAAATTGTATATACTCTGGTAGAAAATTATATATTTCCTGGTAGAAAATTGTATATACTCTGGTAGAAAATTATATATTTCCTGGTAGAAAATTGTATATACTCTGGTAGAAAATTATATATTTCCTGGTAGAAAATTGTATATACTCTGGTAGAAAATTATATATTTCCTGGTAGAAAATTGTATATACTCTGGTAGAAAATTATATATTTCCTGGTAGAAAATTGTATATACTCTGGTAGAAAATTATATATTTCCTGGTGGAAAATTGTATATACTCTGGTAGAAAATTATATATTTCCTGGTAGAAAATTGTATATACTCTGGTAGAAAATTATATATTTCCTGGTAGAAAATTGTATATACTCTGGTAGAAAATTATATATTTCCTGGTAGAAAATTGTATATACTCTGGTAGAAAAAGAGGATGCAAATATTAACTTTTGAAATAAAGATCTGAACATTCTCCAATTACTATAACCTGTATATCTGAATAATTTTCAAAACAAAAACCTTTTAGCAATTTGACAAATCCCTTTTAAAGGATTCTCTTTCTTGAATCAAACGCAAGAAGAACTTAAGAAAATCAGACATACGATGTTAGAAGGATACGTGGTATGTATTACCATGATGGATTGAGAAGAAAAATATACTAAATATTTTTACCACTTTGAAAACAGGATTTGTTTGGGGGGGGTAAATATATTAATACTCTCATAGTCATTGATAGAAAAAGAACATACTGAAAAATACATACTGAAAAATAAGATATTTTAGAAGAAACCAAAAATTTATTACCAAAGTTCAGGTGCAAGATGAAATGTGGATGATTGAAATTTGCTTAAAGCATTTGATAACTTGATTATTTTTAAATTAGATGAAATGGCAGAAAGTCTTTGAAAGGATAAATGACATATTGTGAAACTTTGGCAGTATGTTTAACACAGTAAAAAAATAAAAAAATAAAAAATACCAAATTATATTATGGTTTCACTTTGGACTTTTTAAAAACTTCTATGGACAAGTTTGTGCCATTTCCAAGTTTGATCAATTAACTATGATTATAAGTGACCTTTCAGCTACCCAAAATAAGGCCATTATTAGCTGCATACTGAAAGAAAATAAAAATAACATTAAAAATGGTTGTCTGATTTCATTTGAATGCAAATTAATAAATAGCATCAGTATGCATAGCCTGTATAATTAAACATGTTTTGCCTCTTAATACATGAAGACCAACCAGTTTTTGTTCAGGACAGTTTACTGAGGCAAAATATTAGAATTGCTGTGCAACCTCCATGTTCATGGAATCAACATCATTGGTAACAGTGATAAAACCTAATTACTAGTAACTATTTTAATAATTAATTAACAATGCATTCTTTGCACTTTTAATATGATAAAACTCTGACCTCTCCTTCATAGTTAATATGCACTTTGCAGGTTAAGTAGAAAAAAACTAATTAACTTTTCAATAATATTTTTTACAAATTACATATTTTTGCAATCCTACAAATCATGATAGCTAATATGAAACAGCTCACACATTCATATGATCCCACTTCATAGCTAGGTAATTCAGTTTACTGCATGTTATAATGTTTGTTTGTTTGTTTGTTGTTTGGCTTAATGCCATTTTTCAGCACACGATAGGCTATTCATGGCGGCCAGTAATAATAGTGGAGGAAGAAACCGGGAAATCACTGGAAAGAACCACCGACCCAGGAGAAGCTACTGGCAAGCTTTCTCACATATCTACATTAGCCGAATCCTAGACTCGAACACACGCAGAGGTGAGATGGCAGTGATCCGTAACGGACAGCGCTTTAGACCACTCGGCCACTCGGGGCCCCTGTTATAATGTTGATTTAGGAGCAATCAAAAAACAGTAGCTGAGATTCTAATCCTTACTGATTCAGAACAAGGGAATTCATACAGAAAGTAGTGTACCATTTCCAATATGGTGAATCTAGTTGAAAAAAAATGGTAATTGTCCTTCCCATGTAGTCATATTTTTATCTTTTTTTTGTGCTGAGACACTGGCATGTATAATTAGAAAGAATCCAAAGATAACAGCCATTAATGTAAAAGATACAGAATTCTGTTAACTGCAATATGTTGATGACACTTTTTTATTCATGGATAGTACATAAGAATCACAAACTGTATCAATGTTACATGTATTTGCAAAAAACTCGAGCCTTGACATAAATATATCAATGTTACAGGTATTTACTAAACTTGGACCTTGATATAAATATATCAATATTACAGTTATTTGCTAAACACTTGGACCTTGATATAAACATTGATAAAAACATTGTCAACACTGGGAACATGAAAAAACAGTAAATATAGGCTATGCAAGGAATTGCAAACTATACTGTGAAACAAGAATTTGTAATTGTATTGGGAGTTAAATTTTCAACAACCTATCTGAAATTGTAAAAATGAATATTACCAAAATTTGAAAAAAAAGAATGTGGTCTAGAAGAATGCTTATCACACTCTGTATAAAATATAGAACTGTAATTAAAAGTTTGGCAGTATACAAAAATCACTAACATTCTAAAACCACTACCAAATAAACTTAATTTAACAACAATGTTTTTTGACTCATTAATTAGGTCACATAACAAAATCAAAATGTAACATTGTATACAGGCCATAAAATATGAATGGATAAGAAAACTATTGTTAAAAGAGAATAAATTAAAACAAGAGCCCCTTTAATGGATAAATACTCTACTGGTAAAAACATTTAGATAAATCCAAGATAAGTTTATTTCTGGTCCTTTTGTTAATTTCAATTGCTGAATATTGAAACCATCTGATATTCCTGAGAAATTCCAAAATACCCAAGCACCATATTAATATAACCATCTGCGAAGATCAAGTAATGATTAACATTTTCCAGACAATCAATGTGGTGGGCAGTTTTTATCTCTTGACCAATCAGACATCATAAAAAGTCTTTTCATGAAAACCTGATGTCAGTATGACCATCCATAGTTTTAAGATTTTCCAAATGGCCACCGTGATGGATATGCTTGTGATCAGACCAACACCATTTTAATTTAGAACTAATTAGATACTGTAAAAAGTCTTTCATCAAAAACTCTATATGATATGACAGTCAATTCAGTACAAGTAATGTTAATGAAACTGCCAAGATGGTTATGGTGGTGGCTATATTGGGTGTCTGAGGGACACTATTTTCATTCAGGGCCAGCTAGTTATAAATATCTCCATTGAAACAACATATTTAGCCTCCAAAATATTTGTTCTTATCCTGTTATTCAATCCGTGTGATCAAATGCAGCAGGTGGAAATGACAACCCTTTAAAACAAAGTTTCATTATGTGCAATTAATATACACATTATTTGCAGATGAAGCTGAGAGAGCAACATGAATTTGTATAATTAGTTCAAATATTAAGACTGCAGTTCATGAAAAGATTAGTATATGTTATTGCTTTAAGAATCATTGCTTCTTGAAACAAATGAATGAAACACCACTGTTTCCAATCCATAGACATCCTAATATTTCTAAACATTTAGATAAAAATATGAAGAAATCTGTCAAGAAAAGTTCACATGACAAACATGAAAATAGATCCAGCATGTTATCAAATTTTGCAAGACTTATTACCAATTGGGTAACCTTCAGGTTCTGATGTATGGATTTGCTTTTTCAAAAAACCATCCTTTGTGTCAATCTTTTCTTGACACATGCACTAATATTAGCAAATAACAAAATCTCCATATTCATAGCTACATGTTATCAAAAAGCATTTGACCAGTAAGTATTACTACAAAAATTACCCAATCTGAGAAAACTGTACTATAACTGGGTCATATCCACTTAAGAAATCAATATATTGCCAAAAAAATGTATCAGTTGAATTATAGTGACTTTAAAATTGAGTATCTCTTTCATGAACAACAATGAACAGAATTTGAAACAGACATTAATGAGAAAATGTCTTGAGAATCCAATCGAGCAGCAATTTAACAGATGATAAAAGTAGGTGTGGGACAACTTGTAAAATTAGAAACTTGGATTAAGATGCAGTATTGTTCTAAGGTAAACATTTATGTCTTTTAAATAATATATTTATATATATATATGACTCTAAACGAGAAATATCAGACAGGTGTTTCTGAGTTACAAGTTCAAGAAGGTTATGGAGTGGGTCCTCATGTTGACACTTAGAATTCACATTTTCATATGCATTTAAAACAGAAATGTGCGATATGTTAGTATGCTTTATAAATATCACTTTCCTTACTTAAAGGATGATAATTCTTTCTTGATACAAATTGGATTTTAAAACCAAAAACATGTGAACCAATGTTTACAGAAATGGTTTATTGTTGAGCAAAATTACCCTGCGTGAAAAATTACCTACATGATTGTATTGAGCTGCACTGTGATTATAGTTTTAAATTGTGTTGCTTAAAAATTTTGAAATTTTGTCTACATTTATAGACGCTGACCTGAAAAATCACAAAGCGGATATCATTCGCGATGCAATGCGGAATGAACGACATAAAAACAGCTTTGTTTGGTTGCAAAATATGATTACATTCCTAATTTAGGTCTCATTTGAGTATATTTGGTTAAATATTTGGATATGTTACGGCATTATAACTCTAAAGTGGCTGTATCGTCATCACCATTAACTGCTTCACTCACAAAGGCGTATTGCAGTGCGAGAAAAAACGAGCGTGCATATAATCCTTATTCAGTGGACGAAAATTGGGAGCATTGAGACAAATCTCTAGAAAGAGATAAGCATGGATCTAGACACAAAACACATCGATTAAATAACTTCATCTGCTTAAAGGATATTTGAAGGAAACTTAATATTTACATCTGTGTTTGAAAGCTTGAACCCTTAAATCGCTCTATGAGTTTGTTGACGCTTCTGATGCACCCGGAAGTGAACCGTACGACACTTGAAATCTGCATTATTTTCAAATACAGAATGACATTTCGAGATTACAAATGATTACAAAATGAAAATAAACGCAAGACAAATTTTACGCGACTTCGATAATTATCTAGCGCACGCAGGCACGTATAGTGACATGATAATTGATTTATAATATGCGAAGTTTATTTACTGAGGTGGCTGTTTCAGCGAAATCATACAAGTACGCAGTCCATATACTACTACTACTACTACTACTACTACTACTACTACTACTACTACTACTACTACTACTACTACTACTAATAATAATAATAATAATAATAATAATAATAATAATAATAATAATAATAATTACTAAATATACTGCTTAATCTTTTTAAGCTCAAAACCTTTTACAATATTAGTTATAACACACAAAAGACACAAAGGTTAAACACGCGCGCACGAACGCACACACGCAAACACACACACACACACACCACATAGCCAAAAAATAATTAAGAGTAAATAAACGTTGTTAAGTGTGTTTTGTCACATTAAAAATGTGAGTTATTAGAGCGCTCTTTAATGAGGTCATTGTGTCTAAATACAAAGAAGCAATTGGTTCCAGGTTGAGCTCTGATATGCAAAAGAACGTTGTCAGTAGGTTTTAACTGTCAGAAAATGAGCTTAAGGTTCGAAAAGATTTGTACACATATGTTAGGTCAAATAGGTATCGTTAATTGCTAAAATGAGAAAGTACGAGAGTGGAAAACCTCCTCTAATATGCGATTTCCACACAGAGGCAAAAGTAAGAATGTGTATGATATGAGTAACTGTTTGAGACACTTGGGGAACATATTATAATTATATAGGGTCCCGTAGGTTAACGTACACTTTTAGGGCAGGGGGAAATCCTGTAATAAACAGGGTAAAATGTTTAACATTGGAATGATATTATGGGAACAAAGTGTTTATAAAGACAAAAATGTTTATAGTGACAAGAGAAAATATCAGGTTAAAATGATTGTTAGTTTTGGCACATTTTGTTTTTATTTAGTTAAAGACCATAAAGTCGTAATAGAAAACATAGCACTCGTCCAAGGATATGAATTTCTCTAATGTATCAGAAAACTTTATTTTTGAAATTTAAATTCACTTTATTTCGAATTTTTAATTTTTTTACATATTCGAGAAATCTCTGGGGAAACCGACAAGCTTTCATAATGTCATCCAATGTGGAAAACATTATTTTAAATTCTTCATAGAAAGCGGTAGCTAGAATTATTGAAAAATGAATTGCTTTAGCTTGACAGATGATACGTTTTTTTCTGAAGCGGAGGCTTCCATGGCTCTAGAGTCTTTGTGTTGTTGGGACATATTGTATGATAAACCTCACCTCAAAGCTGAGGTGAGAAAGCTTCTGTATGAAGCAAATAAAGAACCGGTGTAAGTACGAAGAGAAATGAAGAGTTAAGGAGTTGTGTCCATAGTGACGTTAAAAGCTACCTTGATAAACAAAAGGTTGAAACTTTAGATAATGCTGCTCGTAGAGCTGATGATTATTCCGTGACACACAAAGTTTCTTTTGTCATTAAGTTTTTTCA
The DNA here is from genome assembly GCA_016746295.1 of Potamilus streckersoni. Lineage (NCBI taxonomy): Eukaryota > Metazoa > Mollusca > Bivalvia > Unionida > Unionidae > Potamilus > Potamilus streckersoni. The sequence goes on along the minus strand of JAEAOA010002345.1, from coordinate 4,974,351 downwards.
TTCAACAGGATTGTTTGGTAAAAACCCATTACAGTCTCATACGAATACTTCTAAATCTCAGCCTGGCACAAATTTAGCAATCAAGTTTCTCATAGGACTGGTCAGAATATATATATATATATATATATATATATATATATCTATATATATATATATATATATATATATATATATATATATATATATATATATATATATATATATATCTTCATACATGCACCTATTGCAAGAAGAAAGGAGAAGTTATTTCTGATTGCTACAGATTGAAAAGTAAGCAATATGATCAAGGCATAACTACTGAAAACAATGCATTTGCTGGGAGAAAAAAAAACCTAAACTGATTTTAGTATGGAGAATTTGACCTATTCATGTCGAAAGTTTCTATATCAATTGTTTGTGATTCTACCAATCCTACCCCTATTAAAATTTTAAAGGGCACGTGAGCTTTTAAGAATCTTTTTGTATCAGGTTCTTTGTCTTTTTCTGAGAAGTCATCTTCTAATAAAAGTATTCTTATTCAGGGTATAGAGTACGTCTGTTAATTGATGTTCCCCTCCATTGTGCTTACCTTTAACCAGATTTAGTCTCAGGGTAAGTGACAGTTGGAACAGTGTCGCCTTTATCATTTATATATATATATATATATATATATATATATATATATATATATATATATATAGATATATATATATATATATATATATATATATATATATATATATTTACAACAGTGAATCTCTTTTTACAACTCATTCTCTTTTTTCTAATCAGGGTGACAACGACAATCAATTGTTGTCGAACAGGAACAAGATCCTGAGATTTCCTGTTTGTATCAGAGGGTTATGAGCGAAAATTAAGTCACTTACGTATCTGTTTGTTATTTTGTTAAAAATTTTGTTTTCATGGGGAAATGGATACCACTTGAGGGACCAGCTGGTGACGAGTGGTTACTGAGCTATCAAATTTTTGTTCAAAAGTAGTATAGACAGAAAATTATTAGTTTTCCCCATGAAATTCCTTGGGCTGGCCATTTATGGTTCAGTAAGGCTTATCACAAGATCATGATTCATTTTTATTAGCCGAAAATTGAAAGTTATATTTATAAACATTGCAGATCTTGTCACACTTGTCAAATGGTAGGACAAGCCAATCAGAAGATACGTAAGGTCCATTTGCACCCTATTCCTGCATTCGATAAACCATCAACATGTAGCAGAATAATTTAAAACTAATATTATTGACTATGTTTCTGATTTCAAATATAAGTTTTTAATAGATTTCTAGCTCTCTTGGACATACCCCAAACTCCTCTTCAGGATAAGTATCATGGTCCATGTACACTTGGAAAATTACGTTCTTTAAATTATATCAATAAATCTCATGGGAGTCGAAAAGAAAACAACGTTGCCATATAAATATGTTAAAGGAATATGTGGATAGAGACAGATTTGTTAATGCAGTCAATTTAGTTGTACCTATCCCATACTGTGAGGGTTTAAGCGATGGAATGCAATTGGACTGTAGTTACTTTTGTATAACTAATCTTTAGAATTCAGAAATTTGAATAATCTGAAACAGAAACGTTCACATCTGAAGTTACGAGAAAATTGTCAACTAAAACAGCTATTACTTGAACATGGACAATTGTTTCCAACGTTTCAACTCGAACAAATACAATCTACCATGACACTGACATCGAAGAGTCCACATCTGTGAAACAGCATCCTTGCGGGATGAACCCTCTCAAACAAGAATGCTTGTATAGAGAAAATCAATGTTAGCTGGAGAATGATTTCATATATTCTAGTAAAAATGACTAGTTAACCACATATTCTCGTACCGAAACTAGATACTATTTTCCACATGTGCAAAAACTATAGAAAAGTGGACAGTTTTACTAAAACATTCATTTCACTGTCAAGAATCGATGACTACATTGACAAAATTAGAAATGCAACATATGTAACCATGTTTGAAAATTTCGGCATTTGTAACTCCAGATGGACTTTATCATTATAAAGTAATGCCGTTTTGGAGTGATAGGTCCGCCTTGTACATTTCAACGTTTGATGAATATAATTACATCAGGTCTAGATAACTCTGACACATCAATGATGTCATCATCTACAAAGACACATATAAAGATCAATTGGAATCCATCTGGAAATTCTTTGATAGACTCGGTGATGCAAATTGGAAAATTAACTTAAATATTGCAAGAAAACCAAGTTTGATTAATCTGAAAAATATCAGGAAGCTTTTGATAAGTTAAAGGGCTTACCTAAGAGTACACTAGTTTTTTTCATCTCTAAATTTCAGACAATCATTTAAACTGTCTTTCGATGTAAGTGATGTTGGAATTGGTGCAGTATTGATTCAGAAAGATAAAAAATGGTGTAGAACATCCAGTGTGCTGCTTTTTTTCTTCTTAAAATTAATATGCATCAGATAAATCATTACACAATAAAAAAGATGTTTGGCTTTGATATTGGCTTTGCAACAAGTTGAAGTGTATATTAGTCTTGCTTCTTCTGTAGTTTTTATATTCAGTGATCACAACCCCTTACTTTCATTGGCAAGTTGAAAAACAGAAATCAGAGATTATTAATATTGAGTTTGATGCACATCAAGGAAAACATACAAATGTACTTTCACGTGTATAGATTATGTTGGTTTATGTATATGTTGTATCATTCATAAGATTTTATCCCATGTAATTTTTAATCTTATCCCATGTAATTTTTAATCACATGTATATTGACTAATAATAAAAAAAGCTTCAGTATATAATTCTTTCTTTTTATGAAAAAGGTGTTATGTGTGATTTATTTTATTTGTCGCTTTTTCTTGATTATATGTTATATACATCTCTATTTAGTACGTGACCTTTACCAAAATCAAGTTTTCCTGTGTACCTGACCAGGGACATTTAAGTAGTATTAAGGGTTGATCATCCTTTTTCAGAGACCCCCTGCCCCTCTCCCCAAAAAACCGTCGTACGTTAACATTTTTGTCAGCAGACCTTTTTAGCTCAAAATGATGACGTTTACATGATAAGGCTTTTTCCAATACATTTTCTGACAAAAATGTTTTGTCGGGGCATTGGTCTCTACTGTTTATTATAATCTTTTTCATATTTTCTAACTCTCATTGGCAGAATATCTGTTAACATACTGTCAATAATACGGAACTCGCTTACTAAATCGTCCGTATCATATTTTATACCACGCAAGAAAGATCGAATCTGATCAAGTAATTTTTATAAGTAATACTTGCTCTTTTGCAGGTATTTTTCTTTAGTTGCAAGTCGAGGCTGAACATTTTTTCTCGCTGTTGTAAGAGTAAAACCAACGCCGGATATTATTAACAAAAACACATTTAATGATGCGCCAGTTGAAATTATACCAGAGCTAGTCATTAGCAGCGGTAAATATGATATCACTCAAAGTATTTTGGTATAGTATTTGTAACTTTTTACGTACCAAAGTTTTTTTTTTAATGATAATATCTGTAATGTTTCATTAGAGAGTCAACATCTTTTTGAATGTTTCCTGAAATATGATAAAATTGACTATATTTGTTTTCATTATATAATATTTATTTACTGTTTGTTTTATATTATTTCCAGGACTTGACAATATTGATGTTAGAAATACCGCGAACGAACAACGTGGCAATGTAACAAAAGATAAATTTATTGAATAATACCGTCAAGCAACAACAAATAAATATGACTTGTTCTTGTTCGATAAATTAACAAATGATACGAGTAAAATGTTTCGATGTCGTGTTTAAAACTATCTAAAATAATATTTATAGTAAATAGTATATATGGAAAAACAAGCAAAGTATATAAAACATAGAAAATCTATATAAAAAACATGCACAATCTCAGGCAAAATTGAAACAGCAAGTTCAGCAAGCACGGCGTGGAAATAAAAGATAAATTTATTGAACTTTATCGTCAAGCAACGGCAAATAAATTACTTTTTTGATAAATTAACAAGTGATCAGAGTAAAATGTTTTGATGTTGTATTGAAACATATTTATAGTAATTTCTATGTAAAATAGTATATTAATTAATAAAAAACATGCAAAATATAGAAAACACATAGAAAATCTAAACATAACCTTGCACAATCTCAGGCACAATTTAAAGAGCAAGTACAGCAAGCAGGACGTGAACAGATTGCTGCAGCAGAAACAGCAGCCAAAGTACTCAAACCAGTTACTGAAACTTTACTTGGAAAACAAACTGAATGGAAGCCACTCTCAGAAGAAGAACTTAAAGTCTTATTGGATTAGTTAAAGAACAACAATGGAGATCTGAAGATGAATAGCTGAGGCACTTGTAGCAAATATAGCTAATCCTGCTGCGAGACAAGCTGCGCTAGATCGCCTAATAAATAATCCGCTGGAACTTGAACGGAGATTAGCATAATTAACAACACAATAAATTAAAAATATTATTAAAAAAAACATTTATCAGGAGAAATAAAAGATATTAAAGAAGAGCAAAAAAGAGAAGAGTTGGCAAGTTGACTTAAAGTTTATGGAGTTGGAGAGCAAAGACATTTTTTATTTAAAAAGGCAAATGATGCGATAACAGATGATGAATACAATAAATTTTTAGAGAAAGAAAGTATAAATGATCTTGTAAACGGAGCTATGCAGAATATGACATTTATCAATAATTTAGTCAGTAATGAATGAAAGTGCTACTGCTAAAATGAGTTGAAGTTGAACACGGTTATAAAAATGGGAGATATGCTTCCACTTTATGATAGAATAAGATATGGTGTTATCGCTGCAATGATTTGAATTTTTTTTAGCAGAAAACAGTTGAGCAAAACCTTTTGGCACGGGTTGGAATGTTAAAAGGAAATTTACTAAACTCGATAAAAATCGTGTAAAAATATAGAGGAGAAAACAGGAATTAGAATATTCGCATCAGTTTCTGAAATGATTGGCAGTCTAGTACTATTGATATCATGAAAAAAGCTGGGAAAGTTGGTGTTGAAATTGAAAATGAAATTATTGACATACTTAATAATTTGAGATCGCGAAATTTATTAACATCTGACGAATACGAAACTTTACACCGCGACCTAATTGTGGAGACGTAATTTTATGCAAATATCATAATAAATGTCAGCAACATTATTACTAGACTAGTCAATCTGATAAAGATAGCGCAAACTTTTCAGTGAACTATAATCCACCAATAGAATTGGATCCCCCAAAACAATACAACATTATGGCAAACAATAAAACTGGAGTAAATGATGAATTTACATTTAGAAGTATAGATAATTATTGTAATATTTCTTATAGCTAAATTAAAAGTCTGCAAGGAGCATTAACCGACTTAAATATAACAATGAAATAATTAATGACAAAAGCTGGTGGTAAAGATGATAGATTTGAACCAGTACCAAATTATAATACGTTAAGAGCTAGAATATAGATAAAAATATGACAACTGATTTTTCGTGACCAAAAAGTATTGCACCACTGAAAGGATCTGGTTACAGGAGCTATTCTGTTACTCAACATAGGGAAGCCTAAATGCATGACTTTCAACTTCCAGTAAATATAACTTAAGTAAACACAATATTGGCAAATTTCTCAATTGCATCTGGATCTTATTCATCTAAGGACAGCAAAGGGGAAACGAGATACAGTTTTCACCAGAAATTCCACCAGGTTCTCTTATTCAGATTAGTCTGCGTCATAATATTTATTATCCGCTAAATGTTGAAAAGCAAATAACAGAAATATGCAATTGACAGACCAATCTGGACGACGGTTAGATTTAAATTATAAAGTTGTAACTTATTACCTGCATTTATGTGAAAACAGCAGTAAGACAATAAACTAATACAACCTCAGATATAATGAAGCAGAAAAAAGTTTATAGAAGAAAATTAGTAGGAGGATTTTTAGGAAATATATTTACTATAATTATCGAAAATATTCCAGGACTAGTTCGTAAAGTTGCGCCAATTGCACTTGACCCATCAAAACCATTTGCAACTGGAGCTGCATCTGCTGCTGGAACTGCTGTGGGACAAAAATATCAGATCAAATAAAAGACTTACTGCAAAGCGGTGTACCGACAATCAAACAAGTTATTTCATAAATGCACCAAGAAAAGAAACCCAAATGCGCAATAATAACGACAACAAAAAATTCTTATCATCAAAGGGCGAGCAAATTATACAAAACTTAATATCTAAAGTAACAGCGCCGCAATAATTTTGTGTAAGCTAATAAAAAATGTGAAAAATATCTCGATTTAGCAGAAGTTTATGACAGACGACACAGTAACTGATTTTGAATATGTTGAATATCTTGATGAGATGTCTAAAGAACATAATAAGTTTGGCGTCACAACATTTAATACTAGAGACGATGATGTATTTCTACTACCTTACAAAGCAATGTTGGAAGTTCGTGGTTAGATTATGACAGTAGCTAACCCACTAACTATAAATAGACATGCAACTGCGAATGCGTTAAGAGATTTATGTCTCGAACAAAATAAAATTGTTACATATTGTTAGAAATGAAACAACAGAGTAATAATTGGAACGGGCATAGATATACATAAATTAATTGGCAAACTGCCGAAACCAAAAGGCGGTCGGACATTGCCAGATTATAAATATACTGGACCATATAATCCTTTTGACTGAAGGCTGGTCCAGGGTTTTATTGGAGGAAAATATAAAATTGAGCTAGATTTGACATAAACTAAATCTATCGCCCTATTGTTATAAACTGCATTGCAACAACTTTGCGTCGTGGAAAACTTTTTTTTTTTAGGTCCATGTTGTTTGGCTGTCAGATCATCATATAAGTCTCTACCAAAACCAAGTTTATTAATAATATTATGGTATATATTTACGGAAGATCACCTAAATCTAAAACCCAGGAAGCACCAGGTGAAGATTTACTCAAACAAGTAACAAGGCAGATAAATGACGGATACTGGCTAATAAAAAAATGAAACCTAAATTACTTTAAAGTATCACTGTAAATGTAAACACCCCTAAGAAATTATTTTAGGTGTGAAACTGAAATATAATATAATGCTAACAAAAATCAGATAGCCCTATACCCAGAGCACCTATAATTTCAGATCAGGTTCCTCCTGTAGTCCAAGTGAGGCACACGTCAGGCTTCTTGAAAAAAAATTAAATTTACCCTTAAAAAAACTTGACCTTGCTCATGAAATGCAAAACTTTATTTTCAAGATGTTGAAATACTACTAAATTATTAATATTTATCCCTATGTTTGCCCCTTTACCCTTATGAAGACTGTCCACTTATCATATTTCTATTGAAAGCTGCCAGCCTTGGGTACAAATGAAGCTGTGACTGAAAAATGAAGAGCAGAATACATGGGTTACCTATAATTAGCGCTCAGTTGGCTTCAAAATCTTGTAATAATACCTGAAGTAGGACAAAATACCATTTTGCATATTTATGCCTGTTACCAGCCAGAATCAGTCTAGTGCATATTGAACTATTCCAGCAGTCATTTCAACAGGAGCAATGATACATGGTCAAATAACATGATCAAGGTTAGCATGTATGCACAACAAGCCTGTAATTGATTATTTGTACTACCTAATTGTTTTTAAAATCTTTCTTTAAATTGTTACCTTTTATCGTACAGAATCTCTCCATGAAGAAATGAAAAATCTTGCATTAAAATATACCCCTGATGATGTCAAAGTTGCTGCTTACTTTGCTCAGGAGAAAAAAAAATCATGGAAGCCGACACTATTGAAATTTCTTGAAGATGTCCAGCGTAGTTGTATCAAATACGGACAAGGTGGATTATGGAATACTAAATACGATTATAGCATGTTATTTCAGTTGATATGGTTGCATGTTATCCTGGAAGTTTTCTTGGATACGACGAGTGTTCTGAATACTTGATGAGATTTGGGCATCCATCACACGAGATGACCAAAGTTTCGATAAATGGACCCTTACCAGATTTTGACTTAAGCAGATTAGAAATTATAGTCATTTGAATTTACGGAAAAATATCCATCCAATTGTTCAGGCGTGGTTTAGAAGAAATTTCTCTAAAAAATATTGGGTTCCAAAAGTACTATTAAGATATATGCCTGATAATAAAATATTGGTATTGTTGAAAGTAAATGAAGCAAGTATATCATATTGTCCTCAGGAACAAGTTTGGTTGCCAGAATCAGATAGATTTAATATTATTGATGCTAGCAGCAAATTTCCTGATCTTAATGAAGATATTGTTAAAATACTAATATATGTAAATGCAGGAAAGAAAGTGATGAGAAACTTGCAAAAGATCTTGGCAGAAAAATAATCGGTAAATTTACTCAAGGTAATTCATGTGATCATAAATGACACTGTACAAGATTAATTATTGATGATGCTGAACTCAATTTTGTAATTGCTGAAACAACTGAGAAAAGCACATTTATAAGTTGAAGTAATGCTTATTTATTAGACAGAACTACATTAGGTACATTTGTGAGCTATACTATACCACTTTACTCATTTAAAATCTTCAATGCTCGAGTACATTTTGATAAATCCATTATCAATGATAAATAGATTTCCTCTGATTGCAGTCTGAGTCACGACAGATTCATATAAATAAAAAATATGCAATTAATACTGACAATTATGCATTATAGGGTAAATGGAAAATAAAATGAGAAAACATAGTTATTCTGAATCTGAAGAGATTGAAATTAAGGAAATATATTTAAAAAATAACCAAATATCAGAACAGTTATTCTGAATCTGTCGACATTGCAATTAAGGAAATATATTTAAAAAATAATCAAATATCAGAACATAGTTATTCTGAATCTGTCGACATTGAAATTAAGGATATATATTTTTTAAAAAATCAAATATCAGAAAATAGTTATTCTGAATCTGTCGACATTGAAATTAAGGAAATATATTTAAAAAATAATCAAATATCAAAACATAGTTACTCTAAATCTGTCGACATTGAAATAAGGGATATATTAAAAAAATAATCAAATACCAGAATTGTTATCTGCACCATCTGTATATGATCCTGTGGTTAGACATAAGACTGCTCAGCTACTTTATATCTATTTGCAACGTCAATGACAGTTAACACGCATATGTATGTGCATGGTTGACATCTACCGGTTATAATAGTATATCAAGTCGAGTGCCAGGACTACAATAATTATATCCAGGAAGATGTTTCTCACCAGGATACTTTACCCATGGAGCTCCTGGCAAATTTCCAGGTGAAGCAGCGATATCACCACCTTTGACAGACAAGTCAAGAGGAATAAATTTATATTTTGTTTGTGCCACATTTTACACATTTGCCTGTAATTGCACATCTTTAATTTTTTATCATTATTGTTGTTAATCCTCTGGTATGGGTGGGCACTCTGCATCAAACAGAATATAAATCAATATTATTTATTATACCTTTACAAATGGAAGATATCACTGATTTCTCAGCGACATGAAAACATCATGCGGCACTACCAAATTCTATTAGGTGTATAATAATAGGCCCATCTGGGTCTGATAAAACAAAGTTATTACTTAATATGATAATGAGATGTCTCAAGTGGGATAGGTTATACTTGGTAGCACCATCTGTAGATGATCAGCAATGTTATAAAGCACTCAAAGATTTTAATAAAAATGCAAAATTACTGGATGAAGACAGCAAAGATATTATTGATTTTATCACTGATATAGATAAAGTCCCATCTGTAGATGACCTAGATGGATGTATTAATAATCTCATAGCATATGATGATGTGATGCTGGACACACAATCACATCCAGCTTGGATATTTTCCAAAGGTAAGACACAAAAATACTGATGTGATTTATGTTACTCAGCGATATATACAAATACCTAAAGTGATCAGACGACTGCAATATTATAGTTGTGTTTAATGGAGTCGATACACATACTCTGTGAAATATTCATCAAACTTGGTGTTCATGGGATTTGGACATAATTAAGTTCAAAAACTTCTTTTCAAAAGCACAAGCTACCCCACATGGATTTATAACAATAAATTTACAGGAACCCAGATCTAGGTATTGTATAGGTCTGGATAAAAATTTTGGTTGAGAGACTGATATAATAATGATTAAAATATAGCAGCAGAGGATTTGAACGACCAAAATTGAGTGACCCAGCAAGTAAACAGAATATGCCACAAAATAAAAACAAATCGTCAAAAATAAAGTAACAAGCTGAGCTAACCCAATTAGAGAAATCTCATGATCAGTTAGAGGCTTTTCAAACAAAGACAATTCAAGCAAGTGGTCTGTTCACCTTTTCTACTGCTTGGGCCATTGCCAAGTTTCACGCATTCCCAACTTTGCTTTTGTCCACAATTTGAGTCAGTACTTAAATGTGCTCAACTATTATGCCCATATATACTTCATGCCTAATTCCTATTGTGCATATAAGTTGTATGTTTGTTATCATAGCAATCCTCAGGATCTGCCTTACACGTTTTGGTTATTAGTGTCATGTTATACCTCATATCAGCCCTTTGCAAGTCCCTAAAAAGGGTGTCAGAAACCCTCCACAACCCTACAAATTCCCAAGTCTCTCTTCCTGATGTATTCCTATAGAAAAAATTCAGAGCTTGGCTGGTGCAATGAGCTGTGATTGGATTTGCCCCCATTATGCCAAAGACTATTTATATTTACAATAAAGTTTAAACTGAATTTATGTGTTGTGTGTTATTTAAAGATGGAAATTAACTTGCAATTGTTGATGGACAGACACGTGGCAGATGATGGATGCAGGGCTAAAACATAAACTGCATTGGTAATGAGTTACCAAGGAGAGCACAGATATGCTTAGTGGAACTGGGCCTTAGAATAAAAAAATGCACAATTTTACGACTAAAATTAATATTTATATAGGCATAAATTATGAAGGTACTGCAGGAACATTTTTACTTTTAAATATAGTTATAGCAAGATTACTATACAGTTTCATTTCATACTATAAAAAAAGGTAAGAACTTAGTGTCAAAGTTTATTAAATCAAAATCTTCAGCACTATACTTGATACAGACTTGTACATACTTTTTGGAACGAGATGAAAAAAAGAAAACCCTGTCTAATCTTAAAAGAGAGCAAATAAATATTTATTAAAAACATGATTTTGTTAAAAATGGTATTTGTTACATCTGCATTTACTGCACAATCAAACACATTCCATTCACTAACACAAATGAAGCAGAATGTTAACGTCAGAATGTTAATGTTATATCCATACATGATGAGCACAGTAATTAGATGATAATTAGATGATCAAATTCATTATTTTGCAGATTCATGCAGACTAATTACAATCTCATAATCCTCCTGCACTGAAAATGATATAAAAACTATATAAATTATGATGAAAAAACAATAAACATATTAAAAATGATACATTGATATAGCTTTTCAGTGTTTGATGGTGGCCCACTGAAAATAAAAAGTACAATTGTAAAATAAATGATACAAGAGGTACCAAGCATATATTTACATGTAACATTTATAAGTGAGTGAATAATACAACACATATATAATATCAATATTTTCAGATACCAATTATTATTTCATACGTGTTAATTAATTAATTCATGTTTACCATGCAATTTTCAGTTATTAGGAATGAGGCCTGGTCTAAATTTTACCAACAAAAGTCAAGGTCTGGACATAAATTCTACAATGCAGCATTCCAATTAGTTGAAATTGAAATCAGACTTAAAATTGACCAAACATGTTTGTGATCAAGACTCAACTTTTAAAACTCAAACTTTATGTTGGAGAAATCGAGTCTTTGGCTTATAATTGAGATTGATTGCAGCTATTTTTGGTCCCTATTGACCTATGTAAAAATTATCCATTAATTTTCAGTTAAAATTTTTGTATCTTACAAGTTTTAATCAGCTATTAAAAAATTAAAAAAAGTAAAGTTTCTAATGCAAAATGTAGCTATTAAATAGTGATTTATTTGTTAAAATTTCTTAAAATTAAAAAAGTCATAAATATTTCTTGATCTTTTCATTGTCAGAAAATAAGCTGCCATACATACTAGCTTATATGTTCTATCCAAAAGCAAACTTCATAGACCTAGGAATTGGTCTATACTGACTATTAGGAGTATTCAGCAGAACAAACATCATAGATCCTGATATGCCAGTGCATTATGTGGTAACAGATCAGGGTCTACATTGTCTTCATTTGGACTTGATTTATAAGCAGGTGTATGGTATAAAAAGTTTATTAAAAATAAAGTGCATAAATATTACAATGCATAATATTGAATACATGATACAATCTGCATGTATAGTGTGGTGAAACAGTAAGTAAATAAAACAAACCCCATGATGATACTTAACAATATTAGAGACATACAATTAAACCAGTTGTAATAAACATTAAAACTAGGAATCTCATAACTTAAAATTTCCAATGTGGAAAAAAATTTATTTTTCACAACCGTATATGCTCTCCTACAAGTCAGGTTGAACTGCAAACAATATAGATTTGGTCTGCCTTTGCATTATTATGCACAAGGATCTCAAAGTTTATTCTGTCTGTTGTACATAAGTCCCAACAAACTGCATTGACCAAGATCTGCTGGTACATTTTGCAATGAGAGATCCAGATCTATGAAGTTTGCAGTTGGATCTAACTTGTACACAGATACAAATGGTAAGAAAAAAAATGTTAAAATCATTTTTCTCTTCAAAAGGATGGAAAAGGAAGTGAAGACAACATACTTTTGTGAATTCATATTTTTAAAATCTGTAAAAGTGTACATTTTATATCACCATCTTAGAATATCAATCCAGAGGTCCCACCAGGAAGGTTCTGGTTTTGCCAATTTACCAACTGAAAATGCCAATCCAATGGACTCACCAGGAAGGCCCCCGTTTTGCCAATTTAAATTTTTTCTTTCATGATGATATTTTCAATAGGTATCTTTTTACTGATTTTCTATGCCATGAAGTTTGGATGAGAAAATTCAACATAAAATAATTATAAACATTCTAAAATGATTAGTGTTTATTCCAAACATAAAAAGTTGAGAATTTCCTTAAATTTGAGAATCTTCCATGTTCTTTAGTTTTCTTCCAAACACATTCTTACTTGCAAAATTTAAAATCATAAAGGAGTATGTAAATTTACCAACATTGACTGACAAAAAAAACCCCAATTATTCTAAGAGTATATTTTTTATTATGCAAAATCTAAATTTGTGAAAAATGTTTTGTAAAATAAATGCATGGTTTTCTTCCTAAAATGAACAAGCTTACAGGTGATGAATATCTTACAGAAGTTGATACCTCTTGAAGAATGGTCAATCACATTACTAAATATGTGTTAATCATTGTGTTATCACATTTTAAATATTCATACATCAGAGCCAGCTCTCCGTTACAGACTGGCATGTACTCCCTGCCAATGATGCCTTGCTGAATTAAGCACATGGTAAAACAACTTTTAAACGTGACTTAACCAACAGAATATAATATCATATTCTTGCATAAAAGTTGGGTCCAACTGCAAACAAGACAAACCCAGAGCTGCTGCTGCATAAACTGTCTGCAGATCAGGGTGTATGCTGTTTGTTCTACTGATTACTTTTAACAAACTGCATAGACCCATATCTGATGACGCATTGTAATAAGGAGGAAGTAGCTGGTAATAATGAAGCCAAACACGTCAATTATGGTATGTACCAAGAAAATCACTATATTCAGGGTATATTGTAGCAGATGCTGTCATTCCAATTGTAATTATTATTAAGCTCAATCTGTTAATATCTGTGTATGAACATTTTTCTGTACCAAGTGCCCCCTTTGACAGTCTGCTTTCTGAAGGCATGTACATAGCTACCTTAACCAGCTGGAACAAGCTTGAAAACTGTTCTTTATGGTTGTTATGTAAAATTTTTCACTGATCACAGGTATTTAAACTTTATACTTTAAAATTTATACTTCAAAAAAAGATTTTTTAACTAATATAAGCTCTGTCAAAGTTCACTTTCCTGAAGTAGCACTCTGCTGACTTCTGTGCCAGATTTACTGCTCCATAATGCTGTAGTAAGATTTTAAGTCCATTAATGACATAGTCTACTTTTTTAAATGTGGATATTTTGATCAAATAAATATTTTTACTTCCTTTTTAGATTTTTATTTATTACATTTCTTTTAACCTTTATGGCAATGCAGCACATGATGCTAAATTGTGATGAGACAAGAAATGAAAATTGCAATAAACTCTTAAAGTGTCTCTATTTTAATTTAACTCATTAGTCTTCATTTCTTACATTTAATTTAGAAATACTGCTGAAATCAGGGGTTAACCAGCATTCAAGCTGTTTGAATCCATTCAGCATGTACATTAGACTCCTATTTAACACCATTTTCAGGTTTTAAATCAGAATTAACATTTTCCAAGCTCCAATGATCTGATATACTTCTGAAGCACTTTAAGGGTGAATGGCTGACTAAAACAGTATACTGCTCAGAGTACTTTTTCATGATCATGACTTTAAACATTTTGTATGGCTTCTCCTGCATCACCACTTTCAAAGTGTGCAAAAATTCGTACAAATTTTGCATCAATCATGTGATCATACACCCTGGGAGCCTTTCTGCTACTGTCTAGCACTTATGCATCAGTGCCCAAGCAGTTATGCACTTGCTCCCAACCCCAAGGCTGACACTATGTTGAAGATAAGGACTCAAGGTGCCTAAGAACTTACTCATCAAACAAAATATTAATAACTCATCTTAATGCACTAACCCATGCCTAGTATATACATGAAATAATAACAAAATAACACCTATATACAAAACAGTGATGAAAGTGCTCATCCTTGTTAACACTTTGTATGTGTGGATACATGATTTATGTGAAATAAAATTATATAACATGATATATATCACATAATCTCTTCTTGTACTAAACGTGGTTGGTACACATATTTAGTGATGTGATTAGTAAATGGTCGAGCAGAATCACATTAACAAACAGGTAAGCAATTAGTTTACAATTTATAACTAGCAATTATATATATATATATATATATATATATATATATATATATATATATATATATATATATATATATATATATATATATATATATATATATATATATGGCTGACCTCTTTAATTATCATAGATTAAATATCACTTCATTGCACACTTGTTACACATGATTAACATATCTGACTCCGGACCCTAAAATCAATATCATGCCATTCACTGTACTAAATATGGGATTATAATCCAGTGTAACTAAAGTTTTGTTTAGCTTCTATTAATGATTGTTCTTCTCCCATGGGATTATTGTGTCTCCTATGGCAGCGGTACACCTTCCAGGCTATAACTAAAATAACTATGGCAATTACTGAAAAAAAAGTAAATTAAATAATCTTAAAATCTTAAATTAAATAATCTTGGTATCATAAAAGATATTGGATTTTTACTGATCACTTTTGTATCAATATTATGGTAGATATTCTGCTTTTTTTCTATGGTAACAAATTACCATATTAATCATTTATAAGATGCATCCAACTGCAAACTGCGAAGACCAAGCTCTGCCATCACATAATGTGCTAGCAAATCAGCATCTTTGCAGTTTTTTAGGAGTAATAAGTAGAATAAACAACACAGACCCTGATCTGCAGGCATATTATGCTACAGTAGATCTGGATCTTTGCTGTTTGCAGTTTGACACAACTTATAATTATGCACATCTGGTAGATATTTATAGTTATTACCTAAATGTTGTAGTATTTGTTTAAAATCATTTACTTCCTTGTCTCAGCAATCTGTTTTCCTATTTCCCTTTAAACACAATTATAGGCAATAATCATATGCAAGGGAAAAATTATAAACTATTATCTGATACAGTCCTCGATTGAGGGAGGTCGCGAGTTCAAACCCCGGCCAAGTCTTACCAAAGACTTGTAAAAATGGTACTAGCAGCTACCTTGCTTGGCACACACCATTAATAAGTTTGTGTTAGGAATGGTGTCAGATAATGTGACTAGGTGGGACATGTTACTCACTATAAACTGCCACATTGTAGACATCATAGCAATATGACTAAAACTGTTAAACCCATGTAAAAATCTAAATTACACACACACACACACACACTCTGATACACACACTTCGCTAATATTTAGACCCATTCATTACATGAATAAGATTGATAGCCAAGTGCTTCAATTAAACAGCATAGACAGATGACTATTAGACCATGTCTGAAAGAGAAAGGTTAATCTAGAAAAAAAAAGCTTCGGTGGCTGAGTGGTCAGCATGCTGCAATCATGACTGGATTACAAAATATGCCTGTCAATGATTTTCATCTGTATGTAAATAGGAGGGATGTGTATATTTTACATAACATTCTGCTAGTAGAGCACTACCATATTATATGTAATTCAACCACTAACATAAAGGACATTTTCCTTTGTAAACAGTACATCAGTAAATTCTCACTCTGTTTTCAATATGATCCTCATACAAAGAAAACAGGATGTTGTATAATTATAGGTTACTGCATTTGTATGGGAAAATATGAATGAGTTTTTTGGATGGATATACTGCACGACCTTGGGAGTGCAGTATATCCTTCCGACAAAACGAGTTCATATTTTCCCATACTAATACAGTAACCTTTTTATATATGCTCATTTCTTATTCTTCCCAAGGCTTAAATATATAAACAAAAATACATTGAAAGAAACAAAGTAACTAAATGTATGCCGTATTCTGAACTAAATACATAAGCGTTGATGGATCATTACACAACATTATTAATGAGTGCATAACTCTGCCTAGATAAATATGTAAGTTTCGAAAGAAAATGGCACTTGGTCTACTTAAAATTGAAATTTGGAGTAATATTGTTGATGAATACGCACTGCAACAACTTTTCCATTTGATCTGGAATGAATACCTTTTGGTATATTTGTCGATTCAATGCAATCTTGTGATTAATGTCTGGATTTATCTACATGAAGTGACTTGCATCGGTTTCCAGCAGCGTCTGCCATTTTAATGTTTTGAATTGTGTTGACATCGGCATGTGTGTGTGTTTCTTTTCTGTCATTGAATGATTCAGATCACAATGTGGGAAAATTATGAAGCCTTTCCATTGCAATTATCGAAAACACGCTGTGGAATTTAATGTTTATTTCATTTTGAGTGCAGTAAGGAGGATGTAGCTACACTTGGAATATAATTGAAATTACAGTACAATTTCAAAATGTGTAATCAATCTTGAGAACCCATGACATGGCTCATCTAATTCAGATTTACAGACCTACGAAAATATATTTTTTGAGGAAATTCAGGATGTAAAATTGTAAGTATATTTTTGGCCATTTTTATTAACAGCTAAAGAAGATAGTTTATGTGTATAACTTGCATTTTATTGTGAGGAACCTGTATAGTGTCACTATATAGTTAAATTTGAAACATTGTATCAAAAAAGTAAACACGGAATGTGCCAAAGCAGTTTGTATGTGTCAGTCTATGAAACATTTGCTGGTATGTGGCTGTCTATGAAATATATGGTTTAGTTCCTTCATAAAAAATTGTTTACGTTAGAAAATAGTTCCTTTGCACGTGGGATATAGTATGAAGGTGTTCAATATCAGTGAATATTGCACGATTCTGACAATGTAAAATTAACGGAGAAAAAAAGATGAGCATATAATAATATAACATCCATATCACATAGTGAAGTTTGCTTATCATATAATGGAACTGAATATGTGTTTGTGATTTGGATTTTGAATGTAGCTTTAAAAATTTTCATTTATACCACTATGATGTCTGCAGAGTGACAATTTATCGTTATATCTAGCACTGGGGCATCATGCCACAGGCATGTAGCATGATGTCCCATCCAGTCACCAGTCCAACCAGTCCTAACACTAACTCTTCATGCTGATTGCCAAGCGAGGCAGCTGCTAGTATCACTTATATAAGCAATTGGTGTGACTCAGCAGGGTTTCAAACCTGTGACCTTCTGCATCTGAGGCAGATGCTCTAACCATGAGACAGCTGCTTAAGTTAAATACATAATGGCTACAGAACATGCTGACATATGATAATTGCAAGGAAACAAAGAGAATGAGGGATTATGAAAAGTAAACTTTTTAAAATTAAATTAACTTTCTCTGAGAATACATACCAGATCATATTAATGTTAAATTTTCTGCTACTTCCAAAAGCAGCAATCACAGAAAGATGTATCAAATTTGTCTTGTCTGTCTATATTCCAAATAGACAAGGGAACAAACTCTTCCCAACTCTTCCCCTTACTAGATGACTACAGATGTTTACCAAGTTTTGCTTAAGCGATACTTTGATGAGGATGCTCATATTTGTGGGACATGTGGGAGGACTTATTAGTAATGTGATTGGGTATGTTTTTTCGGAGAAACATAACTTGCTATGAAATTTGCTTCATCCTTCGAATACATCAATGGTCACATTAATGTTGCAAGAACAGGAAACAAGAGGAGGCAATACAGAGCATCCTAGCTCTACTCTAAAAGGATAAGGATTCTTGCCTGTATGATGGTAACCTGCACTTCTTATAATAAAACAGCACCATCGATGGTTACCAAAGCAATGATGCCAGAACCCGTGTTAGAGAGAATGGGAAAAAACAACTCTCTTTATTCTGACCTTAGATCAGTCTGGTGACAGTCTGCACTTGTTCTTGTCCAATTTGTGAAGCTAGATAATGCTTGCAGAGAGAGCTCTTAAACTGAAATTTTCATGAAGCATAGTTGATATCTTGAGGAAAATGCTGAGCATATTATGTCTCTAGCCATGATGAAAGAGCAGTTATATCCTCTTTCATCATATAGACTGGAAGAAAGAGACATTACCATCACAAACCCACCCATCCCCTCTCACTTTTGTTTTAGTGTGCTGTTACCAGGACCATGGAGACAGTCATTGCCCCTAACCCCTTCCTGTTGATTGATAGTGCATCCATCATTGGGAGAATGGAGCATTCTGTGTAAAGGGTCTGGCTCATCCCTTACAATTAATTGGTCAAAACAGTAAGCTTGTCCAGAATATGACTGATCTTGATAATATTATTAATCTGTGTGCACCCAGGAAAAACTTCTCAAGCCAGTACACACAATTCTGGTGATTTTGTCCCCATTGTTAAGCAAGATAGCCACTACCACATAATTCTTAACATAATAGGAAGAACATTTCCATATACTTGCTTTTTATAGAAACAAAACATTATGACTTTCGTGTCTTGGGTACTGATGTAGATAGGTGACTCTTGCAGCTCCTATTTAGTACTGACTGATGTCAAAGCTGGGCAATATATGGGCTCCTCAAATATACTAGCTGCATGAATAAAAAATAATTACTGTTTGGGGCATTTATAATATAACAAATTCCTGCTATTAGCCACTGCTTGTTGTACCAATGATGCAAGAAAGACACTATTTCAATTGAGATCATGATTTTGTGATCTAGATGCCTGGAAAATGCATGTGCTTGGGCTAGCAGGATCTGCAGAGGGCATATAAAAATGTCATTCAAGGAGAATCAAATCTGCTTTCCCATTAAGTAGTTTGAGGAATTGCAAAAAAAACTCACTTACCAACATCAAGTCATTGTCAGAAATGGACTCGGCAAGCTCAATAATCTGTGTCACAAACATTTGTTTGAAGAAGACAAACAAAATTGAGTCTTGTAAAGAATTATATGCCTGGAATGGAATAATGTCTGATTTGTTCCAATTAATCAGAAACCCAAAGTGACTCAAAAGGTTGAAATGATCATATCTTTTCTTGATCAGAGATAAACTTGTGTTTTTTTTGAGAATGTCATCAAGATACACTGCCATTACTACCAATGAAGTTAACCAGAAGAGGGAGATGACACAGTTGATAATCTCTATGAAAGCCCATGAGCTGATATTGAGGCAAAACAAACAAGCATCAAACTGATAAAAGGTTCATTGAAAACCAAACCAAAGAACATGGTCACTCATGGTGGCTGTCCTCATCAGGCATTCTGTCTACATACATCCCCAAGGGGCAGAGATAAGGTCATGCTATCATCACTGTGCATTATTTCATTTCTCCCCACAGCACAAGCTGTACAGATTTGTTTCTGTACCTGCATCAGTGACCAGGCAAGTGCCTCTGTTTGTCCTGCCAGTATGAAATGACAGTAATTGTGTCTATCAGATATACAGTCAGTACAGCCCTCCATGGTATTTGACTCAACAGCCAGTTCAGTAAAAGCCCAGTTTGTCCATGTGGTAAAACAGACAGATAGACTAACTGAATCTCCCTAAAGCTACAAAACCACATACAACCTGCCGGTACATGGCACAGCTTGTGAAAGTTATTGATTCCTGGTTAGCAACTGTTAAGTACAGCTGGCATTCTGACTAGATAGTAGCCAGTTGTTGTAATTGTTATAGGGCTTAATGCCATTTTTCAGCACAAGACAGGCTATACATGGCAGCCAGTATTAATGGTGGAGAAAGAACCCAGGAAAACTGTAAAAAACCAATGACCCACGAGAAGGTACTGGCAGGTTTTCTCACTTACCCATATTAGCCGAGTCATGCAGACAGAGGTGAGATGGCAGTGATCCATAACGGTCAGCGCTTTAGACCACTCAGGACCCCAGATGGCAGCCAGAATAGCTTCATAAAGGCTAGACTGTTGGCAATATGGCTCATCTACATCTGGAAATTGCCCAATGTGCAAAGATTTACAGATCCTGGAAGCCGCTACATGTGGGTGAACTCATATCCTTTGGATAGCTTAGAAATGGGGGCACACATACAATGTAACTTGTGTATATAAATGCAAAAGAACCAGCAAACCATAGCCACCTAGTAAGGTAAGAAGAATGGCACACTTCTCAAATCCATGAAAAGATGAAAAAATGGAAATGAGAAATGTTATTGTGGAGAAATGGAAATGACAAATTTTTTCATTTTTTCATGGATTTGAGAAGTAGCAGAGCATCTTCCTAATGTTAAAGTGATAGGAATATTCAAAGAAAAATTTTCAGCAGCATATAAATGCAACTAACTAAAGAAGTCTTACATGAGTGTCTTCACTGATATCATGAATAGATTTTTTCACCCTTGAATGCAAGGTGATATTTTTACTTTTATAAATTATGCATTTAAATTTTAAAAGATTCCACAGTAATACAATTATCATCAGAGCTTTATTAGGAAAACCCCACTGCTTTCTTAATTAAACTGCTGTATGTGCCATATGTACTCGCTTATAAGTGTGCCATATATACTCACTTATAAGTTGTGCACAGACCTAGATCTGCCATCAAATGAGCTGGTAGCTCTGACTTGATGCACTTTGTTAGGCTTAGTCAATAAAACAAAGATAGGCCCTGATCTGCCAGAACATTGCACTATTGCAGATCAGGGTGTATGTTGCTTACAGCTGGAATTGACTTACAAGTGAGTATTGATGAAATGTTTGTTGATTTTCTTAAAAACAGTTATGAATTTCTCAAAATAAACCCTGAGGTAGATGCTATAATGCCAAGAAGTAACTGGATCCTGCTTCTAGTATGGAACTATATGAATTTGTGATTTATAAAGTGCAGTGTTGTATTCTATATACACAAGGTTGATAGCTGAATAAATGCAAATTTTTGTACATCTCTGTTAGTAATATAAGCATCAGAGATTATGTCTGTGGTAAATGGGAATAAAGGCCCTCACCCATTATTTTGGTAAAAGCTTTTATCCAAGAAGAATAACATTTTCAGAAAAATATTACAAAAACTGAAAGTTCTACCTGATTTAAAAGCCCACATTTGACACATTTTTGGGCTCCCTGAGGGTCATGACAACAATCTTACCTGTAACAACTCCAGCGATGATCCCAATGAGTACTGCAGACATGACACACTTCTCATGATCATTGTTTATAACAAACCAAGGCTTCAGGCAGTACTCAGGGTTACGACTTCCTGGTGGACACAGGCTATATGGGGAACAGGGTTGCGGACCTTTATCTGGTTGCTATAACATAAATAATTTCCATAAAAAAATATTAGTGCACATACTATTTGGAGGATTAGCATTTTTGCAGGGCACTCTAGTTTTGTATTGTTTGAAACACACAAGATTTCTACATTTTAAAGTTAATTATGAGCAAGAAACAGTCAATTATAAGTTGATATAAAGATCTTTTGTCTGTCCCTGGCTCAATTATTTTAAATAGATTGAAAACAAATTACACAAACAAAATTCATCTATCAAACAACTTTTGGCAGGCTTTCATTTAATTCAGATTGAGCTTCTCATTGCAAGACTATATACTGATTCAATGATAAATGTAAATGGGAATTTACCAAAGACATCAATGGAACTAATATTTTAATTGATGAAATTAATTTTGTTCAGGAAAGCTTAGCCAAGATTTTCAAGAAACTAATTAGCTGTGCTCAACAAGTTAGAAATTTAATGTCTGTCACAATGAATATTCTCCAGTTGCTTTGAACAATGACCGTTTGTCCATCTAATCATTTTGAATTTAAAAAGTCTGCTGAAAAAGCTAAGCACAAGA
This sequence comes from Potamilus streckersoni, assembly GCA_016746295.1. NCBI lineage: Eukaryota > Metazoa > Mollusca > Bivalvia > Unionida > Unionidae > Potamilus > Potamilus streckersoni. Next base: position 4,951,680 of record JAEAOA010002345.1, on the reverse strand, counting down.
TTTCATGAGCATGTAATCAAGGTCATAAACTGATAATACTATCAGGATAAACAACTAAAAACAAGAAAACTATCAATGGCTTTATGAATGGAATTCAAACCATAAAATATTGCTCACAGAGACTTTTCACAGATGGCTGTAGTATGCATCATTAAAAATTTTCATACCAAGTCATGTGACTCTACAATCTGTCTGAAAAAATGCCCAAGTCCAAACCCAAGTCTTGGATGTTGATGCTAGATGGACAAATAGATGGACTTCCAGACAGTCATCATTAGTCAATTGGACAAAATTCCTTCAGCAATTTGGACAAAAAAGATGGATCAAAATAAATTAAACTTATCAGGAATAAATTTCATTGTACAATACAGTCAAGCAGATTATAATACATCCTCATGATGGAACAAATGGTGGAGAAAACTGGAAATTGCTAACCTTAAATTTGGTCATTGCAAGTCTTGGAACCAGGAAACAAACCATGGAGCACTACTAAGGTACAAAGCAAATACAGTGATCCTCACTATTATGTTTCCCATTAAAAGGTTACTTTTTTTTCGACATTATGTACTTTAATGGCTACTGTAAACAGTGTTGTAGTGAGGATCACTATATTTTACAGTTATCCAGTAATGTTATGTTGTTTTACCAATAGACCAGTATATTTTGGTATGGATCTTTTCATGGTAAATTGCCACTGAACCAGTTTTTGCAGTCTGCAAATATGATGATTCAGCATAAATTTGTTCACTTTGCATGTCTTTGTGTCTTGCAATTACTGTTGCTTAAACACAAAAAAAAAAAATTTCTGAAAGACTGACTGCCAAGAAAGTGTCTGAATTGCATAGTGTAACCTACTCTGTGCATGGTGGTGAGCTACCCAGTGCATGGTGATGACCCAAATTTATGGAACCTGAAGAAAAGCTCAATAAAAAAAAAATCAAAATCTGGCATTTTGTCATTAAATTCTCCCAACAAGACTGAAACATAATCAATATCCCATTTCTTTTTTTGCCTACATCATGTCATCAAAACCTAAACAACTGAGAATAAAAAACACCAATTTTAACAAGTTGTAAAGCTTAGGCATTTAATTCACGGTTATAAGTTATACTGCACAGGCAATTATTTTACTGTGACAAGCAATACTAGTGGTAAGCCATATGGCAAAGGTAATTATTTCACAATGACAAGTGATAAGTCATAATGCATAGGCAATAACTTCATGGTGGCAAGCAATACAAGTGGTAAGCCATAGAGCAAAAGTAATTACTTTACAGTGACAAGTGGAAAGTCATACTGCATATTCAGCAATTACTTCACAGTGACAAGTAATGCATGTGATTGGCCATCCTAAACAGGCAATAACTTCATAATGACAATGAATCTAAGTTGTATGTCACATTGCATATCAGGTAATTACTTCAGTGACAAGCAATACAAGAAATAAGTCATACTGCATAGGTAATTACTTCATTACATCAGTGACAAGCAATCCAAGTGGTAAGCCATAATGCACAGGCAATTATCTCACAGTGACAAGTAATAAGTTATTTCTTATCCTATGATTCGAACCATACAACTGCTTGCACAAAAAGAAATTTTAAAACAAGCTAAATCTAGTTATTCATTATTCACTTTTTAAATGTTTTTTAATACTTTCTTCATAGCTTCTCAGTATATTGCAATATGCCCTGCATTACACTGTCCTCAATATATGGTAATTCAATATACAATATACAATTCAATATACAATATATGGTAATTCTATTATGATGGCAATATCTGATAATATTGAACATAATTTTCTCATTGTTGTTACTGTGCATCTTTAGCCTCAGACTCTTTCTTTACATGTATACAGATTTTTCTTTTGGTGGTGGGGTGTATACTTACTGGGCAGTAGTTTCCATCGGGGCATATTGAACATGCCGTTTGACCTGGCTTTGTTTGATACCAACCATCAGCACAACTCTGGCATAAATTGCTATCAGTTCCACTTTTAAATGTCCCTGAAAAGTATATTTTTTCCATACAAAATTCTTTCTGGGTAAGTGAATTGAATAAATAAAATGACAGTAACTGCAAGTGAAGATAGTCTGTTGTTGGGAAAATTTAATGTTGTATAGTATAATCAAGTTATGATACAAGGTTATGCCTCCAAACCCATATGAATTTCAATTATTGTTGATAAATAACAAAACTTCAACAAAAGAATACAATGTCAAAATTATATATGGTTTCATTATTACTCAAAAATTGATACAATGGCCCCTCATTATACAGACTCTCACTAAACCATAGCTCTTAAATTACAGGTATGGCATACAGTAGTCTGTCCCTGACTATAATACCCCAAAATATACCAATGCCACTTTTAAAACATCTGTATGGTATATAGTGTTCTTTCACTATAATATCTCTCAGTATACAACAGTTTTTCTTATACAGTAGTCCATAATTATACAGACCCTCTCTAAATCACAGCTTCTAAAACACATGTATAGAATTCAGTAGTCCCTTACTATAATACCCCTCAGTACAACACTGTCATGTCTAGAATATGGGTATGGTATATAGTGGTCCTTCTCTAAAGTGTCTCCCAGTATACAACAGTTCTTCTTATAACACAGGCATGGTATACAATGGTTTCTCATTATAGAGGTCCTATGTGTAAAGCTGCCTCTCTTATAACATGGGTATGGTCATGGATCCAATTACAATTTTTGAATTTGGTTTAATTTGAAGTCACTTTAAGGAATCATTTACTTAAAAATTATTAATTGGAATTCATTCAAAGGCATTCTGGATTATATCATTGTGATACATCAAAACGTTTGGCACATTAACTCCTTCAAGACTACTGACACATCTGTAATTTCAATACTGGAATTAATTCAGAACACCCTACACTTTTGGATTTGTGATAGGACGTTTAGGGCTATTTGGGATTTAATCCACAATACTGTAAGTTCCTTCAAAATTCTCACCTTGTATTCAAGGTGAATTAATTATTTGTTGAATTTTACTAAACATGTTGATTTTGCTTTTTCTGCAACATAGATTAAGATCATACAGCCATAACACTATGTTTTGATGGTTCCATTTAGGAATTATATAATTTTTCTTACATTCAAAATTGAACCTTGCATACATCATTTTGTTATATCCACTGTTTGACTTTTGTACATAAGTAAATTATAAAATTCATACAATATTTGTATGCATTATAAATAAACATCTCATTAATATAACTGTTAGATTTAATACCATCTGGTTTGAATCTTCTTACAACAACCTCTTTGTAAGATAAATTCCAATTTATCTGCACGAAAAGAGGAGCTCTATAAACGATTAGTTGAATTTAAAAAAAATCTAACGTATAATCAGTTTTTACTTTAATAGTGTTAAACAATGCAGATGGTACATGAACTTTGAAATAGATGTGTTAACACTGTCAGAAAAGTTTTTGTATCTTCTGACTGACCAAGTTCAAAGAAGTGATAAGATATCTAAGAAACACTATGTTTACTATTTATACATACAAAATATCTAAAGAACCCAATGGTTACTATTTATACTCACAATTAAAAGACACAAAATATCTACAGAACCCTATATTTAATATTTATACTCACATTTAAGTGATATGAAATATCTATGGAATGCTTAGTTTACCATTTATATTCACATTTAAGTGATATGAAATATCTATAGAACACAATGTTTACTATTTTTACTCACATTCAAGTGATATGAAATATCTATAGAACAAAATGTTTACTATTTATACTCACATTTAAGTGATATGAAATATCTATAGAAAACACTGTTTACTATTTATACTCACATTTAAGTGATATGAAATATCTATAGAACACACTGTTTACTATTTATACTCACAGTTAAGTGATATGAAATATCTATAGAGCAAACATTGTTTACTATTTATACTCACATTTAAGTGATATGAAATATCTATAGAACACACTGTTTACTATTTATACTCACATTTAAGTGATATGAAATATCTATAGAACACACTGTTTACTATTTATACTCACATTTAAGTGATATGAAATATCTATAGAACAAAATGTTTATTATTTATACTCACATTTAAGTGATATGAAATATCTATAGAACACACTGTTTACTATTTATACTCACATTTAAGTGATATGAAATATCTATAGAACACACTGTTTACTATTTATACTCACAGTTAAGTGATATGAAATATCTATAGAGCAAACATTGTTTACTATTTATACTCACATTTAAGTGATATGAAATATCTATAGAACACACTGTTTACTATTTATACTCACATTTAAGTGATATGAAATATCTATAGAACACACTGTTTACTATTTATACTCACATTTAAGTGACATGAAATATCTTTAGAACACACTGTTTACTATTTATACTCACATTTAAGTGATATGAAATATCTATAGAACACACTGTTTACTATTTATACTCACATTTAAGTGATATGAAATATCTATAGAACACACTGTTTACTATTTATACTCACATTTAAGTGATATGAAATATCTATAGAACACAGTTTACTATTTATACTCAATGGCCTCTGAGTGTCTTGCTTAACCACATGGCTGTATGTGATGCAATGTTGCATCATACCAAGTCTTTGTGTTAGTGACATAAGCTTCCCCCCAACTACTTTTCACTGTTATGACATTGGAATGCTACATCATACCAATTCTTTGGGATAGTTACATATTCCTCCAAAAAGAGGAACTACTTTGCAAGATAAATACCTCTTTATCTCCATGGATTGTGTGGAATGATGAAAGGGGTTCATGTCTGAATGCAGACTAGTGCACTCAGAATCTGGACTTAACTGATAGATGGCCTCCAAAAAAGATGTTTTTTTTTAAAGGAAGGTTTTACTGTCCAAAGTTGATTAAAATGTAATACAAATACCATATATACTACCTTAAAAGTTGAGTCCAACTGAAAACTACACAGACCCAGATCAGCCATCATATAATATGCCTGCAGATCCAGGGCTGTGCAATTTATTAGAAGCAATCAGTAGAACAAACAACACAGAACATGATCTTCAGAGTCTAATTATGTCTGTAATAATAAAAATGCATAAATAAACCATGGATTATGGTGTAGAATGCATAGGTATCAACAAAAAAAAAATAAAGTCTCCAACACAAGTCTGAAAGTCTGAAACAATAACAGAAATTCTGCAATTTGTATAAAGAAAAGTGAAAATCATCCAATGATACCTGGAACACACTGTGTACAGTTTGTAGACCCTTCTGACCTGGCCTCATGACCAGCAAGGCATGGGAGACATCCATCACTTCCATTAACACTGGAATAGATATAAGACAGTATTTAAGTTACTGACCTTGCCTTAGACTAATACCAGATTATATTTTATGGACCTGTCCAAAATTTTTATGAGGTGAAACTAAGGCAAAAATGAATTTCAGTTTCTGGGGATCAGGATGGGGAAGAAGCAGGGTTGTAGGAAATATACACAGACAATAAATATTTCTCATTGTGGGCAACAAGAAATAGGCAACATAAATAACCCCTAACTGAACCAACACAATATAGATAAATCACAAATTTAATCAAACTTTGGTTGTAGTTTTGAGGAAAAATAAATATACCATGTCTTAACAAGTCCGTAAGATACTGGGTTAAACCAGTGTTACTGGTAGATATATGCATACTGATTTTAATGACAAAACCTGGTGGTATGAATCAACAAGTGTGTCTCAATGAGACAGATGCCAAATAGAATTTAGAGCAATTCAAGACCATTTCTTCCTTTTAACTGCTGAAGTAATAGCCATGTTGGATTCCAGATTGGCACCATTTTCACTGATGAACAAGAAAACAATATCATAAGTATGACAACGGTGAGTAGTGACAACAAAATTTTAAAGACATCCATCATGACATATGGAATGTAAGATTGACACCATTTTCATTACAAACCAATCAGGTATCACAAGAAGTCTATTGGTGAACTCCATGTTAATATAGCCATTAGTTTGGGTGATGTAGAGTTAATACTGTTTTCAAGACAACCACCAAAATGGCAACAGTGAAGGTCAGTTTGCATTATTTTCATTTTCATTTCCGTGGTGACCCCATCCCCAAGGGAACCATTAACACCCTCCATGGCATCCCATTCACCATAAAAACTCTTCTGATAAAAACACCAGGTCAAAATGACTTTCCATTTAAGAAGAGAAGCTATAACTTTCAAAATTTTCCACCATGTCAATTTGACTAATATTTTAAAGATGGCTGCTATGGTGACCATAGTGGGCATCAGATTAGCAGTTTTAATTTAGAACCAACAACATATCATTATGAAGTCTTTTAATGACAGCCCCTATTTTGATATGTTCACCCATTTAGGAAGAGAAGTGATAACAAGACATTTAAGACAGTTAATGGGTGGCAATATCAGAAGTCAGATCAAAACCATTTTCATATAGGACCAAGAAGACATAATAAGAAGTCTTTTGATGAAAACCCTATGTCAATATGACTTTCTGTTCAGTAGTGGTATATAGCATGTTCAAGCAACACAATTTTCTTTAGGATCAACTAGGCCATGGGATAAATGTGTGTGTAAAGCCCAACTAGGCCATGGGATAAATGTGTTTGTAAAACCCAACTAGGCCATTGGATAAATGTGTGTGTAAAGCCCAACTAGGCCATTGGATAAATGTGTGTGTAAAGCCCAACTAGGCCATTGGATAAATGTGTGTGTAAAGCCCAACTAGGCCATGGGATAATTGTGTGTGTGTAACTAGGCCATGGGATAAATGTGTGTGTAAAGCCCAAATAGGCCATGGGATAAATGTGTGTATGTAAAGTTTCATGGCCATCCTTCAAGTAGTTTCAGAGGTGTAGCATTTTAAGACATGTGCTAACATATGGACAGATGATGGATGACAGACTCTCCCATAATCCTCGTGGTCTATAACTAGTAGAGTTAACACCTTAGCAGAGTCTAACATTTTCACTCATGAGGCTAAATAGGATTCAGATCACACTTCTCTTACTTATGTCACAGTATTTCTCCTAAAAGCTCAGCAGGCCAGCCTTTGAAACCTTTTGAAATAAGAAAGGATGACTGTCATCATAAAAAGTGTTTTTAAGCAAAAATTTTGCAAAAAAACAAAGTTGTCCATGGTCTTCTAATAAAGTATGGGTTAATCATGGGGGATTAACAATAAGCAGAGAAAGGGATTATAATTAAGCATAGATATTATCATGAAAGATAAATGCTCAGAATGGGGATATAATAAAGCATAGATTCATCAAAATAGATAAATGCTTGGAATGGAGATATAATCTAGCATGGATTCATCAACATATATAAATGCTGGAAATGGGGATATAATCAAGTTCGAATCCAACATCATAGATAAATGCTGAGAATGGGGATATAATCACCCAGGGATTTATTGTCATAGAATAATAATGGAAATGGGGATATAATCAAGCATGGATTTATCATTGTAGATAAATACTGGGAATGAGGATATAATCAAGCACGGATTTGTCATTGTAGATAAATACTGGGAATGAGGATATAATCAAGCATGAATTTGTCATTGTAGATAAATACTTGATATGAGGATATAATCAAGCATGAATTTGTCATTGTAGATAAATACTGGGAATGAGGATATAATCAAGCATGGATTTGTCATTGTAGATAAATACTGGGAATGAGGAAATAATCAAGCATGGATTTATCATCATAGAATAATAATGAAAATGGGGATATAATCAAGCATGAATTTGTCATTGTAGATAAATACTTGATATGAGGATATAATCAAGCATGGATAAGTCATTGTAGATAAATACTGAGAATGAGGATATAATCAAGCATGGATTTGTCATTGTAGATAAATACTGGGAATGTGGATATAATCAAGCATGGATTTGTCATTGTAGATAAATACTGGGAATGAGGATATAATCAAGCATGGATTTGTCATTGTAGATAAATACTGGGAATGTGGATATAATCAAGCATGGATTTGTCATTGTAGATAAATATTGGGTTTGAGGATATAATCAAGCATGGATAAGTCATTGTAGATAAATACTGGGAATGAGGATATAATCAAGCTTGGATAAGTCATTGTAGATAAATATTGGGAATGAGGATATAATCAAGCATGGATAAGTCATTGTAGATAAATACTGGGAATGAGGATATAATCAAGCATGGATTTGTCATTGTAGATAAATATTGGGTTTGAGGATATAATCAAGCATGGATAAGTCATTGTAGATAAATACTGGGAATGAGGATATAATCAAGCATGGATTTGTCATTGTAGATAAATACTGGGAATGAGGATATAATCAAGCATGGATTTGTCATTGTAGATAAATACTGGGAATGAGGATATAATCAAGCATGGATTTGTCATTGTAGATAAATACTGGGAATGAGGAAATAATCAAGCATGGATTTATCATCATAGAATAATAATGAAAATGGGGATATAATCAAGCATGAATTTGTCATTGTAGATAAATACTGGGAATGAGGATATAATCAAGCATGGATTTGTCATTGTAGATAAATACTGGGAATGAGGATATAATCAAGCATGGATTTGTCATTGTAGATAAATACTGGGAATGTGGATATAATCAAGCTCGGATTTGTCATTGTAGATAAATAAATACTGGGAATGAGGATATAATGAAGCATGGATTTGTCATTGTAGATAAATACTGGGAATGAGAATATAATAAAGCATGGATTTATTGTGGTAAATTTATGATAAACTAGGAATGGACATAACATCATGATTGGATTGATCATGGGAAATTTATTATAAGTAATGAATGGGCTTATAAGCAAGTATCATTGGTGAAATATATTCTGAAAGTACAATTACATAATAAACTTTTTAAATGATATTTGGTGCCTGAAAATTCATTCATTAAAAGATATGAATGTTACACATGTGTCTGTGTATGCATTTGTGTGTGTGTGTGTGTGTGTGTGTGTGTGTGTGTGTGTGTGTGTGTGTGTGTGTGTGTGTGTGTGTGTGTATGTGTGTGTGTACATGTATTTGAGGTCAAAAGATGATATCAATAATATTTAGAAGTTTTAAAAGGATTAAGAAAACCTAAGTGTATTATACAAAACAGGTTCAAACAGATGGGGATAAAAGTTAACATTATTGGAATCATGTCAGTAGCTCTATTTTATGAAATTACCAAAGAGAGCAGAACTTGCACTTCAACAAAAGCAGGACTTACTCATGGATAAGTCATTGTAGATAAATACTGGGAATGTGGATATAATCAAGCATGGATTTGTCATTGTAGATAAATACTGGGAATGAGGATATAATCAAGCATGGATTTGTCATTGTAGATAAATACTGGGAATGTGGATATAATCAAGCATGGATTTGTCATTGTAGATAAATATTGGGTTTGAGGATATAATCAAGCATGGATAAGTCATTGTAGATAAATACTGGGAATGAGGATATAATCAAGCTTGGATAAGTCATTGTAGATAAATATTGGGAATGAGGATATAATCAAGCATGGATAAGTCATTGTAGATAAATACTGGGAATGAGGATATAATCAAGCATGGATTTGTCATTGTAGATAAATATTGGGTTTGAGGATATAATCAAGCATGGATTTGTCATTGTAGATAAATACTGGGAATGAGGATATAATCAAGCATGGATTTGTCATTGTAGATAAATATTGGGTTTGAGGATATAATCAAGCATGGATAAGTCATTGTAGATAAATACTGGGAATGAGGATATAATCAAGCATGGATTTGTCATTGTAGATAAATACTGGGAATGAGGATATAATCAAGCATGGATTTGTCATTGTAGATAAATACTGGGAATGAGGATATAATCAAGCATGAATTTGTCATTGTAGATAAATACTGGGAATGAGGATATAATCAAGCATGGATTTGTCATTGTAGATAAATACTGGGAATGTGGATATAATCAAGCTCGGATTTGTCATTGTAGATAAATAAATACTGGGAATGAGGATATAATGAAGCATGGATTTGTCATTGTAGATAAATACTGGGAATGAGAATATAATAAAGCATGGATTTATTGTGGTAAATTTATGATAAACTAGGAATGGACATAACATCATGATTGGATTGATCATGGGAAATTTATTATAAGTAATGAATGGGCTTATAAGCAAGTATCATTGGTGAAATATATTCTGAAAGTACAATTACATAATAAACTTTTTAAATGATATTTGGTGTCTGAAAATTCATTCATTAAAAGATATGAATGTTACACATGTGTCTGTGTATGCATTTGTGTGTGTGTGTGTGTGTGTGTGTGTGTGTGTGTGTATGTGTGTGTGTGTACATGTATTTGAGGTCAAAAGATGATATCAATAATATTTAGAAGTTTTAAAAGGATTAAGAAAACCTAAGTGTATTATACAAAACAGGTTCAAACAGATGGGGATAAAAGTTAACATTATTGGAATCATGTCAGTAGCTCTATTTTATGAAATTACCAAAGAGAGCAGAACTTGCACTTCAACAAAAGCAGGACTTACTCTATATAAGTCCCTATTTGACATGGATAACAGTGTGTCCCATTGACATCTGGTTGGTATGTCCCTACTGGGCACTGTTCACACTCCAGTGCCCCTGTCATGTTTGAGTAATGCCCTGCAATGAAACATAAATTTGAGTTTACCAACAGTTTCTGGACATAAACTTCATTAATAATGTCACCATTCATAATAAAGTTATTACATAAAGTTATTACATATAGTTCATATGGAATAAAGTTCATATCCATAATAACATTATTACATCCAGTTCACCATCCCAAAAAAAGTTATTGCATAAAGTTCACCATCCAAAATAAAGTTATTACATCTAGTTCACCACTGATAATAAAGTTATTACATCCAGTTCACCATCCATAATAAAGTTATTACATCCAGTTCACCATCCAAAATAAAGTTATTGCATAAAGTTCACCATCCAAAATAAAGTTATTACATCCAGTTCACCACTGATAATAAAGCTATTATATCCAGTTCACCATTCATAATAAAGTTATTACATAAACTTCACAATCAATAATAAAATAATTACATTAAGTTCACCATCCAAAATAAAGTTATTACATACAGTTCACCATCTATAATAAAGTTATTATAATGTATCTTTAATCAAATTATGACATAAAAGTTCATTGTGAGGTATAAAATTTTTCAAACCTTTGACATCCAGAAAATGTTCACATCTGAATTAAGACACATCTATAGCAATTAGTTTAAAACGTAATTAATGTATTGAAAATACTCTTGGCTTCGAGGGTTCAAGTAACGGTAGTTAAAACAGGATGAAAGGATAGTAAAAGTAATAATTCTTTATTTAACGAGGGTAGCTCAGTTAGAATACAGATGTATCTAGTCTCCTGAGGCTCTCTACTACTTTCTAACAGTCTACAAACGTGAATCCTACAAACAAAATGAATAAGATAAGCTGAGTCTCAACATTACAAACAGAAGAAATGATCATGTGATTCGACAACATTAGTCTGGATGTATCAATTATATTGAAACAAAAGACAGCATCCACAGAGACACGACAGTTGAAGTAGAAACATGAGATTTTACAAGATATAATGACATGAAGAAATTAATTAAAAAGCAGGTTTCAAATATTTCAGGTATTTTTCTTTAAAACTTTGAACAGAGGTGGCTGATGTAATTGATGTAGGCAAAGAATTCCATATCTTTATTCCAGAATATTTAAGACTATATTGAAATTGTTTATTCTTCGGTTTTGGTAACTGCAAGTAGCCATGTAAGGTTGACCATAAAGTATATGTCCCTTGAATTACATCTCATAATACAATTCATACATCTGTAGATGAGTATGGCAGTCTGAAAGTTTATTCTGTCATTTATTTGGAGCCACTTCAGTTTATGGATAAGAGTCTAAGATGGTGTGTCAAAAGAAGCACCTAGAATTAGGCAAGTTACTCTTCTAATTCTTGTTAGGCAGTTCTCCCATAATATCAAACAGCAGTCAATACCTGGTAGAAATAGGCATTATAGTACATTTGTCGAGTTTGTATGAGTAGGTATTTCCTAATTTTATTTAGTAAAGTTATTTTACTTGAAAGAGATCTGCAGACATAGTTAATATGTCCATACAGCTTAAAATCATTTTCAGCTATCACACCTAGACGTTTTTCTTCTCTAACATTATCAATGAGTCAGCGTTATTGGTTTCTCTGAAGTGGAATGTTTCTTTAATGAGGTTATTTTCATACATTTTGTTTTTGTTTCATTTAAAACAATTTTTTTTTCTTGACCACACCTAAGTATTTCTTACAATAGAATCTAGCAGAGCTACAACAGTAATTACATCACTACCTGAAGTTGTTCTAGTAACATCATCCGCAGATACATTTGTGTTTGAGTGGTTTGTCCACAGAGGAAGGTCATTTATAAAAATAAGAAATAGCAATGAGCCTAAAATAGACCCTTAGAGAACAACATGATATATTTCCATTCAGCTAGAATAAACATTACCAATAGTGACTTTTTTGTGTTCTGTTGCACTGATAAGATAAGAACAAGTTAAAAGGTGTTAGTATCAAATTTATGGCATTTTTGCTTAAAAAAGAGAACATCATGACTGACTAAATCAAAAACCTTCCTAAGTCTAGAAATAAAATGCACGTTAGATCCCCATTGTTGATTTCCTGCAGCCAACTTTCTGTGAGTTTTGTTACAAGTATTTTGCATGAACGACTCTTGTGGAAACCTGATTGATCTATGTGAAAGAGAGAGAATGTTTTGGAATATTGATATGCCTGCTTACCAATCAGTTTCTCACAAATTTTTAATAATGTAGGGAAAACAGAAATAGATCTGTAGTTTCCTTAGTCCAGCCTGGGACCTTTTTATGGATTGAAGTTACTTTGGCTTGTTTAAATTTATCTGGGAGAACACCAGACTGGAAACTTTTGCTAATGAGGTTAGTCAAAGAATGAGATATTAAAGGTGCAGAAAATTTTAGGGCCACTGGTCCTATTTCATCAAGCTCAGTGGATTTTTAACATGCAGTGTCTTAAGAATAAAGTATACATCATATTCACTTACATTAACTATAGGAAATTTTTAAGAAGGACTGGCTGGAACTTTGGAATCTACATAATTGAGAAGCTTTTTGTGATCAATGGTGATAAAATTTACTTTCAAAATATTGATGACCATGTTTCTTTTTACATGATTATAAGCATATATCAATATTCTTCTAAATACATACAATCATAATTACAATTGTTTTCATTTTTTTTCTTTATCTCTCAACAGTGAAATAAAAAAAATAAACACTGAATTAATTACTTTGATAAGCATTTTCTACTGAAATGATTCAGTATTGTTCTAAGTGTTAGAAGCTGTCAAATGACATCATGAGAGATAACCACTCTGAATAATCATTTCCTGTCAGGATTTGAATTTGGTTATGTTGCTTTACATAATTTGATTGGCCTTTTAATGTTGGTAGACCAGATGAGTTAAATATAGAAAATACCTTATTAGGAGAAATACAGTCTGTTCTTAGGAGCAAAAAGTGGACAATATGCCATAACCTTTGATTGATGAAATCACTGCAAGCCAAAAAAGTCGGCATCCCCAAACTAAAGGTGTCATTGTAATATGATCCTCACTTGGAATTTACAAAGGTAACAACTGAGATTTGCAATGAATGAGATGTTTTAACAAAATTGTATCAAATGTTCATTTTTTTTTCTCCAATATTTTATTTTTTCTTATATCCAGATTTTAAAATTTAGAATTTTCATACAGGCTCTCCAAGAACTAGGATGACAACAAAAATGACTGTATTGAACAAAACACAGAAAAGAAATGTACAGCTAAGCAAATCCCAAACCTTGAAAACCAGATGATGTGAAATTCTTGACTGGGTTAATTAAAACTTTGCTTAAAAAATTTGTCTGCATTAAGGTTTTCAATGTGAAGGAGAGTGAATTTGTCTCATTCACAGTTAGGATGTAAAAATAATACCTCTCAAATAAATCAGCTGCTTATGCAATTAATTAAAAACTTGGGTTAAATGTTAGTACTTGTGTACTGAAAACATCAACAAGCCAATCAACTGCCACCTGCACTAAAGAGACTACCTGCCAACATGTGTACTGGAATTTAGAGTTCCTTGACCTTGTAGTGTCAGACACTCAGTACTGCTGTGTATTTTCAATTAAAATTAACCTCATTCATGATCTCATCACTACAAAATTGCATGCCACATTTAGCTGAAATCCTGCTGTGCAAAAACTAAAGCAGAACAGGGAATCAGAAGGCATAACTCCTGCAGATAACAATGTGGAATGCTGAAAATCAATCTATTAAAGGACTCAAGAATATAAATATGTGTGATATATTCAGCTTAAATCAAAGAAATCTTTCTAAAGTTAGAGGTGGAAACCAAAATCGGGACATTGGAAAATAGGGGCCATAACTCCTGAAAATGATACAATGGAGTATTGAAAATCAAATTCATTAAAGAGCTCATGAACCAGAAGCCACACACCAAGTCTGGTTGAGATCCAAAACTTCTATATCAATATATGCTCACTGGTTTTCTTAATTTATGGCAGCTGCAAGCAACATTACACATTAAAATATAGTTAACTGCCACAGGATGTACCTCTATCCAGAACTGAGGTGACATGATCAAACCCATTAAAGGCATATACCAGTCTATAAGACAATATGAACAGCAAACTGCATCAGAATATGTTCAACAGTTCTATGATGATAATAAAAATCTGCTGCACCAGACATACAACTGACAGAAAAAGGGAAATAACTCAATAAATATTGAACTTGGAAAGATGAAATCTTACAGATATAGGTAACAGGCAATTCACATATTAAAAAATAGGATCCAATTATGCATAATGACTGCAGAACTAGTGGTGACAAGACAATTTGAACAGATGAAAAGATGGCTGGAAAAGGTGCTTACTATAATGTGGGGCCTAATTATATTCTTGATTGTAACATTTGTAAATCTTCTTAGATATAACTGGGATTATGAATGCATATGTGCTCTGATATGTTAACTGCACTTAATTCCACAACTGATTGAAGATGATTAGTACTTGATAATGGAATGCATTTTTGAAGTACATTATGTATCAGACATAATACTCAGCCAATAAAAATAAATTACGATCACACCCATTGCCTCACAAATCCAGCCTTTCCAAGATTGGTTTTAGAAGCAAAAGCAGTAATAGTCATCTGCCCACAAGATGGATGTCCCAATGTACAGAGCAAATGGTGATTAAAATTCCATCCATACAGTACTTCAGTTATTACCCCAGTTTAAATGCATACTCTGTCATGTATTAAAATGTAACTACAGGGAGAGTATACCAATATTATGAAAATGTAACTACAGGGAGAGTATACCAATATTATGACTGGGTAGGTATTATTAAATACACATATTTTACTTTATTTTGTTTATTTACTTCTGAACTTGAATTCATCCTTAATTACATTACCTAATAATATTCATTAGGACAAAAGACAAGATGAGGAGGGAATTACATCCCCTTAAACCAGAAAAGACCCAAATCTGTGGTCCCTGATATATGTTTAGCAGCTTCAAGTCTTTTGAGAGATAGTGGCTTAGATATAATATATGGATATGCCTAGATATGCCCTTACCCCTGCAAATGATATGCTAGCAGATCAGGGCATGCAGTTTGTTGGTACTAATTATTTAAACAAACAAAACAGACCCTAATCTCCATGCCCATTATGCAATGGCACATGAACAGTCTCTGTTGCTTGCAGCTTGACCTGATCTTTAAGCAAGTATAGCCAAAACCCAGACTATGTCGGTCATGTTCTATGACTACTAATCAGTAGTCACATTTGGTTGAAAATATGGTTTCAAAATACTGATGTAATTCTCTCTCCAGATCCTTTATAAGGAATACTTGTATTGTCTGAGGAAATAAAGAGATAAGTATTACCTTTGCTGCAGGACTGACAATTTACAGTTCCTGTTGAGTTGCTATAGTAACCTGCTGGGCATGTATCACATATCTCACATTTGGTTTTACTGAAAGGAAAATTTCTATAAATTAAAGAAACATTTTAAAACAGATATTAACATTTATTTTCATAATATTCATTCTTGAAATACAATGATATTTTACATTCCATACACATACATGTGGGTTCTTTGGATTTTTTTATGGTATAAGGAAATTTTTTGCAAATTCAGTAATCAAATGCATGGTTTAATATCAGCAATCTTTATTGAGGCAAATTCGTGAATTACATGTAAAGCAGACTAGATATTTTTGGAGACTTTAGAGTAATGGTCAATAAAAATGGGAAAACAAAAAAGATTTACTTTGCATTCTGGGATTCTGCATATTGTTTTTCTTAAGCAAGAAATGTTGTCAAGAAGACTAAAACGAAACATTTTATTCTATTCACTATATAGTTTATATATGTGATCAATTCTATATAATAGTTTAATACAAAACAATACTATCATACAGATTAGAGAAATTAAATTTGTACTCTATTATTTCTGCCCACTATTATCAAGATTCTATTACAGAATTCAGGGATAGTACAGTTTGTTCTGTCTGATATATATTTATAATTATTTGTAATACAAAAATCCTATATACCTTGATATTTTTCATAGGAATCTGGAACGACTGTGTATATATACGAGAATTATTTACTAGGTCATCATGCAAGTGTGTCTTGCCATTTACTTGCATACCTGGGTTTGAAACTCTGTAGAGTATGAATTTAATTTCTCTAACCTGTATGATAGTATTGTTTGTATTACACTATATATATATATATATATATATATATATATATATATATATATATATATATATATATATATATATATATATATATATATATATATATATTAGATAAGTACACTATCTTATGCATTTTTGAAAATTATACTAAATACATTAGTAGTTTTTTCTTATAAATGTATCCCTAAATTTACTGGGACAACATGGGTCTGGGAGCCAAAAGTTGGAAAGGATTAAAAAGCAAGAGTTAAACCATTCAGCTTGATAAAAATTCTCAGGATTTGCAACAAAAAAAATTTTTTTTACCTTCTTTTAATGTTATCAATTTGGAAAATTTGAAATTGTTTATTTGAAACATTTTAAAAGACAAGGTTCGATAAGAGCCAATTTTGGCCAACAACCAGATTCACATGAAACTTGTATAATGAATCATACTTTATTTTATTACAAAGTGAATATAATTATTCCTTACACTGATCAATGATGACAATTTTAGAAATATTTTATAATTTTATGAAAATTTTTAATTTAGCTTTAACAATTTCTTAGTCTTATCACTACAATGTTTGCAGTGTGACAGTTATGGTGATGTCAGATTTTATATATGGCTAACAAAGGATACATGGAAGTCAAAAGTCAACTTTATATATGGCTAATAATGGATACATGAGAGTCAAAAGTCACCTTTATATATGGCTAACAATGGATACATGAGTCAAAAGTTACCTTTATATTGGCTAACAATGGATACATGAGAGTCAAAAGTCAACTGTATATATGGCTAATAATGGATACATAAAAGTCAAAAGTCAACTGTATATATGGCTAATAATGGATACATAAAAGTCAAAAGTCAACTGTATATATGGCTAATAATGGATACATAAAAGTCAAAAGTCAACTTTATATATGGCTAGCAATGAATACATGAAAGTCAAAAGTCAACTTTCTATATGCTTACAATAGATACATGAGAGACATACATCAAGTTTTGACCTGAAGTATATAGTATATAAATATACATGTGTTAGTATTTGGTGGCATCTTAGCACAAAAGATCTCAGAACATCTTATAACCTCATCTTGACCTCTGACCATGTGACCTGTACTCTCCATTTTGGCTAGAGCTGTACATCCAGATCAAATGGTCAAAGGTCAAGAATAACTGTTCTTGGTTATAATGCAATGTAGTTCTCTAGACATATGGACATCATATTCCAATATAGGATATAAATGCACCTACTTGCAATAAGTCCCTTCTGTACAATTGTTACAGCCAGTGGTGCTTCCTGTTTCATTTTTAAATGTTCCCTGCACACACGGGGTACAATTTGAAGCTCCAATGTCATCTTGGAAAGTTCCTTTTACAGAAAAATTTCCATTAAACAACATAATTTTCATTTGAATGGCACTGCTTCCAGATTTTTTTCTTGTCAAATTTGTTCAGAATTAATTAAATGGTTTTTGAAAAGTCATTCAGATACAGTCTTATCTGGATCAGTGTCAAATGTAATAAAAATGGATTGGCATAATTTGTATTTGGGTTGATGCACAGAGAATAAAATGAAACCATGAAAAATAAACTGAAACTTCAGCACATTTTAAATCCCACCACTTTTGCACATATGTTATGAGCCACTTTTTGAACCATGACAATCAGCTCCTAAACAGAATTCCTTCACTTTGGTGAGCCAACAATCTATGATAAATGGAAGAAACAATCACGTGAGATTGTCAAAACATGGCTTTCATTACATCTGCCAGCAATGAATGAGATAAGCCCATGATGTGACAAAGGCATGAACCTTATGGGCTCCATTTTCATAAACGAACAGTAATTCTTGGTAAAGGACCAAGAAGTCTCTTGATAGTTAATGTAATCCATCTTGAAAGGGTCTATATCATCTGAGCCCTTAAGGGAGAGGAAGAGATGCTTCCTAAACATTTTTCTCCATTTAGAAATTGTCGTATGCAAATATACAGTCTATCTTGATCATCCCCAGCACAGATTTGACTCAGAAGGGGGATCTCAGTCAGAAGCAAAGCATGAAATCTGGGTTGTTTTCACTAAAACACCTTGTGGTAAAAGGAGAGAAAATTACTCATAATATCCATTGTACCTTAATCCTTAGACTTGCTCTGTAGAGAATGAGGTTTGCTCCTTCGTCTCGCAGATACAAAGAAAAGCACGAAACAGTCTTGACTGAAAGCTTGTGTCTCAGAACATATTGACTGGATCTTGTGTTATGACAGCTTCAAGCAATATTCCATGTGAAGATATAAAGTTAATTGCCAAATGTCATATCTCTGTCCAATACTGAGGCGACAGGGTAAAACCCATTAACGGTATATATTGTTCTATGATATAATACAAACTGCATTAGAATATGTTGAAAAGTTCCCCATCTATTCTGATTACAAATACCTGCTCATCAGATATGTAAAAGCAAAAGAAAAAGGGAAATAACTCCATAAATATTGAACCTGAAAAGATGAAAACTAAGCTAAATGTAACAGGCAATTCACCTACTAAACTGGCCTCCAACAAAGTTTAACAAGTGCAAGATCTGGTGGTTACAATAAGAGTAACTGATGAACAGATAGCTTGGAAAGGTGATTACTATAAAGCTTACACACACATGGTGTGTGTGTGTGTGTGTGTATGTGTGTGTGTGTATTTGGATTTTTAAGGTAGCTTTAAAAACATTTGAGTCATATTGATACATTATCTGTAGTGTGGCAGTTTATAGTGAAGTTTAGCACTGGGGCATTATACCACAAACATTTGACATCATGTCCCAATTAGTTGCATTATCCTCACAACAGGCCAACCTCTCTTGACACTTGCTGAGTGCCAAGTGAGGTGACATGGGCCCTAATTATTACATGTGAGTAAGACTGGTTTATAATAGTCCTGAATCTACTAGATATAACAGGGATTATGAATTCAAATGTGCTCTATATGCTAGATTTGTGCTCTATATGCTAACTGCACTGAATTCCACACCTGATTTAAGATGATTTGAACTTGATAAGGGAATCAATTTTTCTAATAAAATATGTATCTTTGATTTGTTTGTTTGTTTGTTTGTTGTTGGGCTTAACGCCATTTTTCAGCACACGATAGGCTATTCATGGCAGCCAGTATTAATGGTGGAGGAAGAAACCGGGAAATCACCGGAAAGAACCACCGACCCACGAGAAGCTACTGGCAAGCTTTCTCACATATCTACATTAGCCGAATCCTAGACTCGAACACACGCAGACAGAGGTGAGATGGCAGTGATCCGTAACGGACAGCGCTTTAGACCCTTGTATCTTTGACAATACTTAGCTAATAATTATATATTAGAAGTATATCCACTGCCTTACAAATCCAGCCCTTCCATGCTTGTAATGAAAAGGAAAAGCACTAAAAGTCATCTGCTCACTCAAGTGGAAGTCAGACAAGAGGCATGTCCCCATGTACCAAGCAAGTGGTGCCTAGATTTCACCCATACAGTACTTTAGCTATTACCCCAGTGGATATGCCCACTCTGTCATGTATTAAAATGTAACTAGAGGGACTCAGATAGCAATTATTTTAAGTCAAGACATGAATTCATCCCTAAATTCATTACTTGAAAATAATACATTAGAAAAATTGGTAAGAAGTTGAAGGTGTTACATTCCCTTACAGAAAAAAATGTCCAAATCTCTGGCTCCTAACACATGTGCATTGGCTTCAAATCTTATGAGCAGTAGTGACTAAAAGATAGAATATGAATATATCTGGACATTCCCCCTCCCCCTGCAAATGTTGTGCTAGCAGATCTGCATATATGCTATTCATTGGGCTAAAAACATTAGAACAATTAACAAAGCTTTCTTTTGTGCATTTGATGCCATTTTTAGCACATGAATATATAGGGAATCAATAGGTGCAGGAAGAATCACCAACCCCTGGGAGGCGACTGGCAAGCTTTATCATGTACCCAATAAATTAAACAGATACCAATCTGCAGGTACATTATGTGATAATATATCTGGGCTTTACTTTGAAACACTGGGACCTGACTTTTATACATGGACCAAAAGCCTGAATTATCTGGACCTAAATGGTCATATTCTAGTTCAAAATATGGATTCAAAATCCCCATGCACTTCTCTCCAAATCCTATACAAGGAATACTTGTATTGTTTGAGGAACATAAAGAAATAAGTATTACCTTTGCTGCAGGACTGACAATTCACAGTTCCTGTTGTGTTGCTATAGTAACCTGCAGGGCATTTATCACATGACTCACATTTGGTTTTACTGAAAGGGAAATTTTGACAGCATATTCTAACTCAATGAAGCATTTGTAAGAAAATATTAACATTTGCTTTCATTATATTCATTCTTGAAAAAAATGACAGTTTGTTCCATATAGAAAAATATATTGAAAAATTGAAAAAGGGTTGCGGTTTATTGTTAGTGTGATTTCATTTTAACACTGCTTTTTAAGGCAAATTGAAGAATTCCAAATAAATATAGCTCTAATTTTATTGACCTGACCTGGATCTAGAAAGCAAAAATTGAAACAGGATTTTAAAGTATGCTTATACCATTCATCTTGGAGAAACTTTTCAGGTTTTGCAACAATTTAAAACATGCAAAATATAAAGAAATTAAACATTTTCATTTTACTTTTACTCTACAAGCTTTTGATACAAAGCTATCTGAGTATGGCTCACAAAAGACATATGAGAGTCAAATGTCAAGTTTATAAATGGCTAACAATGGATACATGAGAGTCAAATGTCAAGTTTACATATGGCTAACAATGGATACATGAGTCAAATGTCAAGTTTACATATGGCTATCAAATGTTAAGTTTACATATGGCTAACAATGGATACATGAGTCAAATGTCAAGTTTACATATGGCTAACAATGGATACATGATTCAAATGTCAAGTTTACATATGGCTAACACATGATACATGAGTCAAATGTCAAGTTTACATATGGCTAACAATGGATACATGAGTCAAATGTCAAGTTTACATATGGCTAACACATGATACATGAGTCAAATGTTAAGTTGACATATGGCTATCAAATGTTAAGTTTACATATGGCTAACAATGGATACATTAGTCAAATTTCATGTTTATCTATGGCTAACAAAGGATATATTCGAGTCAAAAGTCAACTTAATATATATATATATATATATATATATATATATATGAATGAATACATGAGAGTCAAATGTCAACTTTATATATCGCTAACAAAGGATACATGAGATTAGAAAGTCAATTTTATATATGGCTAACAATGGATATATGAGAGTCAAAAGTCAACTTTATACATGGCTAAAAAAGGATACATGAGAGTCAAAAGTCAAGTTTTGATTTAAAGTATATAGTATGTAAATATGCATGTAATAGTATTTGGTGGCACCTTAGCAAAAAAATCTCTGAACATATGAGAACCTAATCTTGATCTATAACCTTCTGACCTGTAGTCTTCATATTGTCTAAAGCTGCAAATCCAGATCAAATGGTCAAAGGTCAACAATTAAGTGTCCATAGTTGTAATGCGACATTGTTCTCTAGACACATGGATATCATATTCCAAATATGGGTATAAATGCACCTACTTGCAATAAGTCCCTTCTGGACAATTGTAACATGCAGTAGTACTTCCTGTCTCATTCTGAAATGATCCCTGCACACACGGGGTACAATTTGAAGCTCCAACATCATCCTGGAAAGTCCCTTTTACAGAAAAAATCCATTTATTAACACAATTTTCATTTGAATGGCACTGCTTCCATATTTTCTCTTATCAGATTTGTTCAGAATTAAATGTATTAAGAAGTTATTTATAGGCAGTCATGTGGTTAGTATCAGATGTAATAAATACAAAATTCTTGATGCCAGTATGCAAATTATTTTTGTCTGACAAAGTTTATCTTAAAACCTTGTGAGTAATCATAAATAAAACTGTTTCATAAAACAAGTTCATACAGACTGCACATCAATGACAAAGTTTTAATGCACCACTGTGCTATAGCTATATTTTTTAATATTGCTGGTTATTTAAATGCCATCAAAGTATTCTACTGAAATATCCACAAAATGGGTTTCATAAAAATCCACTCACACTTTATTGTGTCATCATGCTTACAAACCAGTATATTTAATACCCAGATTCAATGTCAGAACAATGACTATCAACTTGTTTGTTGTAATGGAACTAAATAAAAATCTGGGCCAAAATACCTGTATATGTGCAAATCATTGTGTGCATAATAGAAGTGAAGTACAAAAATGGAAGCTATAACCTTTGGCTTGACCCAAAACTTGTCAAACTCCTTTACAAAAGTGGGGATATATGGAGGTCAGATCTTTACAAAAGAGGGGATATATGGAGGTCAGATCTTTACAAAAGAGGGGATATATGGAGGTCAGATCTTTACAAAAAATGGGGATATATGGAGATCAGATCTTTACAAAAGAGGGATATATGGAGGTCAGATCTTTACAAAAGTGGGGATATATGGAGGTCAAATCTTTACAAAAGAGGGGATATATGGTGGTCAGATCCATGATTTTTCATTCAAAATCATGTAAATATTGCAAGAACACATTTAAAAAAACACTGTCAATTCACCAGTCATGAATCAGGTGTAGTTATAACAGGGTTTTCAAGATGGACACCGAGATGACATGTCTTCGGTCAGATGTATCATCTTCATTTAAAAAGACTACAACATAAATAGTGATAAAAAGATTGCCATGCCTACCATTGATCAGATGATTTTTATTATGAACCGACAAGGTAGAAGAAGTCTTAGTGAAAACTCTTGTATGTATGACCATACATACCAAAGAAGCAGCTATGGGACAATTTTCAAAATAGCTACCATGGTGACCATGCTCTGATCAGTATCATTTCATTTAGGACCAACTAAATACCATAAGAACTCTTTAGCACAACCTCATATTGATATGACTTTCCATTCCGAAGTTATACAATTTTTAACATGACCACTAAGGAGGCCATATTGGAAGTCACTGGCACTATTTAATTTATGACCAACAAGACAATAAAACGTGTTTTAGTGAAAATCTTCCAGTTGATAAAACCATCTGCTCAGAACGAGTAGTGATAGCAAGATTCTCAAGATAGCTACCATGGGGTGAAAATGCGTATCAGATAACCACCATTTTTATTTAGATCAACAGTATAAGAAGTCTTTCAGTGAAACCCCATCTCAATATAGCCATCCGTTCAAGAGAAGCAGTGATGGCATGAGTTTCCAAATGATCCAAATCCTATACAAGGAATACTTGTATTGTTTGAGGAACATAAAGAAATAAGTATTACCTTTGCTGCAGGACTGACAATTCACAGTTCCTGTTGTGTTGCTATAGTAACCTGCAGGGCATTTATCACATGACTCACATTTGGTTTTACTGAAAGGGAAATTTTGACAGCAGATTCTAACTCAAGGAAGCATTTGTAAGAAAATATTAAGATTTGCTTTCATTATTTTCATTCTTGACAAAAATGGCAGTTTGTTCCATATAGATAAATAAATTGAAAAAGGGTTGGGATTGGTTGTTAGTGTGATTTTATTTTAACACTGCTTATTTAGGCAAATTGAAGAATTCCAAGTAAAATAAACTAGTACCTAAGATGAGGTAATACTTAAAATGTATTTGCTTTACATTACTCTTCAATACAAATTTGGAAGACAATGATTTTTACTTTATGATTCCTGGATTTTGCTTACTCTTCTTTTGCATGAATGTTTTTCTGACAATTAAAATCAAATAGAGCTCATTTTTAAACATACAAAAATGCTATTCACTTTAGAGTATATATTCTGATCAACTGACAAATGCTAAATTGAATGACCATTATGATATATATTTTAGATAGATATGCTATATTAATCAACAGTTTATTTAGATAAATATAGCTCTAAATTTATTGACCTGACCTGGATCTAGAAACCCAAAATTTGAACTGGATTTTAAAGTATGCTTGTACCATTCATCTTGGAGAAACTTTTCTTGATTTGCAAAGGGAATATACAAATATTTTAAGGTTGTAAATTTGGAAAATTTTGAACATTTTAAAACATGAAAAATTTAAAGAAATTAAACATTTTCCTTTTATTTTTACTCTACAAGCTTTTGATACAAAGCTGAGCATGGCTTAAAAAGGATACATGAGAGTCAAATATCAAGTTTATATATGGCTAATAGACAATACATGAGAATCTAATGTCAGCTTTATATATGGCTAACACAGGATACATGAGTCAGATGTCAAGTTTATCATTGGCTCACAAAGGATACATGAGAGTCAAAAGTTCACTTTATATATAGCTAAAATAGGACACATAGGCAAATGTCAACTTTATATATGGCTAACAAAGGATACATGATTTGAAAGTCAACTTTATATATGGCTAACAATGGATACATGAGAGTCAAAAGTCAACTTTATATATGGCTAACAAAGGATACACGAGGAAAAACGTCAACTTTATACATAGCTAACAAGGGACAAAGAGGCAAATTTCAATTTTATTTATGGCTAACAAAGGATACATGAGAGTCGAAAGTCAACTTTAATATATGGCTAACAAAGGATACATGAGGTAAATGTCAAGTTTATACATAGCTAACAAAGGATACATGAGAGTTTAATGTCATGTTTTGATCTGACATATATAGTATGTATACATATAAATATTTGGTGGCACCTTAACAAAAAAGATCTCAGGACATCTTAAAACCTAATCTTGATCTCTGACCTTCTGACCTGTACTCTTCTTACTGGCTAATGTTGCACATCCAGATCAATTGGTCAGAGGTCAAGAATAAGTGTCCTCAGTTATAATGCAACATTGTTCTCTAGACATATGGACATTATATTCCAATACACCACTCCCTCGATAACTCGCACCCGGATAAATCTCGAACCCGCTTATAATGCGGTGTCAGGCGTGGCTCCTGATTTTTTTTCCAAAGAAAATATATTTTAAAATGTGTTGAATGTGAAAAAAGTTGTGATAAGAAATGATAAATTGGTAAATTGAACCTTGATACATAGCTCATTTTTATCATCAAAAATGGTGATTATTTCCCATAAAGATAGAATCCATATTGTGAAATTTGCAAGTTCTAATAAGATATCTCATATTATGTCAGGTTTTTTTTAATAGAGAAATAGTTGTCGATACACTGTAAATAAACAGTCTGGTGAAACAGCAATCAATGAAAAATTCTGGTAAATGCTAACAGGTGGCAACAGAGAATGAAAAAAACACCAATTAAATGTCTTGCTAGGTGAAATTCACATTATAATCCTTTAATTTTGCCTCAACACTATAATCGTAACATACATATTCTCTTCTATGAAAACACGAAAAGAGTCAATTGACTGTCACATCGAAACCCGAGAGTACTTCTGTGAGAACCTAATTACATGCTGGCTTTCTTTCGATCAACAGCTTGGGGAAGTGTTTATTGCAATAAAAGAATCAATTAAAAGAGACCTGTGTTGTTTTATCACTTTGAATATGTCTTTTGTATCAAATCAAACAAGGTAAGTACAATAAAATAAAGTTCGAAGGCATGCCAATAGGAGCATAAGTTCTTGTATTCATTACCGTTCTAAAATTTCATTTTATTTGACCAATTTTTAGGTATTAACATCATTAAAGTGTATATCAGTAATGTATCCTAATCATTTGTAAATGTGACCATGAAGAGCAAAGGAATTAAGCGAAAGGCGTACTCAGTGACTGAAAAGCCATGCATCAAAGATAGGGTTCATAATGGCGAAGCGAGATAAAAAATTTGCAATGAACTAAAAATTTCTGAGTCGACATTTAGAGGTTGGTTTAAATATGAGCCAAAACTTCGAAATTACTTACATGATGATGATTCAGATGAAGGGATGAAATGAAAACAAACACGGACTGCAAACGATAACGAATTATAATCCGATGCTACATCCCCGTTTGTTTGTACCCCCCTACCGATTTCAATAACTAAAAAGTTTAATGAGATAAAATGTGCACAGAACTAAGTCAATTCAATCATTGATTTATAAATTCTAACCTGACTGTGACCAGAATGGCACTAATACTGGCATCCCCTTGCACCTTTCATGCTTAACGGACTCTCCATACTAAGACGGTGCCATATTCTGTACACTATGGGGTAGTTTATTTCCATCCGACGTAATTCATCCTATTTGGTAACTGCCGAATAATTCCGTAAAGTACCATAACGTTGAGTTTGGAATTATATTCCTTTGCACACATGAACATAAACCACTTATTAAATTCACGTGAAAAGCAATTTTTGTCATTGTTTTTCTTTGCTTGATTCGACACCTTATATATCGGAAGAAGACAACATATATATATCTTTAGTCATGCATACAACCCTTTGCTGAAAATGGACTTGTCCAGGAACTGGAAATGTGTCTCAGGCATGTCGGTCTATAATATTGAAAACTTCTGTTGAGCATGAAATACACAGAAAATGATGGTATTATGGCCATTCTACTCGCAGTCTGGTTAGAAAATATAAATCAATGAATGAATTGACTGAGTTCCTTTCACTTTTTATCAAATTAAATGTTTCCATTATTGAAAAGGGTAGTGGGGTACAAACCAACAGGTTAGTAGACGCAGACTAGATGATGCTGTGTATGCATGGGTCACACAGCAATGTCACAAACCGCAAGTGTTATCATGTTCTAATATATGGCATTTTAAACTTTTAGACCCATTAAATTCATGTTGGTAATAGTTAACCCTTGTGAATTTATTTTTTTCTTCCATTTTACTCTTATCACAATAAAAATCTACACATCATTTCGATTGACATTGTTTTTTTCTAAATGTGTTGATCTTTTGTATTTAAAAAAAAACGTCTACTTTGGATCAAAAAATAAAACTAGAATGTATACCATTCAAAACAAAAATTAAGTGACGTAGTACACAACGTGTGAAGTCGTACATATGCTAAGCGAACGGAAACCATCTGGAATACTGTTTTGATGATCTCCTCAAAATACTCTAAGTTTATCTGAAATTAATGTTACTCTGTGAGGAAAAAGCTAAACAAAGTACACCGATATGAAGAGATATTTATTCACTGTTAATCTTAGAATGATTATTGAGTATTCAACATTGTAACATGCCAAAGTCACCCCCCTTTTTGCCTCTACGTCGATCCCTTTATTAGTTCTGTTGTTTGTAAAAGGTCCCTCGATAACTCGTGCCCTCGCTTATATCACGGTTGATGTTTTTTAGACCCCAATGTCCGTGAGTTGAGGGAGTGGTGTATATGGGGATAAATGCACCTACTTGCAATAAGTCCCTTCTGGACAATTGTAACAGCCAGTGGTACTTCCTGTCTCATTCTTAAATGTTCCAGGCACACACAGGGTACAATTTGAAGCTCCGATCTCATCTTGGAAGGTCCCTTTTACAGAAAAAAATCCATTTATCAACATAATTTTCATTTGAATGGCACTGCTTCCATATTTTCTCTTGTCAAATTTTTCTGAATTAAATTAAATGTATTTAAGAGGTCATTTATAGGCAGTCATATGGTAATTATCAGATGCAATAAATACAAAAGTCTTGATGCCAGGATGCAAATATGGTGTCTAACAAAGTTTATCTTAAAACCTAAAAACCTTAAAAGTAATCATAAATAAATCATTTTCATAAAACAAGTTCATACAGACTGCACAGCAATGACAAAGTTTTAATGCACCAGTGTGCTGCTGCTATGGTTTTTAACACTGTCGGTGCAAGAAACGAAAGTTATTTAAATGCCATCATTCAAAGTATTCTACTAAAATATCCACAAAATGGGTTTTATAAAAAATACATTCACATTTCATTTTGTCATGCTTATAAACCAGTATATTTAATACCCAGATTCAACATGGTTGACTTTAAAATCAATGTCAGAGTAATGATTATCAACCTGTTCATTGCAATCAAACTAAATAAAAAGTTGGGTCAAAATAAGTTTACATGTGCAGATTACTGTGTTCATAACTTAAGTCAAATAGATAAAATGGAAGCTATAACCTTTTCTTGAAACAAAAAAAATTAGGTATTGTAGTCAAACTCCTTACAAAAGTGGGGATATATGGAGGTCTTGACCCCAAAATAAATTAGGTATTGTAGTCAAACTCCTTACAAAAGTGGGGATATATGGAGGTCTTGACCCAAAAATAAATTAGGTATTGTAGTCAAATTCCTTACAAAAGTGGGGATATATGGAGGTCTTGACCCAAAAATAAATTAGGTATTGTAGTCAAACTCCTTACAAAAGTGGGGATATATGGAGGTCTTGACCCAAAAATAAATTAGGTACTGTAGTCAAACTCCTTACAAAAGTGGGGATATATGGAGGTCTTGACCCAAAAATCAATTAGGTATTGTAGTCAAAATCCTTACAAAAGTGGGGATACATGGAGGTCTTGACCCAAAAATAAATTAGGTATTGTAGTCTGATCATTATATCAGGCTCATCATTATCTCAGTGTTTGCCACTCTTAAATAGGTTGATCAATGTCTCAGTGTGTTTGATACTTTTAAATAGGTTGATTATTATCTCAGTGTGTTTGAGACTATTAAACAGGGTGATCATTATATCAGTATCTTTGACACTCTTAAATAGGTTCATTATTATCTCAGCATCTGTGGCACTTTTAAATAGGTCCATTTTTATTTCAGTGTTTGACACTTAAATAGGTAATATCTCAGTGTCTTTGAGACTCTTTGATAGGTTGATCATTATCTCAGTGTGTTTGACACTCTTCAATAGGTTGATTATTATCTCAATGTCTGACACTCTTAAATGGGTTGATAATTATACCAGGTTCATCATTATCTCAGTGTGTTTGTCACTCTTAAATAGGTTGATCAATGTCTCAGTGTCTTTGACACTCTTAATAGGCTGATCATTATTCTCAGTGTCTTTGACACTCTTAAATAGGCTGATCATTATACCAGGCTCATCATTATCTCAGTGAGTTTGTGACTCTTAAGTATGTTGACTATCATGTCTCTGTCTTTGGCACTCTTAAATAGGCTGAGCATTATCTCAGTGTATGTGACACTCTTTAGCTAATTATGATCTATAAAAAAATGTTAATTTCAAAGCAAACACAGTTAACCTTTCAGCATATTCCTTTTGTTTCATCCCACAATCCAGTTACCTTATGTGGTAAAGCAGTCCTTCATAAAAAAAGCACAGCTTTCATACTTAAAATCTCTTTCATAAGCCAGTAGTCCTAAAGTAGAAAAAGCTGAATAATGTTATAACTGACTTGGCAGGTGATAGGGTGAAATACCATTAATATAATGATGTGTGTGCAAAGCATATAATTGATGTGTTGCAGATAGTGTGAGTGGCAGATGAATGCATGAATAAAATAACCAAATGATCAAGACATAACAATTTATAGAAACACGCTGGTGGTAAGTGATGAGGGGTGGGGATGCATGAGCAAGATCATAAGTACACTATATAGGATCAAATTTTGTACAAAAGGTTCATATCATGAAAACAAGCGGCCTACCTGGAGGACACATCAAACAATCACTCTGACCTGTCGAGTTGGAGAAATTACCCTTTGCACATGGAAAGCATTTTATGCTGCCATTATTTCTGGATCAAGAAAAACAAATTGAAATTCATCATGCTTTTCATACTAAATTTAAAACATACTATCCTAAAACTGAATCTTTTCTTGTTTTTTTTTTATGAGTCATCAGTAATTATCTGAAAAAGTCTATTCAGAATCTATCAACATCTAAGACTCCATCACTATTCATGAATACTCTCACAAACCCATTTGTTTTTTTTCAATTAGTTAAAGAAAAGAATAGAACATATTAAGCTTAAGTGTTTATACTGAATCTTAATCTACAGACATATGAGAAAAAGCATATCAATAAATATATTATTGTTAGCACATCATTCAAATAAAACATTTCTTATTCAGAAGATCCATATTAAAAGAAAGAAAGAAAGAAAGAAAGAAAGAAAGAAAGAAAGAAAGAAAGAAAGAAAGAAAGAAAGAAAGAAAGAAAGGTAAGAGAGAAAGAAAGAAAGGTAAAGAAAGAAAGAAAGAAAGAAAGAAAGAAAGAAAGAAAGAAAGAAAGAAAGAAAGAAAGAAAGAAAAAAAGAAAGAAAGAAAGAAAGAAAGAAAGAAAGAAAGAAAGAAAGAAAGAAAGAAAGAAAGAAAGAAAGAAAGAAAGAAAGAAGGAAAGAAGAAAGGAAGGTGGGGAGGAGCAAGATGTCCAAAAATATTACCTATTATAGTGTCCTGTTGGACATGGTATGCAATAGTCATAACTTGTGCATACTCCTACACCAAGTTGACCCATGCAGCAGGCACAGTGAATATTTGCTATAATGGAAAACAACAAAATGTCAACCACTTTTACCATGTGCAGAATGTTAAGACTGAATTAAATGAGCATATATCAGTTTTCATTCCCATCCTTTTCATGGAGTTTATTAGTTCCTTTCATTCCATACACCCAAACTTTTGAAATGGATCATAATGTTAAGAGAAATTACATCTACATAACAGTCCCAACAAT
The DNA here is from genome assembly GCA_016746295.1 of Potamilus streckersoni. Classification (NCBI taxonomy): domain Eukaryota; kingdom Metazoa; phylum Mollusca; class Bivalvia; order Unionida; family Unionidae; genus Potamilus; species Potamilus streckersoni. Next base: position 4,920,101 of record JAEAOA010002345.1, on the reverse strand, counting down.
ATCTTAAAATAGCCCCAACAGTATCTTGAAACAATACTAAAACAGTTGCAACAGTATCCTAAAATAGTCCCATCAGTCATAACAATATCTTACAACAGTCCCAAAAGTATTCTAAAATAGTCCCATCAGTCATAATAATATCCTACAACAGTCCCAAAAGTCCTAAACTTTAAGTTTCTGAGCAGGCATTAGTTTAAACTTTTAGTACCATAAATTCAGAAATATTAAATTTTAATATTTATAAAAGTTATGAGCTTTCAATAATTTTGGAAGAACATATATTAAACCCATAGAAGAAAGAAGTGGATTACATTTTTCTACCAAATTCTGCAGGCCATAAAACTATTCATTTGCTCAAAGCCACTTTTCAGAAGACACCATTCCATTTATGTGCAGTATGCATTTCTGCTATTGTTTCAAATGGCTACATATACATGGTAAGACATGGAAATATGCACCATTAAATAGAAAAAAAGAAAAACAGTAATTTTTTTTTTTTTTTTAAAAACAGAAGGTCAGGGCTGAATTTAACAGTAAAGTGGCTTGACTTATGGCTTGATCTATAAGTGTTTCCTTGTAATAGAAGATCAGGGTGAATTTAACAGTCAAGGGGCTTGACTTATGGCTTGACCTATAAATGTTTCCTAGTAACAGATGATAAGGGCTGAATTTAAAAGTAATGGAGCTTGATCTCTGGGTGTTTCCTTGTTTGCACTAGCAAATGTTTATATTTATACATTTGTCTGAATACATAAGATGAATATTATAACTACAATACAAATGTCCATTATTAAATGGATCAAACTGCATAACTGTTCACTAATTATATATATAAGCCAATAGATGGATAGATATAGCAGCATACCTGCACTATGCCTTTTTTATAAGAATGAGATAATTTAATCATTCTATGTAAACAAAATGGCTGCAATACAATACCTATTTATCAAGTGTTTAACTACAAAATCAAGATACATGTGATACCACAAATAAAATGAACCATCTGCAGACAATATTGATCCTAATTTGCTGTTACATAATGTGTCAGCCTACCAAGGTCTATGCTGCTTGTTCTACTGATTACTCCAAACAAGTCCTTATTTGCTGTTACATAATGTGTCAGCCTACCAAGGTCTATGCTTCTTGTTCTACTGATTACTCCAAACAAGTCCTTATTTGCTGTTACATAATGTGTCAGCCTACCAGGTCTATGCTGCTTGTTCTACTAATTACTCCAAACAAGTCCTAATTGGCTGTTACATAATGTGTCAGCTTACCAGGGTCTATGCTGCTTGTTCTACTGATTACTCCAAACAAGTCTTAATTTGCTGTTACATAATGTGTCAGCTTACCAGGGTCTATGCTGCTTGTTCTACTGATTACTACAAAGCAGTCCTAATTTGCTGTTACATAATGTGTCAGCCTACCAAAGTCTATGCTGCTTGTTCTACTGATTACTCCAAAGCAGTCCTAATTTGCTCTTACACAATGCGTCAGCTTACCAGAGTCTATGCTGCTTGTTCTACTGATTACTCCAAACAAGTCCTAATTTGCTGTTACATAATGTGTCAGCCTACTAGGGTCTATGCTGCTTGTTCTACTGATTACTCCAAACAAGTCCTTATTTGCTGTTACATAATGTGTCAGCTTACCAGGGTCTATGCTGCTTGTTCTACTGATTACTCCAAACAAGTCCTAATTTGCTGTTACATAATGTGTCAGCTTACCAGAGTCTATGCTGCTTGTTCTACTGATTACTCCAAACCAGTCCTAATTTGCTGTTACATAATGTGTCAGCTTACCAGAGTCTATGCTGCTTGTTCTACTGATTACTCCAAACAAGACCTAATTTGCTGTTACATAATGTGTCAGATTACCAGAGTCTATGCTGCTTGTTCTACTGATTACTCCAAACCAGTCCTAATTTGCTGTTACATAATGTGTCAGCTTACCAGAGTCTATGCTGCTTGTTCTACTGATTACTCCAAACAAGTCCTAATTTGCTGTTACATAATGTGTCAGCTTACCAGGGTCTATGCTGCTTGTTCTACTGATTACTCCAAAGCAGTCCTAATTTGCTCTTACACAATGTGTCAGCTTACCAGAGTCTATGCTGCTTGTTCTACTGATTACTCCAAACCAGTCCTAATTTGCTGTTACATAATGTGTCAGCCTACCAAAGTCTATGCTGCTTGTTCTACTGATTACTCCAAACAAGTCCTAATTGGCTGTTACATAATGTGTCAGCCTACCAGGGTCTATGCTGCTTGTTCTACTGATTACTCCAAACAAGTCCTAATTGGCTGTTACATAATGTGTCAGCTTACCAGGGTCTATGCTGCTTGTTCTACTGATTACTCCAAACAAGTCCTAATTGGCTGTTACATAATGTGTCAGCTTACCAGGGTCTATGCTGCTTGTTCTACTGATTACTCCAAACATTACACTAGATCTATTAGTGCATCTGTGCAGTCTGCATATAGTACTTTCAGAATGCCAAAGTGTAAAATCAGGCAAAAAGTTATATGAGTTTTTTTGAAATTCTGTTAAATTTTTGTCTCTCATTTTAGACAATATATATCATAAATTAACAAAAACCAGTTGTTCAGGTTTGTACATGTATAACATGTGGGGGTGAGTAACAAAAAGGAATCCTACTCCAGGTTAAAAATAAAAACACCATTTATTTGCTTTGTGAAAATTTTTTGAAATTTTAGATTAAAACGGACATTTTTCATACTGTTTAAAAGTACATTTAATTATTCTTTAAAACTAAATAGTACAGGAGGATACACTTTCTCTGTGACCAAATATGGTGTCTATAATTTTTAGAAATGTTTTAAAATTTACTGGGACTCCCTATTTTAAAAGCATGATATATAAAAAGGACTTTTCATCTTCATGGGACTTTTGATACTAAAATCCTTAGCATAAATGAACACACAGACAGTACCAATATATAGTTGTTTTTGGAGTGGGGGGTAAAACTAATTTTAATTATGGCTATTGTTTAGTTTTCTTTTTCGTCCAAAAACTGTACCATCTCTTTGATGTGCATATATCCTCCCTCACAGTAAGAACAGAGCATGATGCAATTCCTCATACAGCTTGTTTGTCCCTGCTATGTTATGTGCAAAACAAGAACAGATAACTCATCCTTTTCACACACAGCTACTACATCAGGAGATCACAGTGGGGTAGGAGGAGGACATTTGACATAACAACCATGGGTAAGTATTGCATAATTAAAATTAGTTTTAACCCCCCCAATAACTACATTTTAATAGCAACAATAGCTTACCCATAGTTACTGTTTAGCTGAATTTGTTATTAAAGAGGGTTGGTTGATGCTACTTTTAACTGACTGATGCTATGATATACTGATAAGAAAACTAAGAAATTGGAAAACATTCACCGTCGGTGGAGAGGTCAATGTTATGGAAGGTTGGTATTTCTTGGGGCCACATGTTGTGCCATAATGATGGAACCCAGAGAAAACATGTCTGTGCTTTGTTGTGATAACAAGGAGACAAAAGGAGGTAAACGTAGTATGGGAATGCCAATATGCTGCTTTTATGATGTCCTCCAAAGAGGAGTGATTAAGGTAGGCCTGTGAGGTAGCAGCAGCTCAAACCTCATGGGCTTTAAGTTTCATAAAGAAAAGGTCCCAATCAGTAAGATACTGGTACACTCATTTGATTGTGGTGACAATTTATCATGAAAAAGTGGCAGCTGAAATGTCTATGAAGCCCTCGAGAGGAAGGAAAAGACACTTCCTACCCTTTCTTTTTCCCTTAAGATAGAAATGGAGTATTCTCATGGGACATAACAGCACAGATTGATCTGATACTGGGAATTTCTATTGGAAGTGGAGTTATGGAAGACAATTGATATTTGGCTAAAAATCCTGGTTGACAAAGGAGGGAAATTGAATCATAATTCCCATTAAACTGGAGACAGCCAGTGTCAATAGATAAGACATGAATCTCACTTCATTGATGTGCTAAAATGAGAGTAAGTAAAAACACAGTGATGAGAGTGAGATCCTGAAAAGAAGCCTCACACAATGGTTCATAGGTTTTGGTTAATGACCATAAAACACAAGAAAGATTCTATCTAGGCATAAGAGAATGTGAGACAGCTCAAAATACTTAATAAGATTAGCAAGATGTGAATCTGATTCACCAATTACTGTGCCTTGAGAACATTTAAGTGTGTTAGAAATGGCAGCTCTAAAGCCCTTTGATATTGGATTCAGAGCATTTTTTGTTCTTAAAGAGAAACAAAGGGAGATCAGCAAGAGAGGTTATAGAAGGCCAGCTGGATCAACATGCTTCCTAATGAACCAATCACAGAAGATTCTCCAGCTGGCATCATAGACCTTGGATTTAGAAGCTCTCATGACCTGAATGATGCAACTAGCACCTAAACCTGAAACGTTCAGGTGGAAAGATCACTTGAGATAAGCCAAGCGTGAAGGTGGAGAATTTGTGGGTTGTCGTGGAGGAGGAATCCCCTGTGTTGTGATGGAAGATCTTTCATGAGAGGAAGAGACCTGGCCCAAGCAAATAAACAGGTCTAGAAGATCACTGAACCATGAGTGCTGAGGTCACAGAGGGGTTATGAGAATGATCTGAGCAGTGGAAGCTCTGACATTCTGCAGCACTTGAGGAATCAGATGAAAGTGTGAGAAGGCATAAGCATACCTCTAAAGACTAAATGCATCCACTGCCCAAGTTCCTTGATCTGGGACAAAAAAAATGTAAAATGGGAGTATGTTGTTGAGTTTGGTTGCAAATAGCTCAACTAAGGGCCTTCTCCACAGCAAGAACAGAGACTATGTAATAGAGCAGTGAATAGTCCATTCTGTGAGAATGGCCCTGGAGAGACTGTCCACCAAAATATTCATTTTGCTTTGAATTTGCCAAACTCTGAGCGTTATGTTCTCTGAGATGGCCCAGCAAAGGAGGTTCCAGACTTCCACACAGAAAAGCAATATGTGTAATTACTTGATGTCAGAGATAAGCTACAACAATGTGTTGTTGGAGAAGACCATGACACAATGGCCTGTTACTCTCTTGATGCAACCTTGCAATACTTGGTATATAGCCTTCATATCTAGGTTGTTTATGTGGAGGGATGATTCAGACAGGGTCCAATGTCAATGTCTCTGGTTCTAAATGAGCACCCCAACCAGAATCTGATGTCTCGGCAAACATATAGGAATTGGGTTTGGGTGGATGCAAGGGGATTCCAATCATGAATTCATCCCCATTCAACCACCACTGTATAATGGTGAGAAAATGCTGGTCCTAAAAAGATCACTGTTGATATAGAATCTCTTTGAGGTTTCCATCTTGCTAGAAGAAGAAACTGTAGAGGTCACATATGGAGACATCCTAATAGAACCAAATCGGCAGCGGTATTCAAGGTTCCGAAAAGGTACAGTTGTGCAGACAAACAAGTTACTGCTTGTAGCATCTCTAACAGGGCCAGGGTTCCATCTATTCGATCCAGTGGAACTCTAAATTCTGGTTTGTGAGGAAATTCATCCCCATGAAAACAAAGTCTTGTGATGGAATGAGATATAGTTTCACAAGGTTTGGCACAAGACCCAATGGAGTTACCATAGTCCAACTGCAGTACAGATTCTAATGATGAGACTGGATCAGCTCTAGTATTACTAGAGAATTGGTATTCCCAGTAACTGGAGGTATCCCGTCACTATTCCCATAACTCTGGTTAAAACTCTATGTGTGGAAGAAATTCCAATGGTAGGACCCAGTTTTGAAAAACTTCTTGCTCTATGCAAAACTGGAACTATCTGTGATGAGGAGGAAATATGGGGATGTGTAGATAGGTATCCTGATGAGCGATGGAGGCTACCCAATCAAAACACATTCTGGATTGAAGATGTGGTTTCCATCTTGAAAGACTTTTCTAGAAGAAACCAGTTTAAAGGGGAGAGATCAATTATAATGCAAGACTTTTCACTTTTTTTGGTGACAAGGAAGATATGGGAATAGAAAAAGGGTAACTGATTATTCATGACCCTCTCCACTGCACATTTTTGCAAAAGGATGTGCACTTCCTCCCTCAGTTTTACCAGATTCGATTGGTGAAGAAAGATGGGGGTCCATGATAGAAGAGGTAGTTCCTGAAACTGAAATCAGTACCCCTTGTTCACTATAGAAAGGACACAACCATCATCTGTGGGCTTGACTAGTAAAAAAGCCCTAGGCAAGCACTGATGGGAATGCCTGGTAGAGGGATGTGCTGCAGGTGAGGGTACAAGTCCCTAGGGCTGTCTCCCACCCTCCATTTAGAAAAAAGGGGCTGTGGAAACTGCTACCTTCCTTTCCAGGTTTGTCAGCCAAATCTGTTTGTTTTGGTTTCTGGGAGGTTCATTTTGGGGTTGCATATTGGATCGAGGCTGTGTCCTTGAAGGCAATTCACATTTACATGCTTTCTGGCCTATTGCCAGGAGTGGATGTAAAGGATCTATGTTGATGATCCAACAAGCCCTGAGATGCCACAGAAGCAGAGCAGTCTTTACAAACAAAAAGTACATTTGAAGAGTCTAAAGCAACATCACGGAAGATGTGAAGTTCTGCTGAAAACAAACATAGAAACAAAGTACATTCTGAGATGCCTTTGTCACAGCTTCCAGCATGTGTTGAAGGGCGGCTGGTTAATATTTTGGTCTGTCGAAAACATCTCAACAATTTTGTGTAGAAGAATGAGGTAGGAAAAGGAGGAGGTATGGATGAGGCTGAACTGCAAAGATCTTTTCTAGACTGGAAAGGATCTTTTTAGACTGTGCAGCAGGTTTTGGGCAGAAGTCAGGGGGTAAGAAGCTACAGACTTTTTTTATTGTCTTCTCAAAAGACCATACCTCCTTTTTCACATGTAACAGAGATAAAGGAGCAGGTACAAGAACAGGCGTCACTTGTGCTTCCTCCATGTTGAACTCATCAGAGTCTACCACAATGGAGATAGCACCACTGAAAACACTGAGCTAGAGAATATGCTGGAATCACTAAGTCCCTACGAGGTGGAGAGGGTATAGGAGCACTGCACTAAGTCCTGTATTTCAACAAAGGTGAGTAGGGGCTACAGGAGTGGCAACAGCCAGAGAGTGAAAAGAACATCTGTCATTCCTGAAAGCAGTGACACCTCTAGCCTTCCAAATGGTTTCCACCCAATGATGAGGTGATGGCAGGACATGAGCCACAGCATCGCCTCTGTTTTGAGGGCAAGATTCAAAACCCCATGGGGGAATACATGACCAAGGTCCTTGAGGTGGAGGAACCCACATCCCAGAGGGATTCATTGTGATAACAGAAATGAGGTAATAATGATTTTATCCTATATCATAGTCTGAGCCTGCAGGCTGAACTCTCAATGTTCATAAAGAGGTTGTGAAGGGTGAAGAGGGGGGAACTCAGTTTGAACCCCATCCCCATATCATGAGGCCTTAGTGTGATGATCAGATTATACAGGATTATCAACTGATACATCATTAAGGAAGGTGCAACAAAAACTACCTATGACGGAGTGGTCAGCATTGCATCTCCTCCTCAATGGGAGGCAGCAATACACCATGAGTAAGTAACACACTAAGAGGTGAATGGTGCATCTCCTCCACTATGTGAGGTAGCAACACGCCATGGGAAGAGTGGTGCATCTCCTCTGTGGGAGGCAGCGAAATGCTGCTACATGGTCGCTGTCTTTCCTTAATAGAATGTAGTGATGTGCTGGGAGGTGCATTCCGGTCTAAAGAGAATAACAGAGAAGCCATAAAATTTATGAAGGAGGAGGAGAATGACATTTCTTTTTTCTTTGATAAGTGGAGCTGGAGTCTACAAGAATCCAGCTTTCTGCTAATCTTGATTTACAAAATGTACAACAAAATTTGTCTTGTCCATTTGAAACATTGAATACAGTCTGGATGAGTGTCCATTGAAGACTTTGTCAGGACACTCTCTCCCACAGACCATGTTGACATTATCCCTTAATATAGTAAATAAATTAAATATTTTAAATATTAAATATTTATAATGCCATGTTTAAGTCACCTTTTTTGTATATACTACATACTAAGTACATCTCTAGACACAGTAAACTGTAGCATAAATTTACCAGTCTTTTCCCATGTAATAAATTTCTCTGTTTTATATAACTTTTATTGAGAAAATGAATCATACATATACAATAACCATGTGAACAAAACTGAAAGTGCTTCTAGTAGAAATACTGTATATAACATGGTTCCTGCGGTGTCAGTCCAAACTGAAGAACATCAGTGTCTAGTGAGTTGTTATTCCTTACATTAATGACTTACAAGTACCTAGATACAAAATGGTTTTCATAGTAAGTGTATCTGATCCCTTGGGGTGTACACTAAGTAACCCAAAGTCCCTGAAAGAACCAAAACTGGAGGGAAAAATTAGGTCACCACATAAATATATGGGAATAAAAACAAATGGATAACGTAACACCATTAGATATAATTATTGAAAAGGCCATGTCACAATTGCGGTTAGAAAACACTGCAACAAGCAAATGTTATTGGTTGTTTGGCACATGTCTGATCCTTGAAAAAGATGAGTTAGCTGTGGTTGTTTTGCAGCATGAGGAGTTGCATAATACTGATAATTCTTCACTCTAAGGGAGGATGTATGCACATCAAACAGATGGTACGTTTTTTTTGGCATGAAAAAGAATGCTAAACAACAACCTTGTGTTGCTGCTACTAAATTCTGAGTTTACATATTTTCTTTTAAAGTTGTTATGACATCAAGTCTTACACACATTCCTCTCATGTTTGGAGTACGGGTTAACTTACTTTCATTTGCATGACTTCCAGTTGGACATGGTGTGCAGTTTTGGAATGGTACTACACCAGTACAGTTTTGAAAAAATGTTGTCACCTGCCACAGACCTGATGCCCTTGAGAATGACAGTAGGAAAACAACTGTAAAGACCCCTGAAATATAAACAACATGTGATCAATTTATGTCCTGCCACTGCTACTACAACTGCTGCTACCACTACTACAGTTTTCAATAACTACAGTGTATCCCAACTTACTACTATTTTAATTGTACTATTGTTTTGTCCATCCTTCAAATTCTAAAATGACCATGACATTATTAACTGGCTTGGTGTCTGTGATTGGATGATCAAGCCAACTCTAAACTGCCTGTTGCACATGTGACAAAAGATGCTGCTTGAAGTTGTTTCATCATTATAGGATGTGCTGTTTTTCCAAAATGTATGCTGCCTGCACATTTGCACTGCCTCTATGACTCTCATCAACTCATAGTCTGTAGCTCCAGTATGGATGTGACTACATCTGGTGGAACAATGCTATGTCAGGGGTCATGCTACAAGGCATGGTGGGGACTAAGTTGTCTATAAAAATGTCAACTTTGCCTTGTTCTATTAGGAGAGCGAAAATGACTTGTCCTGTGATTTTTTAGAGATACATTTGAGTGACAGTATTTTATTTTTATAGATAATTCCTCACCTTAACCAGGCAAATTCCAAGGTTGTATTGTAGCTCAATATGAAATTTAGGCTTTAATGCATCATATAGCAGGTGTTGAAATCAATTGTGCCATCAAACTAATTCCTGCACATTCACAGGTACATGTTTTGAAATCTGATTGACCATTAACCCTTCCCTGAGTAAGTAAGCAACTAACACCCAATTTCAGAACCTTATCCTTTGACGATAAAAACAAACACAGCTGTGTTTCAAAACTGAAATAATAATATGTAAATAGGAATTTGTGTATTAAAAACAGAATCAGTAATCTAAATACTACAGGCTCACTTATGGTTTCAAGCTGATTTTATGAAGAAAATAATGTGGGGGTAGGAAAACCATTTCGCTCTGCTTTTAATCTGGCCTTGAGTGTACCAGTTTTGTTTACAAGAAATTAAAACAGTAGCTCATTAGCTATGCAGCAGACACATGAATAACTTTAATTCAATTACATATGCAGTGACCGTACATAACCTTCTGCATATCCTATGCACGACAACTATACAAAAGGGACTTTAACAAATTACCATCAATAAAATGAATAATGGCAGTAAGGGCTTTTGAAAATCACATTCTAATGAACTAGGCAGCTACAAGTAAGACCTAGTGATTCTCAGAGCTATGCAAGTTCAGGTTCATTATCTCAGTTACAGTAACCAGATTGGTATGAAGGAACAAAATCATACACTGACTCTCTTTTACTTATTTCTGCCTTTCATATCATTACTCTTCTGACAGTTGTATGGCCTCCATCTTTACTTTATCTTTGACCATACACCACCCTTTGCTTAAGAGTTAAGTGTGACTGCATCAATATATTTATAGGCAGACTGTTCACTGTCTATTTCTGGTTTCTAGGATAGTCTTTTTCAGTAAAAACTGTGTCGTCTTCATCCAATACTTGTTGCATCATTTTCAATATTTGTAAAACAAATTAAACAAAGCAATAGGATAAACTCTGGTATACATGTGATCAAAGAGATAAAATCCGAAATTACTAAGATTCTCAAGACGGTGAACTACATCACATCTGTTGACTGAAAATAGGGATTAGCCCAAGCAAATATGGTGACCGTGTTGCTAAAGAAACTTGTTTGATTTCGAAACGCCAATAAGTTGACAGTCTTAGAGACACCCATGCGACAATGAGGTTGAAAATTATAAAGCAATGAATGAACTAAGTTTTGTGTATTTATTATATCCTTGATGCTTTCGTTTCTAAAATCGGTAAGATGGTGCAAACAAACGGGAATGTATGTAAATAATATACTGTACTCAGTATAGTAAACACGATCAGAAAAACTTGACATCAATACTGAGTCTGTTTGGCAACTTCTGTGAAACCAAACTTTACCTGTATGAAGTAAAAAGGAACCCTTTGTCATTCTTTACATCAAACCATGGTCTTCCTCTCTTTAAGCACTTGTCAGAATCGCTTACTTTTTTATATTTCTTGCAAAAAGCAGAAAACGTTATGTAAATTGTTTCGCCATGTTTATGTTCATGTGACTTCTTTCCAGGGGAGGTAACACTTAATGGTCATTATTAAGACAAGCAACAATAAAATTTAATTACATCCCTTTGCTACATCTACATGTATAATAAATACACGACGTGTATTAATATGCGATTTCGAAACTAATAGCCGATAGCAGAGTCAGCTCATGAACGAACTCGGTCCATAACAAACTCAATCTACCCAATTCGGCTCATAACGTGCACAGCCCATAACGTACTCGATCCACATAATGAACTTGGCCCATTACACAACCACAAAAGGACTAAGGTACTAATATTAGTACTAACGGCCGTTATGTGTTTGGTCAGCCTTATGGTCCTCAATGTACATAATTGTAACGTGGATGTAATGTTCTTTCTTCAACGGCCATTTTTAAAAATATTCTTTGAACCCCAGATTAATACTTCATAATCAACATTTTTAATCTGCCATCGCCCTGATGTTAATTGTTTACTGAGTTTTACGAGGACGCTTGTCTGCTCTACTATTTGTAATTGCAAACATGTGTTGACACATGTGAATCTGATTAAAGTTGTAATTTCTATCCATATACTCCAAATTTTGTATCAACAGTAAATATATTATATTATTCTAAGCTCAAATGTCTTTGTAATTATGAAGTTATTTTAAATTATTTAAATAGATACTATTTTTGTTTTAAAAATTAGCACATCGGCAAAGGAAACATTTCAAATTCTTATACATTTGTTTTTTTAGGATATTTTGAAAAATCTTTGACTGTATTTGCCCAGTCTTGTTACTTCTCTCAATACAAAAGTGATTAAATGTTTCATCATTTGATAGTAGTTTTTTTTATTTTTAGAAATCCCTGACATACAACAAAAAATTAAATTTATCAACCCAAGGATTCCTTAACGCAGTAAGATAGAATAAACAGAAAAGGAAACAAAGTATCATGATGAAATAATGAGAAGACGTTAATTAAATTCTTTCTCTTAACATTACACAATTTACTGAATAACAAGAAGAATCTATAGCAAAGACGTTATATTTTTAACATTAAGAATGTAAAGTACGACTTATCACTGTATTCATTTGTTTCGCTTTATTAATCTTTCACCAGGTGATAATCCATTCAAAAAAGACAAAAAGTTAACAAAATTTAATGTATTGAATATAATAATTTTGTTTTTAAATTAATAGATTATATAAGTTATGCTTACGCATAGTGTTTAGACGTACCAATTTTCTTGAGCAATTGATTCTAGTTATTATTGTGATAAGAATTGTAATTTTATGTTAAAAAAAACAATAGCAAATATCCTGGAAATTTAACAGTTCTACTGTGTTAAGCTTCGATAAAACATTTTCATCCAAATCGTTACCAAGTTGTATTATAATTTGACTTTAATTGCAGGAAATATAGAAAGAAAAAGAAAGTTTATTTCATTCATTTTGTGGGGTTTATGTAGCGTTTCAGCACATAATAGGCTAAACGTGACGGCCAGTATACTTGGTAGGAGAAGAACCCACTGGTAGCAACAAGAAAGCATTCGGACATGTCCACGTTGGTCGAGCTGAGATGGATGTTAACTGATATTAATGAAAGTTTGCAGCTATAAAATTACAAACAAGACTTGAAATGAGAGATGTTAATACCCTTTTTCAAGAAATGTCCCTATCAACACAAAAATACACCCGAAAAATGAGATTTTATATTATGATTGCAAGGATTTTAAAGAGGGTAAATATAAATTTATGTTACGTTATCCTGACAACAGGCCGACCAGTTCTAGCACTAACCTCTTAATGCTGAGCGCCAAGGGGTTAGATCCCGATACCTTTCGCATCCAAGGCTGACATTATAACCACTTAGAACCACCAGAGTGGTATACTTGTATTACAAAATAACATACAAGAGAATGAAAATGTTGATTTGTCGATGTCAAACATCACAAGCGAAATTATAAAATACTTGAGAAAAATTAAAGATTTTCCGAGTTCATTTAATGATGATATGTCATTGATAAATGCAACGTAAACCAAGATGGTCACAACAGTAAAGTACGAAGAATGAATAAGGGAAGATTTGAAGAAGGAATAGGGTAAGTTGTAAAGAAGGAGTAAGATATAGTATGAAGAAGGAATAAGTTAAGTACATGATGCGAATAAACATACAGTGTTTTGCGGATCGGTTTAGAATACACTTAGAAAATCTCCTAAAACTGAAAGTAGATGATGAATCGTTTGAGATTTGGAAACATTTTTCCGTAAAAATAAATGACGGAAGCATAATCTAGATATATCATATGTACGAATCAGTCCTTGCTTCAGGTGATGAACGTACTGGGTGGACCTCTTTCTGCAGTTGAGTAATTGTCGGACATATGCACCTGTTGCAAGGTTCAATCAAAGGAAAAGATTATGCAAGATTTGTATTTTTATCTACCAAGGTATAAAAGAGATTATTTATTAAACAGTCTGTTTAGTCGGTGTCGGACACTCTTCAGTCTGTTTGGACGGTATCAGTTACCGTTCAGTTTGTTTGGACGGTATCAGACACTCTTCACTCTGTTTGGACGGTATTATACACTGTTCATCCTGTTTGGACGGTATTAGACACTATTCAGTCTGTTTGGACGGTATCAGACACTCTTCAGTCTATTTGGACGGTATCAGACACTTTTCAATCTAATTGGACGGTATCATACACTGTTCAGTCTGTTTTAACGGATCAGACACTGTTCACTTTGCTTGGACGGTATCATACACTGTTAAGTCTGTTTGAACGGTATCAGACATTTTTCAGTCTGTTTGGACGGCATCATGCACTGTTCAGTCTGTTCGAACGGTATAATGCATTGTTCAGTTTGTTTGGACAATATCATGCACTGTTCAGTCTGTCTGGACGGTATCATACACTGTTCAGTCTGTTTGGACGGTATCGTGTACTGTTCAAAGGCTAATATGGCTATTAATTTTAGGAAAGACGAATCATGACACAGATGAAAACTTCAACGCAAATTTAAGTAAAACCTAAAAAAAACCAACAAACATCAAATGCAAACTTGTTTATGCTGTTTGTAAAGAAGCAAATTTTTCTGTCGATCTCTGTTTTGTTCTTAATCTCAGCAGGAAATCTTTAGTTAGACACGTGTACGATTAATTGCATGTATGGACACCTGCGCGCGGTTAAATCGCCGTAATGCAAGGATTAGTTCAGGCTTTGTCATGAGTTATCGATATTAAATTGTTTAAACTGAACTGGATAGGGGTCCATTCTGATTTGCATGGAAACTATCATTTCTGAAGGCTACCATTAATCAGTCGAGTAACCGATGTTGTCAGTCGAATTGCAGTGTTTCGAGGCTAGTGCAGGCGGGAATTTTATTTCATATACATTGGGCACGCTGTGGAAGGGGGCGTGGTTTCACTCTAAAATTATCAGTTTAAAAGTGCTAATAACGAGTTTAAAAATTAGTCTACTCTTTTCTGCAAGAGAATAAGTTGTTGTTGTTGTTGTTGTTGTTGTTGTTGTGGGGTTTAACGCCACTTTTCAGCACACGATAGGCTATACATGGCGGCCAGTATTAATGGTGGAGGAAGAAACCGGGAAATCACCGGAAAGAACATCCGACCCACGAGAAGCTACTGGCAAGCTTTCTCACATATCCACATTCGCCGAATCTTAGACTCAAACCTACGCAGACAGATGTGAGATGGCAGTGATCCGTAACGGACAGCGCTTTAGACCACTCGGCCACTCGGGGCCCATAAAGAGAATAAGAATGTAAGAGGACTCCGAGTAATTTAATAAGTAAATTCACTCGTAAAATCATCCAGGGGATAAAATTGTTTGGAGGAATTGACATACACAAAAGACTGAAAGCACAAGGTGAGATATCTACAGGACGTATCAAACATTTACGAACCCACAAAGGGTTACACAAAGTTGGAGGGGCCGAAAGAGGCGAGATACCGGAAAAAAATTGGATAAGGAAGGGAAAGAGTGGAGCAGACCCAGACAAAGAAGTCAAAAGGAACAGTCGGTGAATTGGACTGAATCAATACACCAGGTTATGAATCGATATAAGGCAGATTTATTCGATCTCTCAATAAATTCAATGATGACTTGATTTTATTGTTAACAGATCGGCTATTGATACAATCTTATTTGTATTTTGAAATTCATTGGATAAGTTGATTCAGAAAGAAAGACGTGTATCTTTCAGAATTGTCACGTTTATCTCATTTGTTTTTGAATTCTTTTGTTATGAATTTTGATTAAATTTTGTCTTTATTTGTAACGAGGGCTCGTGTTATTCTGTTCGATATATCTGCTCAGATCTTTATTTATTTTACCCTTACGTTTCTTACTTTATATTGACTTTTACTCATTCTGGGAAAATTACTCCATCGGTGATCTCCTCTAGATAACGATAGCCAAAACCAGTTATCCTGGGCACTACAAAGTTGAGGATGAGTTTACGACACTGTTGGTGTTGGTGTTGGTGGTACTCTTTTGTTACAGAATGAAACTGTAATGAAAATGGGTAGTATCGTTGGATACAAAACATTTTATAGACATACAGCGACTCTTTTAACCTGGGATTAAATCCTAAGAACAAAACCAAGGCAATAAAGAGCGGAATTCCAAACGCTGGCAAAAAATCCGCGACATTGACACAATAATTTGTAGAGGACAAGAGAGACGACAAAGTGGGTAAAATGTAAAACAAAATTAAACAGAGAAGAAAGATTATGAAATGGATGTTCCTTCGAAACTCCTGATCCCGGCGATGATAATTCTACTAGCACATTACAGTTTTGAAACGCCCAAGAATTAATAATCCAGGAACACAAAGTCTGACAATGAAATAAACTAACAATAGTTTATTTTAATATATGTAATGATGGCAGAATCAGCTATGGTGTACTTCTTAGCCCACCTCTATGAAGAGGGCACAAACTCTATATCCCCGTCGGCGTCCGACTCAGCATCCGCACGTATAACGCTATATACATATGTAAGTTACTGGCCTTAGATAAGCTTGTGCGTTTAGTTCATCACCATATGAGTTTTGCTCGTGTTATATGCTTGCTATTCTACCTAGAACCAGGAAACTTGGTAAGAAGACGGACTGTTATAAAAGCTCTAGAAGAGAGTTGAATCATTCAAGATGCCCATCTTCATCATTTGAGGAATTTTGAACAATACTGCAATATCAATTTTCCATGCGATACTTCACGGCACTATCAAAAGATACTCTTGTAGAGTAAACTTCAGTTAAAAGTATGGTTACGGGCACCAAACAACCGGTAGACACTAATTTATTAAGAATCTTTCCGTACAGATTTTTTTATTTTAGCTGGCCTTTTTTTAAAAAATCTGTTTAAATGTTACAAAACAAACATCTAATTCACATAGAAATAAATGAAGCTTACATGACGAAAATCACCATTTTGTTAATCTTGTTAACTGTTCAACTTGCTGACTGGAAGAAATTTTTCTAAATTGTTGATGCATCGGTGTAAGTTATGATATCTGACAATGTCTTGGAAATTTAAGTCACTCAAGAATTTACAAACATTTCATGCGCTGATTTATTTGTTGGTCCATTTGACTAGTAAACATTTACTGGTTATCTCTTTGTTTTGTCCATTTACAATAACTATGTTAAATTACTGGTCATACTCTTCAATTTCCGAAAAAATGGAGTTATCCTCAATAAATTAAAAGTCATGTTGAACGTGGATTTTGTACATTTTGTTTCTATTTCAATAACGGAAAAAAATGTTTTTCTTGTTATACAACTTATCATATAAAGTCATGAGGTTGGAAATAACAACTGTAATTATGTCTTTCAGACATATTGCATGTTTTTGTTGTTATACAACTTATCATATAAAGTCATGAGGTTGGAAATAAAAACCGTAACTATGTCTTTCAGACATATTAAATGTTTTTGTTGTTATACAACTTATCATATAAAGTTATGAGGCTGGAAATAACAACTGTAATTATGTCTTTCAGACATATTAAATGTTTTTCTTGTTATACAACTTATCATATAAAGCCATGAGGTTGGAAATAACAACCGTAATTATGTCTTTCAGACATATTACATGTTTTTGTTGTTATACAACTTATCATATAAAGTTATGAGGCTGGAAATAACAACTGTAATTATGTCTTTCAGACATATTAAATGTTTTTCTTGTTATACAACTTATCATATAAAGCCATGAAGTTGGAAATAACAATCGTAATTATGTCTTTCAGACATAATAAATGGCCGAGTGTGATGGAAAAATTAAATGATAGAATGTGAAAATAGTATTGATTTATTTATTAGGATAACGATGATAAGATACTATTCAGACACAATATCAGTTTCAACCTGATGATATTGCAGCTCTTGGCGGTTTTCATAGATGACTGAGAATACAGTACGATCATTAGTAAACTGAAAGAATCATTTGGAGAATATGGTTATGATGTAGAGTAGGACATTGAAAACAAACCTCAAAGAGGTGTTATATAGTTATGAGTGATTACATATATATCAATCTAAAGGAAATGTAATTACAAATTAATAATTACACAAATGGTTGAACAAACATAGCACATAGTTCGCGTATTACAGAATGTTTTATATGTACGGTATCCGCTGGATACTCGCTGGTGTGGAATTCGTCAACAAGAGATGCCTCACCCAGATCTAAATACACTTCATTGGTAGTTATAAGCCGTTTAACAACGAAATAGTGCCCGTATATACCATGTTAACTTCATACTGCGGCTTAATGGAGCGTAATAGAACTCGTAGATGAAGAGCTTAGAAAGATAAAGCACTGAGATACGTAAATTGGCTTTCTCGGTTTTTAGTAGTTTCCGTGTTTTACTATGCACTGCAGCGATATATAACAATCATTAGGATTTTCCTTGTATCTCATATTTACTCATTTTATCTATGACAAATAAAACGTTATAGTTCGAATGAAAGATACGGAAGCCTCAACTATCAGTGTTAACAGCACATAGGTACTTTAGTCCACAAGAATCGAATATCACTCATCTCTACAGGCCGGTGTAAGATAACGGCACTTCCAAATTATCAGATCCTTAATATACTACCACCACATACACGTGTCAATCTCTACTTGAATTGGTGGTCAACCCCGTTGACCATCTATGTCACGTTATGTTTGCACATGCCTATGGAATCAACCTGTTAATGTCGCATATACATCAGTCCAGTCTCGGTATTGAGTTCTGGGTATCGACTAGGTGGTCATCCATTACAGTTAAAAATATGTCCACATTTTTGGTCGTTTGTATCTGGGTGTATGCGGTAAGCATGAACAAGATATGAAAATCCCATAGGATTTATCTGGCTCTAGAAAGGACACGAGATAGATAATTCGAATAGTGTACGATATTATATCCTTACAGACCGTCCCTGCATTTCCATGTAAATGTTATAAGGGTGATTCGAACGGTTCGTCCAAATTTAGTATCTTTCGAATGTGCTTCAATAGGCGCCATATTATCAGATCCGTATCACGTTGACGTCTGCATCTGTGTAAATGGAACATCATGACGTGCAAGTTACCTTAATTTAACATTGTACAAATTGTATGGCATCTGTAGTGACTATATTCCTTAAAAGATATATATTTGTAATTTGCAATAATGAAGTGGTATTTTGTTACCTAATAATAATGTTTATATAATATATTACACCAGAAAATTCAATCTTGAGAGAAGATGATAGAAGTCTTCATCTTCTGGAATGAATATTTTCATCAATAGAGTGGAAAGTGATTTATCTGTTCTCTGTTGTGTACACGGTACAATTGTTAAAGTTTTCACGAAGGATTAATCATTTATGTAATGTTGATGCAAAGAGTGACAATGAGATAGGAAGTATAAAAAAATGAATGCATTGCATCGCTGTATGAATGCTTCATTGGACATTAAATGAATATCCAATAAAAATATATCGAAATGCCACATATATTGAACAAAAACGTAAATGCAGACACTAAAACGCCAATGAATCTTTTTAAAGATCTTTCAATATCAGACTGTTGTTACCGAAGTATAAGAGGCGTGGAAACATATGAGTATTTGATTTGACTGATATTTGGTTATACCATATGTTCGAGTGTCCGCTAGCATGAATATAATTTTGACCATTATTTTGAATGTCTGAGGTACTATAAAATCGACGAACTGTCTCTTTAAAGGTATCGACCTTTCCTCAGCCCTTGTTTTGAACAATCTATAGAGGCTTACAAATGCACGACTGCCTCCTGCCCGATAAAGGTGGGGGTATCCGAAATACATCTCCGTCAAAAGCTTCTACAGAGACTTATATACGTACCACAAGTTGACCCATACGTATTCCAGGTAAGATTTTGAAACCATGCATTTCACTAACGGCGTCCGTCAAGAATGTCAAGGTCTTTTGTCCCACATTTAAACACGTCATAAACATATTTCGTCTGCCTGTATCATTTCGCTGAACTTTATCAGATTATTGTAAGCTGAGGAGTGTTAGTAATCACAAAGAGATATTGTCACTTATTCGTATTGCACCTGAACATATGTTAGTAGACTTTATATCTTGATTATGTTAGGAAACCGGAATCAGGTACCATATATGCTCGTTTATAACACCAATTAAAGTACACACTGCACAGACTCCGAACTGCCGTCGCATAATATGTCGGTAGAGCAGCGTCTATGTTGTTTGCAGTTGAACTCGACTTACTCGCAAGTATATAACGTATTTATTATCATTTGTCAGGTTTAGATTGTGACGTTTGCATACATTCTCAGATTATTTTGTATCTTTATCTTTCCTCTTAATGTTAAAAAATCCAACTGTCAAAATATGTTGTTTGTACAGTTATTGTAATATTTGTCTTTTTACTTGTCTTTTTTTTCTGTCTTTTTAATAATAAATGTATCAAGTATTCATCTTTCGAAAAATCTATTCTAACAAAGAAATACTAGATTGTCTTCTGAAATACTTTATGTACACTAATAAAACCCACATTAAATTAAGTTTAACAAAACAATAAGATGAATCTCCTCAGCATCATATATAAAAATTCAGCGCTAAGTAGAATACCTTGGATACAATCAGCTCGAACTGCAATCAAAAGTGTTTACAATACATTTTTATTCTATATTTGTCTTTCTCCATCGTGGTTTTATTATCTGTTAATATATTGATGGCGTTTTGAACAAGTTCTTGAAGATACCGCAATATTATCACTCAGTAGGGTGACAAATGATCCAGTGTCAGGAAGTCAACAGTTACTTACATCAAACGTGCGGAATACTAATGCGCAGTTGGCGATTTAAAGCGTTGATGAAAGCACAAATAAAAATTTACTGAAAACTGCTGAACTCTGGTTTATATGCTGTACTAATAAAAGGCCGATGTATATTTTCCATAGTGAAGATTATTGTACCTGTCGTGTTGATTGTTGACGTTGTCGCGAGAAAGACTTTGACTTTTCTCGGTGGTGACTATTGTGCTTTTAGTAAGGTAACATTATTTTCATAACTTTACTTTACTTCGACGTCATAAAATGGCGGTGCATGGCAATATTCGCTACAGGAACAGATATTGTTGCCTTTGTAAAGTATAGCATTGCGTAATCAAGGGAAATGTGATGTGATATGATTGTGATTTTTACGTAACTAAAAATGTTTCAGTCATATAGCTACCATGACTGCAGTGTAGCAGTTTATAGTGATGTCTAGCACTGGGGCGTCATGCCGCAGACAGGTAGCACGTGTCAAGGGAAATACAAACTTTCCTAAAGTGGGCCCATTTTGTTAGTGTTTATGGTCACACATTTAATAGTAAAGAAGCAAAACCAGCAAATGTTGTAAAACTTAACAAACAATTTAATAATTAAAGTGAAAAACGAAAAATGGGAGAGGAAATTATAGTATAATATTGAGGTGAATCCTAATTTTCCTTATAAAATTCTATGAAAGTTCTAATGGAATGAAAAGTCTCTTATAATTTTCGATATTGGAAACGTACTGGTCCTCCAAGAACCGTGAAGTTGTCAAGATGGGGTTTTCCAGAATTCTTTCGCATAATTTATAACAGTTCCAGAATAATATTATAGTCCAAATAATGAGCACCTTCTATTTCCACCAAACGGTACAAAGAAATGTTTTTCCTCTCGGAAAATATCTAAATACAACATAGAATACGTCTACAGACTAACAACAGGAACACAATAAGTGTGAATGCCATCATTAATCGAAATGAATTTAATAGCTTAACTCTCTTCTGATATACTCCGTATATTGCGACTGTACTTTGCAATAGATCCAACGTGACAGTATACACTATTGATTTTGCGTCAATTAGGAATATTCAGGTAAAATCGTGCAACCAATGGGAAGCCACATAATTACTCTGGAAACGTCGATATCCCAGCTGTCACTGAAACTACTCCATAGACGCGATTTTAAGTCTAATTATTACTAATAGTCGCCACATACATAAACATATATTGATATATCCTATGCCATTTGTATTCTTAAAAAAACTGCCATATCACTTACACAATTTTTAACAAAGGATATTCTTTCTATACACCTTACAGTCATGATTAAGAACTATAAAAAATTAGATAAAATCAAGTACCAGGAGTTATAAAAATACAGATATATTTAACAGTTAACCAATAGGAACTTGAGAATTAATGTGATCTACCAATGCGCATGCAGGAAATCATGTGTGAAAGTAGAGCTTAGGTATGGTAGGACTGAAATGATAACAAATATTAGTGCATTGGTTTTTACACGTGATCAATCCTTATAATTTTATTTGGATATAATAATGTTCATCGTCCTGACATCAAGATATCGTGTTTCCTTGATGTATATAGTGTCTAGTAAATTTGGGACGCATATCTATTAAAAACCAAGAATTTTCAAAATAAAATTTAAATACATTTTATAACTCTTTAAGATTGATTAATTTCAGTTGACAGTTTCTTAACGAGGAACTCTGGTAAAGGGATACGGGAATCTGGTGGGTTATTTAAAAATAAATTTTATTAAACTTATTTTAGTTAATGACAGTGATCCAACAGATTATAATCCAAGATGTTTTTATATCAAAGACGAAACGAGATAATTTAAATGAACGATGTAGTCAATCTAAATTCCAGATACTTACACAGAGCAGGTGCTTTGACATTTAACTCATACTCTGGTACATTTGCTACTTTTTATTACTACGCTCATTCTTTTCTGTGCCGTTTCATTTGTTTCACATTTAACTCTAGTCGTATCTTTGGTTTTCCGCATATTTAGTTTTTCTTAAATACGATGAATCCGCTGTTTTACAGCAAATATGATTTTCTTGTCCATTTTAAGAAATGTGGATATAATTAATCAAAAGAGTGTCTTGCTGTTTCTGTACATCCAAATATATGTTCTTCTCCTTGCCCATATATATTTTCAATTTATATTTGATCATTGCGACAACGATTCTTTCTATAACAATAATAATTATTGGACTGATTATTGAACAAAGAAAAGTTCTAAACTAATTTTAGATCTTCTGTAAAAGAAAAATAAACCAAAAAAACCCCCCAGATGTATGCCCCTAAAACTTTAGAACTTGTGACTTGTGTCTCGAAAGCTAGCGTAAACACACTACCTATTTACGAAATGAATATCATTCGCGAATTTTAATACTTTTTTTCCTTCAATTTTATCAGCTCTCTCTCTCTCTCTCTCTCTCTCTCTCTCTCTCTCTCTCTCTCTCTCTCTCTCTCTCTCTCTCTCTCTCTCTCTCTCTCTCTCTCTCTCTCTTCTTAAGTTATTGTAATTACAATAAAAATTCTAACTCAATATGTTTCTTTTATTTAGTGCGAACTTCTATGCTTTTCATTATAAATGTCTTTTTACCCCTTCTTTGGAATGGAGAGGGCTTCAGATAAGTTGTTCTTTCTGTCCAGCACCATTGCTATACGGGGAACAAAGGAAGGATCAGATACTATAAACATTGTTCAAAGACGATGGAGAAAAATTTGAAGAACTTTAGTGTTTCTCTGTCCGAAAATTAAAAAAAGAGTTTTATGAATGTATGGAATTTACAGCTATCTTTTTGTGAATTTATATCATATTTATGATTAACAAAATCATAATGTAGACAATTATACTATAAAATATTACAAAACAGCTTAACAAGGTGAAACAGACAAATTTATAGTATTTACAACGAATAATAGATTATTCACTTTTCGTAATTATTTTTCCATATGAATCGTAGAAATTGTCAGTGACTGAACTTAGATGAAGAATTATATCGCCACAGTCGAGATATCACTTTTGGAACTACTTTTTTTCCATTTAGG
This sequence comes from Potamilus streckersoni, assembly GCA_016746295.1. Lineage (NCBI taxonomy): Eukaryota > Metazoa > Mollusca > Bivalvia > Unionida > Unionidae > Potamilus > Potamilus streckersoni. Next base: position 4,896,657 of record JAEAOA010002345.1, on the reverse strand, counting down.
AAGCATTACGCTCTTATGTGTGCTATTCAGACTGGTATTTCCACTTTAGGTCTATTTCTTTTTTCTTCTTCTTCTTCTTTTCTTCTTCTTCTTCTTCTTCTTCTTCTTCTTCTTCTTCTTCTTCTTCTTCTTCTTCTTCTTCTTCTTCTTCTTCTTCTTCTCTCTCTCTCTCTCTCTCTCTCTCTCTCTCTCTCTCTCTCTCTCTCTCTCTCTCTCTCTCTGGATGTACAGATTTACACTTAACTACAAACAAAACACATATTAAAGAATAAAATCTTGATTAAATATACTAACAAAATTGTTTATATAGCTATTTTAAATCGGATCAAAAAAAGGTGGAGAAATCAGTACAGAGTTATTGCCGAAATAGACAAAAGGCATACCAACACACGTAAACTCACGTTTAAATGCAGAAAAGAACAAAAAAGAAACCACAATCCTTTCAAGTAAACTCACAATTATTAAAATAAAATTTTGATAATGTTACCCTATTAAGTATGTGGGATGTCATGTGTACAGGATCCACATCCCCTCAACGTTTACTTCATCAATTCGCAGAAGAAATGTGTTAAGAAAAAGGTGTCGTTATTATCGGCTGAAAACAGTGATTAAATTTGGCAAATTCACAATCAGATGTATTATATGTACAATCTAAATTTGTAAAAAGTCGCTGTCCTAAAATATTGCAATATTGAGGAACTTCTTTTTACCGATGTGGTAATGCAGCCGTTAATCACACCCAATGGAGAAAACAAATTCTTGCAAACCGAAGGTTTTTAGCCCGAGGATTTACAGGGAAAAAAACCCTACGTTGTTTTGTAAATATGATGAAATATTTGACTGGAAAAGTGGAGACATTAGGTTTTGTCGATTTTGGATCCAATGTGTACCTCTGAATATTATACATATTTGTAAGTCAATGACCGTTTTTTTAATTTTTTTTTCTGCATTTCTTTTTTATCACTAGCTATGGAACAATTTTTTTTCCTCATTTTTCTGATTGTTAATGTCACCCTGAGTGTGTGGTATTTAAGCATGAATGAAAATGCAATTTTGACCAACGTTACAAATAAAAATTACAAATGTTTTTTTTTGTGTGGCTATTCTATACTCTCTAATTCTACCTCTGTATCTACCATGTAATGCCATGCAAAACAACATAGATATTTCTGTATACTCATGGTGCCCTCTCCTCGTCAAAGACTTTTGTATTCAGTTTTGTTCCTTTTTTTTAGCATCTTCATGCATTTCCTACTCCAATGGTGTTCGTTTCTCAGATTGTCCTGATATATGCATGGAAAATACGCATTAAAAATGAAATATCAATTACATTCTATAGTTTGTGTAAACAATCACACATAAAAACCAGTTGGTTTTACTTAGATAGCAAAATGGAAACTATTCCTAGTGTTCTAAATGACTTCAAATACAGTCAGTATTCTAGGACACAGAAACAATACCGAGTGTTCTAAAGGACCGGAAATACAGTCGGTATTTTTTTATTAGGAATCGTTCAATATAACCGACCTTACAGTAGCTAAGACATCGAATGTTTTATGACACGGATTTTAATCTGATACATCACAATCCATTTTGTAATATTTGTTACGTTCAAAACTCTGCTAAATCAAATTTTATTCGTAACAAAAAGATGACAATTTCAATATGCATGTACTGTTTTGATTTGCTGATTGCTACCGACTTGTTGCTTACATAGGAGAATAACGATTTTTTAATACTTTTTCTTAATGTTTGCTACATCAATTATGTATGTTTTTTCTCTGTCGGTCTGTCTACCTGTGTGTTACTATTACATAGTGACATAATTGAATTGGTGATTCAGTTATTGAGATGATTGCATGAAAGTATTTGTATTTACTACCAATTAAACTTGTTTTACACATGAGGGCTATAAATATTCGATTGATTGGTAAAGTGTTGTAAGGATCACAATGAAACCTAAAATAAATATAGAGAATGATTGTGAGCTAGTCTTGAAGAGGCATACAGCCAGCTGTTATCTTTAATCTTCCCTAAAAGTGGATGGTTCAAATTGCACTCATAAAAGTCGTATTGTATTTGTCATGAACAAACAGTAAATCTGTACCATGATATATTTAATCCTGAAAAGTGTGTTATAGTAAGAAAAGTGGCTTTGGCCTTCTAGGATTTCTTTCCTGTTCATTTTACATAATACGTACTGTTGTTTGTTGGGTTTTTTTTAGCGGAATTTATTTCTTCGCTTGAATTGGTTACAAGATGCCATATTTACTTCGAGCTAGATGCCCATAATATTCTTTGACTTGTACGAAGATCGTGCATTTAAGATAAAGATGAATGCACCTTTGCTTTATTTTTTATTTTTTTTTTGTTTTGTTTTGCTTTTTTTAAGAATGGGAACAATATAGAGCGTATATGTGAGCGTTGAATGCTAGTGGACTTTGACTCGTTTTAAAGTATCAAATATAGATTATTTGAGGGCAACAATCTTTGTGCATACAAAACCAACTAATCAATATTTGGGGAAGTTTCATTTTAAATAGTTCTCTATGACCATCAGATCCAGCAAGGACATAAAGTTAGGATATAGTTCAAACTTGTCATAATCTCTTGTTTATCCCCCACGGGTGTCATTTCTGAAATTCGACTGGAAACATAGAGAACAGAAAACAGAGCATATTTAATTCCCTGGCTATGTATCAGGAAAGTTTTTCGAGAAAAAAAATCTGTCTCGATTACCGTGCCAGAAATCCAGTTGCATGCCAAAGAGGTATGACTATGAATTGAATTCGTTTACTTTTCTTAGTGTCTTGTCAACATTTATTGCTCTGTTTTAATTAATACAAAACAGTTGTGTTCATATGAAGCAAATGAAAATGTCCATATTTATGACTTTCTTTTACATTTATCTGTCCATCTCTGCCTCCCTCAATGTCTGTGTATATTTCATCTTTTCTCTCTCATTTGTCAAACATTTCCAATTCGGCGCGGTTTTACACGTAAAGAGAAAGAGCAAGTAAGGGAGATTTGTTTGTTGGAATAAACTACACATTCTGACAATATGACATGTTTTCTATTTCAAGTATACTTACTGTAGACTTTGAAGAACGAGTTTTCAAATAATTTTCTTTCAAAGAAGCTAATTCAAACAAGAACAGAAAAATAATACTCATAATATATGTTACTTTGGACACATGTATGGGTTTTTCTGGTACTTTTATAACATATATTATCAGACCAGTAAGTATTTGATACAGAAGTCTAGCCTTAAATATTCTGTATTGTGTCTTCTATAACGTTTTTTTTTTTAAATTCGGAGGATTCACTAATGCTCGCACATAGTTATGATGTTACAGGTAGATCCCAGGTACATCCTCCATAACTTATTCGGGCCACAAGGTATAGCCTATCTTGTGCTGAGTAATGACATTAAACCCCAAAACAATAAACAAAAAGTCCCCATCTTTTATTTCTTAGAAATAAAGCAAGGACCAGATATTTGGCAGGTAAATACGTGAAATTACACAGATTTCGAACAGTATTTTGATTGTTAAATAAATTTTAAAAAATGCACCAATAACTGTGAAGCCAACGAGTTGAAAATTCACATTTCCTGTATCGTTTTTCTGTGCATTGGGGGAATGCAGTGTAGTAGAACATAAGATAGCAAATCTTATTTATCTACTCAGAAAATTATTTATCTCTGAAATTGGAGAACTAACGGAATAACAGGATTGCATGTTCTCAGGCAAACATATACGAAGCGAAATGCAGTCATTTTGGCGGGACCCAGGAAAAGGGATAAATGTAACAACACAGAGATAAATGTAACAACACACGATGGCATCAATTTCGTGTAAGCCGATACCTGTATACAGCCACTACCATCCATCTCGTTCAACAATGCTGCGTGCGCATTTTTATTCAAGAATATTTGTTCATATCTTGATAGTGTTTCACCTAACTTCTAAAAAAAACCCCAGATTTTTTTTGTCGCACAATAGTATAATAAATGGCCTGTGTCAATAATTGAACGTTTTTCCTACCTATCACCCGAGGAATACAAATGCGCAAGGAGTAATTCAAAGCGTTATAATAACACGAAACAAATTTATTCTCTCAAAGTCTTGCTCGAACTCTGGATAAATGGATGACAAGGCTTTCTCGCACTATATGTTGATTATGTGGATAATTGTGAAGATTGAGCTAGGACTATTTTGACTGCGTTATCAGCTGCAACAAAATCACGCGTAAAGTAGTATTATTGCGTACCAACCGTTAATATTCAAACCTTTGAATAAATAGATTGGAGGACCGATGGGACCATAAATAGTGCAATATTTTCTCATGGAAAGGTGGCTGATTATCTTCATATTTTATTAGAAAAAACCTTCCACGTTCTAAATGGCTCTACAAAGTTTGTTTCATGGATGTCTGCTGTGATGGATTTATTAAACTTCGGTTTGAACCTATTGAATTCCAATAAATTTTAAGATATAAATCGTCAAATTCCACCAATCCTGAAGACAGGTCAATAACAATTGCGATTTTTTTGGCATGGAGCTGTTGTTAAATGGATAACAAGAAACTTTAATTTTGATTATAATTTCTTGAACTTATTACATTCGAGGATGGCGATGCAACAGGAAATACTCAAGACCATTCCTAAGACGAAGGTAGATCATTTAAAGCACAAGATCTTGCTTCTACCTCCCGATACATACAGAAAGCAGGTGATTTTTCTCGCAATATAACGTATTTAGTCTGTGCAATTTCACTTCTAATCCTCAATTTTCACTTCTAATCCTCAATTTTTATTTCTATACCTCACATTCACCTGTAACCTTCCTTAGTGCGCTTGGTGGACCGAATTCGGCTGTTCTGTCAAATGGGTAATTTTTCCAAGCATAAAATGACTTTCTTGTAATTTTAAAAGGAAACTAAGAACAGTATTCATTTTATCAAAAGTATATATCGCTGTTCATATAACACAGCATACATAGTTTTTATTTTATTTTTCTCTGCCATACAGACTTTCATTGCCCGTGTCACCACACAAACTGTTCCTCATATAATAATAAATATAATAATAAACGCCATATTACTGATAACCACTTGCAAGATATTTAACAAAATATATCTCGCCTGTTTTTTAAGACCCCGGTAGAAGAGTTACATGCCTTTCAAATTCAGAATCTGCTTATTGTTTTTTTTAAAAAATCTAATCTAGACACACCACACATTCTAGGTTAACGAAATATTATAAGTGATTCCCGCATTTCATGAGTTTCTCTCAATTTAAGACACTCTTTTGTATTCAACTTCGTCGGCCATTTCCTTTCTGTAATCATTTATGTGATATCACTGCTAAATTGTATTTTACTTAATTATGACATTTTTTGCAGATTTAGCTCAAACGGTCATTTATCGTCTCTCTTTTTAATTGTAAGAGGATTCTAGACATAAAGTTCGATAACTCTGAGTTTAACCCAATCGCTGGAATGTTTAATAAAGGTTAACTTGAAATAAAAACGATGGTGTTAAGTTCTGGAGAAACGTAAGGCTGTTTAGACATAGCAGAATAGAGTTTTATAAACGTGCGGAATGTACAAGAAGAAGAAGAAGAAGAAGAAGAAGAAGAAGAAGAAGAAGAAGAAGAAGAAGAAGAAGAAGATGATGATGATGATGATGATGATGATGATGATAATAATAATAATAATAATAATAATAATAATAATAATAATAATAATAATAATAATAATAATAATAAAATTTAAAAATAATGATAATAAAATTTAAGAAAATATGTTATAGTAAACGATAATATTGCCAAAGTAATATTTCAAGTTTTCTGTTCTTTTTTTCCTCAAAATCGCTGTCTACTGGATGATTTCCTTGTGGAAACTTGTAAATCTTTACATACACTGTTCCTTGTGGAACTTGTAAATCTTCACATACACTATTCCTTGTGGAGCTATTAAATCTTCACATACACTGTTCCTTTGGAGCTAGTAAATCTTCACATACACTGTTCCTTGTTGAGCTTTCAAATCTTTACATACACTGTTCCTTGTTGTACTTTCAAATCTTCACATTCAATGTTCCTTGTGGAGCTTGTAAATCTTCACATACACTGTTCCTTGTGGAGCTTGCAAATCTTCACATACACTGTTCCTTGTGGAGCTTGCAATCTTCACATACACTGTTTCTTGTGGAGCTTGCAAATCTTCACATACACCGTTTCTTAAGGAGCTAGTAAATCTTCACATACACTGAATGATGTGGCATTTATTCAAACATAATTTGCTATACTCTGTTTGCCAGTCAATTCTGTCCACTTAGAACAATAGTCGGTAATTCTAATCATCAAGAATAAACCTTTCCTGTGTAAAGTTTGTCAATATTTAGCTCTCTCTGACCACTACGTGTCACTACACTATAATTTTGTTGAAAATATAAATTAATAATTATTTACGTGAGTCATGTACGTGTGTTTATATAGAAATAAGTGAACTAAAGATATATGAGCGATAGTGAAGGTATGAAAATAATCACATATTTTAGTAAGCATGTTTGATAAGGACCAAACAATCAAATTAAAATTTCTTGAATAACAATTTGTTAAAATAAATCAAACTTTAGAACTATGAAATAAATAACTGACGAAAACAAAATTATATAATGAATTGCAGTCTTGTGACAAAAGCGAATTAATTATAAATAGTTACACAGGAAAAATTCAAAATTAAAAAATACAATTAAACTTCAGGGCAATCAGTTTGCTAAATATTGTTTTCACAGGGATTTACTGCTAACATAAATTCTTGTGCAAATAAATGATATTTACATAAAGATACAAATATAATTTCCATAATACAGTCATGGTAGAGATTAGTTTCGTAGTGGCGGAATGTCACATGGTGCATATATGGCTGCGCGCATCAAAACCACAAAGGAAAGGTCTATACCCCGAGGTAGAATCAATAAAGGTCATTGTCGCCATGCTACGATCAAACATTTTATCACATTAATAATCCAATTTTTGTTCCAGTATCAAGATTTATATTTTGCATTATTAAAATCTGACGAAATATATCTTACTTACTAATCGTTAGCAACTCCCACTAAATTTATACTTATAAATCTCATTATAATCTGAGTGAAATTCAATTTCAGTTTAATGCCACGTATTCAGTGCTTAATTAGTACTTCATTATGTTACACTCTTTGCGGTCGTCCTTCTTCATTTACACGCCTTTGCATTCATTATATTCAGAACAAAGATATGAAGATCAATAATGTCCTTTTTATCTAATACCAATATCAAGTGGGTTAAAGAAGTTTATTACTAAATAGGAGCTAATCAAAAGCTTCCCATAGAGTATTCAATACTTTTCAACGTTTAAGACTACACAAGCAGAAGTTGCATGCTTTGCTCGGATTAGGTTAGCTAAGATAGGGTTTTAAACAAATAAAAAATGCTATGCATTTTTAAGATATAGTTTTCAGGACCAAGGATGGGTCTTGGATAATTCAGAATTGTTATTAATTTATATATGTACCCCAATAGCAATTTTTCAGCCACTACTTTGTAAATTCAGCACAAGTTTCGGGTAGTATTTACAGTTGTTGATTCTAAATATTAACTACACTCCATTGCTCATGTAAAGCAATCTGTTCATTCTAAATTGTTTGCTTGAATCGCTTTGTGTTTTCCCTCTGTACGAATTGTTGGTGCTTCGCTCAAACTGACTGTTTATGCTGAAGGTATTGTTATACAAGACTATTATTAATAATCGATCTTTAAATTAGGGTCATCCTAATTTCATACGTGGTTTGCGTGTAAGTGAGTATCTTATTGTGCGTCTATTATGTCTAAATGAACTGAGTTTGTAGGCCGTAAATAAAGTAGACCGTATGAGTTTTACTTTATTCATACATTTATTTATCCTGAACAAAGGTCACTGGACCGAAGTCTGAATAACGCGAAAAGATCAGGAATATACAGTACTTAATTATGAATGTGCATTAAATTTAGATAAACTTAAGAACTAATAATGTCGAATGTGTGTTATCAAGAATTTTAGTCTAACTGCGTCCACCACCCTACAGTGTCGAGATACTTCATATTTGCTTAAGTCTCTGCCATTGAATGGCAAAGAGACAATCGCAAGGATTTATCAATCCCTCTTGCATGCCCGTCATTTCTAACTCTATTTGGAAAAAAAATCTTTTTATTTAAAATTTATACTATCAAGCCTGATTTTGTTCATTTTTACAATCTAACTTTAAAGATAAAAGTTCAGTATTTTCCGTTAATCATTCCTGTTATTGAAAGCTTGGACGGTTTTATCGAGTTCAAATTATCACTTTGGGTAAACCATAGTATCATTCGCCATTCAACTTGATATTACTAAAAAAACGCTTTTGAAATTACCTTACTATCCATGTGACAGACTATACAAATTGGGAAATTTAAAAATTCTCTTGCAAATGAAAGCAGGGATCCATGTAAATTGAACATTTATACATCTTTTGTGGTAGCGGAAACATCAGAATAATTACCACTATTATGCAAAGTATAGCAGCAGCGAGGTATGGATCACCTACATGAGCCACGAAAGGAAACTCCATAGCTTTCACCAAAGATGCCTGCGTCACATTCTGCGCATCCAGTGGCAGGACAAAGTACTCAAAACAAAGGTTCTAAAACGCACAAGCATGACAGCATGTTCTCAATTCTCAGCGAGAGGTGCCTTCGCTGGCTTGATAACGTCAAGAGAATTTATTCAGGTCGCATTCCAAAGGACCTGCTATACGGCGAGCTAGCAGAAGGCGCACGACTGACCGGACGGCCAAACCTGCGTTACAAAAATGTTTGCAAGAAGGTCATGAAGATGGTCAAAATCAGCGTCAACGACTGTGAGAGCTGTGCTGAAGACCACTCCACCTGGCGACTTGCTGTCAGATATGGCGTTCAGAAAGCAGAGGAAGCAATAAATAAACCTCGCTACAAAGAGAGTCAGAAAGAAGGCGAAACAATAACAGCTTAAATAAGCATCAACGTTCACCTGCAGCAAGTGCAACAGATACTGTTACTCTAGGTTCTGACTCTTCCTCCACTCGCGAAGGTGCAGATAGGACACCATCGTTACACCATCGTCTCCCGAAGACGGACGGATGCCGACGCCGAAGAAAAGGACGACGAATCTTGACAGGTCGAACCAAATCTCTATCATGCCAGAAAAGGCTCGAAACCCATGAAAAAGACTTGAGCTATTTGAAAATGAAACCTACTGTAGTAATTTAGAGGTAATACATCCGTCTCTCTTGGAAATAAAGAAGACATCCAACATTATATACGAGACAATCGGTACCTAATGAGGAAAAAAAGATATCGACACCACATGAACAGTTTCTCAACATTTTTTTTCATTTCAACATTATTTTATGTTTATATGTTGTAAAGATCAAAGGACATAATTCTTTGACTTGTTCTTAATATATGTTGTGTCGACTGTCTAAAATGTTAACTTCTTTAATAAGAAAGTTAAAGAATACGTTATCATTAGTATATATTGTTAACCCGTTTGATAAAAAAAAAATGGACGATAACGAGTATTACTTTTACATCGTGGATTTGAGAGATTTAATTACATCTATATTTAGCTAGCTGTACCTATAATTACGTCAAAAAGTCTTTATATATACTACTTATATATAAAATCTTATGTTACACATGAAGGCCATTGGGTTTTATCGTGACGTATTCACTGTATAATTGCTTTAATAGACAGTAGAGAAATGTATTTGTGAGAAATACTTAAAGATGCTTTAAACGAACCATTGTAATATACCCAGGAAAAAATCAATAATTTGACTTACTAACATGCGTTTTCTTGCAGTGCCTATCAAAGTCGTCATGAATCAACTGCGTAACCGTAAGATTTTATCGATGTTTTTAGTCTTTCGAAGGTCGGACCGCTCCCATCACACCATTAGGTATTTTAATTGGGAAAAGTGTAGGAAGGTAAGATAATTGACTTTACCCATCGAGGACCCTCCGCCCATTGTAAAAAATGCATAATGTATCTACTGTCAAGATTGATTACTTCACTTGAAATGGTTACAACAGGTTGAGCTTTATAACGAGTTTGCAACACACAAAAAATCATCTTTCATCAAAGAGAAAATCGTGAATCTTCAAAGAAAAAGAGGGATAGAACTTTGTGTCAAGAAAGAGAATACAGGCAAGCTCATGCAATTTGTTATCGTGATAGTGGATTTTAACTCTTATCTTGAAATATCAAATATGGATCAATCGAGAGCAGTGGTGTTTTTTAACCCTCGTATCCTACTATGACACTTAATGGTATATTCTATATACTGTACAATATCTCGATTTCCTCGAATGCTGTCAATTTTGAAATTTGAGGAGAAACACTGAAAACGTAAACAAGAGCATGTTTCATTCCCTGCCTATGTACCCGGACTCAGTTCCGACGAGAAAAAGCGTCAGAATTACTGTACCAGGAATCAAGTTGTATGTCAAAGAGGTAAGATTTTAAGTTGAATTCTCTTTTCCATCATGTTCCATCAAAATTCATTTTACCGTTTCAAATATTGTACGACAAAAATACATAAATATAAGAAAATGTTGACATCTACAACGGTCTACCCGTCTGTCGCTCTGCCCCTCTCAAGTATGTGCTTATTTATGTTGACAATTGTTGGAACATATTCGCTTTGTATATTTTGAATGGGGGTGAAGCGTGTGCTTTTGGTAAAAATGTTATATTTAACTCGCTGTGCCACACGCTTTATATGCTACATGTACAATTAGGGGATTCAAAGAAATATTGAAAACTAATTTGTGTGTAAGTCCTTCGCCCCGGGTTGTTGATTTTTAAATATATGTATGACAGATGCTATCTAATTAAGTTACTCATAGCACTATTTGTATGAGTTTTGTTCCTTACGTTATACTGGGCCCATGCTTCAGTTTAGACACTGTTTCTCCTTAGGCGAAAAGTCTTTACAAGCATTTTGCTTGACAATATGGGCTACTGATCCCTTCGAACAGTTCAGATATTACAGATTCCATCACATGATTGTTGTGCTCGAGAACATTTAAAAGGCAGTCTCCTGTTTTTATCTCACATCGTGTTTGGTATAGTCATATTTTAGGCTGAATAATATTTTCCATCGCCATTGTTTTGGGATCGCCGAGTCATTCGTCAAATCGTTTCTTTGGAACTCGTTGAAAATATTGTATTTTGACGTATATGTACAGAAGGGTTGAAGAGGGGTTGAAAGTTAACATCTTTTGAAAGGAATGTTGTGATAAATTTCTCCTCAAATTACCCTGGTACGTTTTTCTACCAATGTATCATTGCTAGCAGAGCTTTTTTAATTTTGTTATTTTCTCGTTGCCTTCCTGTTAGTTGTTCTATCTGTCCTCTATTTGTCTCAGTGGAAAAAAAATGACATAAATATATTTGAATTCTATCAGTTTGATATTCGCTCTCTTTATGCAAGTGTAAAATATCTTTCAAGAACAGACGTCTGGGACAAAACACAATATAACGTCTAGATTTTAGCGCGAAGAATGTCGCGAATTATGAAAAGTTTGGTAAAATTAATGTAAGACTATATTTACAGTGTTTTCTTATAAAATATCAGCTTTTTCCATCAGTAAAATTCTTATAAGTTGACGTTGTAGCGTCATCAGTGTGGTTTAATTCAAGTATTTTCGTGTACTTCAACGAATTACATATCATTTACTGATCCTCAAAAAGACTAGCAAGCCCAAACAACAATACAATAACCAGCGTTTTAATGACAGCTATGATATCCATTTTGCATGCTGGAAGCCGAGCTTTTGAAAATAAATATTGTACTGTATAGGCGTTTACAGGGTCCAGTCATCTTCATAAAGAGTGATGTTTAAAAAGTATATAGTAAATATAATGCTCGAATACTGCACTAGAAACATAACAAATAGAAAAACCTAACAAACACACAGACACACTGACAAAACACACACACACACAGAGCTCTTCTTCACGGGAAAAAAACTTAAATCTGCAAAATAAACACTAATTACTAAAACAAAGAGAGATTATGGACCCCTAAATGTGTTAATTAACAGGAGAATCTACAAACAAATGTTTAAAAAATGGAAGACAGAAAGAGGTAGTACTTTTTATTGCTACATCTATTTTCTGCGTTGACGTCAGACCAACATACGTGTATTAAAAAATCAAAGAGATTTTGATATTTTACAGAGAATAATATGTCTTGACCTAATTCTAGGAAGTGGTTAAAGGAAAGAAATAATGTATTGAGAAAATCAACGCCATCTGCAACATTTGCTAAAAAAGTTATACCCAGAAAAATAATTCGTGGAGGTTATAAATACATCATGAGTATGATGTAGCGGAATAATAATAATAATAATAATAATAATAATAATAATAATAATAATAATAATAATAATAATAATAATAATAATAATAATAATAATAATAATAATAATTCCTCGAAAGAGTTATGGAATATTTACTAGGGTAAATATTAAAACAAGACTTGTATACGTGTGATAAACTGGTACATTGCTGTAAATCTAATTACACTGCATCGGGAAGTTTAGACTTTCTTTTGTATAAACTAATTTCCCAGTAGTGCTCAGTTGTGGCATCCATTATCTTTCCTGGATGTGCGTTCTATATCTATCCACCCCAGGTTAAATTCGGCTGGTGACCTCTAGAGGGACTCCAATGAATGCCATATTAATCAGAGGTGGTTGGCCAATTTCGTGCTGACTTTGTTGCGAATGTGGTTGAATTGTTTTTCATTCATTTTCTAAAATCAGCAGTTTCGTCCCCATATTGAATGACACTGATCATGAATATCAGTGGATAGATTCAAGTTTTGGTTCGACGTTCTAAGTTATGATTGCGTCTAAAGCTAACTTTATTAACGGTTGGATTTCAGGCACATGTTTGCAACTTAAAGTAATATTGTCTTTTCAAACTTAGGATGTGGAACAACCTGGCTCTAATTACACAAATATCTTTTAAATATCTCCTTAAATTTTACTTTACCTTCGGTATTACAGTCCAGAATATATTGAAAGGTTGTAGGATATAGAGGCAGCAATAAGTAGATATAGCAGTAAGTGATCATACAAAACTAAAACGTCTAGCTTTCGATCACCAAACCCAGCCTTTATTGTATTTACCTTGTTTTTCAAGGTGTGTGCAAAAGAAACCAAAAAATATTTTTACTGCTTGAGTCAGCAAATTTTCATTTTTTAGAGTCAATACGCATTTGCTGCGAATTAGGCAACAGAGTATTCAAAGAGTATTTACCAGTGTGTAATTCATAAGTGTATAAGCATAAATATTACAGTCCTCACCCTCCTGTATTTATCTGCAGCATTTGACACAATAGACCATAATATATTACTTCACCGTCTCCAGCATGTATTTGGCAATAAGGACAAAGATTTGCCTTATGCTATGATAGCAGCATAAGGTAGTCGCTTTAGGCGAAAGCTAGCAAAAAATTTATTGACATTGTATTGAATCCCACCTTTGTGATACCGATAAGTAGTATATTTGTGTTCTTATTCATACCAATGAAAACGTGCTTAGTCTCTTTTTAATAAGAGAACTCAAGAACACTATCTGATTAAAATAAACATATGAATAAAACGAGTGTGAAAAGTCATGGGAAAACTCAGGGGGAAAAATATACTTGTTCGCCACTTCTGACCACGTGTACCTTCTGCCTGCGGTGTTTTCAAATGTTAATACGCGAATCAAATTTAATGACTGTAAGTTCGTAGTTTATTTGAGCTAGATATTTCTGTCTTGGTATATATGTGTACATGCACTGCACGTGCTTTATATGAGCATATTTCTGTTTCCCTTTGCACGCATATTACACTCATTAAATTGGCTCTTTTCAGTTTAATATGGGTAGTTTCCTGTGGGTCGGTGATTCTTTGCGCGGTCTTCCCGGGTTCTTCCTCCACCAAATATACTGGCTGCCATATATGCCTATCATGTGCTGAAAATTACGTTAAACCCAACAGGATACTTTTCTGTAGCATATGCGTCACTTTATTAGTGAGGTTGCTGGACATCGACGGTAGTGGTGCGAATTTCAGATCCTACCATGGTGTGTTCTTGGGCAAGGCACTTGATTCCATTTGCCTCGGTTCTAATTAACACGCTTGAATTGTTGTGCCTTAAAACATTAAACCAAACCAAATCCAAACATTTTCTAGAGAGGACTTCTTTTCTTAGGACGTTTCCATTTTAAGGTCAAACCAAAACCAACCCTTTTTCTAGAGCGAACTTATTCTGGCTGACCTCTATCACCTTTTTTTCTCTTGTATGTAAATAAATACAAATTAATGCTCATACAAATAATATAAATTATTTCTCTTTTTTTCTTAGTGAATATTTCTTTTTTTGTGCTCAGTTTAAACAAGGACAAAAAATGACAAACAATCAGAAAATCATTATAAATTTCACATGTGTAAATTTTATAAATAGTTTCAGTTCCATTTAAGTGAAAATTAACGTAACATTGTCACCAAATGAGGATTAAAAATCCTGGGACACAGTCTAAGCATGCAGCGGTGTTGCTGGACAGTGCCAGCAGGGGAAAAACTTGACGTACGTGATTTATATCACTGAGAAAGCATTCACAATACAAGATTATCTTATAATGTAAATATGCTTTGTATGGCATGGTTACATTTTAAAAAAATGTTTAAGCGTGTTATAAAATATAAAACTTTAATTTGCAGCTCATGCTAGATTGAAAGGTTATAACAATTCAGTAGGTACGGAATAGAAAATCGCTGCTTATTGAACCTACGGGAACATTACAAAGCGAAGCATTGGCTTTATTTACGTATAATAGGGTGTACTCATCAGCTCTCCAAAGAGGAATGAATTATATTTTGACAGATGTCAGATGAATAAATGAGTCAATTATATATTGACAGGTACCAGTTGAAACATATTAATCTTTAAGTAAGGCATATAATTTGCGAAGCCTTTTGAATATATTATGTTTGATTACACTGGTCGACAAATTTTTTAGAAGAAGTCGTCTGCTTCAGAGATAGAATGTGCTATTTATTATGGATTTTGATGAGCTGGATTCAAATATGACAATTAAAACAATTAATTGGCTACTGTTTCTAAGATATTTAAGTTTGTACATTTTACATCTATGTATAGCAGAGTTTTAATAATAAATTGTAAACCTAGGTCTTTTCATATGTTTATGGTTAATTTACATATATTTCACCTGTCATGTTTATGAAATACTTTAAAGCACAGCACAAGGATTATATAAATAAAATTTATTATGAAACAAAAGGCAAAAAACTATTATGTATTTATAAGTACATAGTTTAGTCCTTATTCAGTGTCTACTCTGCGCTTCTTGGCTTTTCTCTTGTATTAATCAAATGGAACAGCTCTTGTCATTGTCCAGGAATAGTCTAAAAGCAGTGATAGGTTCCTTTTGCCCTGATAGCGTTTTTCCATTGTTGCAATGTCCTGGTGAAATCGTTCGCCGTGTGCATTGCTCGCTGCTCCGCAGTTCGGTGGGAAAAAATCTAGATAAGAGTACAACAAATGTATCTTTAGTGACATATTGCAACCAAGGCTTTTGTGTGCCTCAAGGAAGTTTTCCACCAACTCCCTGTCATTGTCTGCCTTGTTTCCGAGAAAATGTGTTAGCAATAACTGGAAGTCTGTCCATGCCGTCTTTTTCTTGCCACTCAGTGCACGGTAAAATGCACTATCTCAAAGAAGTTCATGAATCTGAGGACCAACAAAGACACCTTCTGTATCTTAGCTTCACTTAACCTTGGAAATTTTGCACGGAAGTACTTAAAAGTTTTTTTTGTGTGTGTTTTATCCATGACCGTGACAAAGTTCTTCATCAGACCCAGCTTGATGTACAATGGTGGTAACTAAATATTCATTGATTCAACAAGTGGTGGATGCTGAAAAAAATTTCCTCTCAGGCTCCAATTACAGTCGGAGTGGCCATTCTATCTTGATGCAGTACGAATCTCTCGCACGACTATCCAATTCGAAGAGGAAACAGCACTACTTTGTGTATCCAGTCTGCAGACCATGCAAGAGAACAAGAACCTTCAAATCATCACAAAACTGCCACTGATGTTGGTCATAGCTTATTCACCTCAAAAGTTGTTTCATGCTTTCATAAGTTTTCTTCATTTAAATTGCATGACAAACTGGAATTGATGAAAACACATTGCCATTATACAGCAAAACAGATATAAGACTCGTCTTCGGTTAATCGATGAACTCATTTGGATCATGAAAGATGTTGAAGGCTACCATCACACCATGAATGTTGTTGCAGGCTACATAATAGTTTCCATGAAGAACAATGGGACAAGATCCTTTTGACGACATGAAAACCATAACATCATCTGCCATTAGATTTCACTACTGTAGTATGTAGACCAGTAGCTCTACCTTACTCTTTTATAGCACCAAATCCCCGACAAGTTCATTCAGTTCACCTATATTATGAGGTGTGGTTCAGAGGAGGTTGATGGGAGAAAATTTGGGTCAGGAGACATTGATGGTTCAGGACCAGAAGTTTCATCCTCTTCCTCGTCTGACTTAAGTGAAAATGATTCTGCGCATCAGGAACCGGCAGTCCTTCTCCGTGGGGTACTGGACGTAGAACTGATGAAATGTTTGGATAATGCACAGTCAACTTTTCTTTCTTTGACACACCTTACCCAACTGGAGGCACAATACAGAAGTAACAATTGCTGATATGATTAGTTGGCTCATTCCAAATCATTGGCACTGCAAAAGGCATTGTTTTTGCCTAAAATGCAAGTGCTGTCCAAACCCAGTTATATATTTATTCACAGATCTAGTCAAAGATGTATTCAAGTCATTTCTGGTTTAAACTGAGATTCTTTCCCTCCTTCATACTCCGTCATTCTCAAGTCAATGGTCTTATACATTGACCCAGTGTCACATTTTTAACGCTCGAGCCAATCAACAATGTTAAGCACCATTTTCGTTCTCAGTGACCCAGAATTCGTAAAGATTAACTTCTTTTATTTCGGAAGCATTTTGGCTGTCGATCGTTCAGTCATAAATTAAACATGTACGTTCAATTGTAGATGTTTAAGATCATGTATAAATATAAAATATCCATATTTTATTTATGACTTAGTTACATATCTGTATATAAAAAAATACGGCTCTTCTTGAGCACGACGGATTTTGCTATATTTTCAAACAAAAACTTAAAACAATACTTTTATTATGTTTTTCGCAATATCAAGCAGCGAAATTGCGAGCTTAAGTGCCTTAAACAGAAGTGGGTTTCCCATACTCGATTGGGAGTGTTTCGATTTGCCAGTGATTTACGTCGGCGCACAATGCAACCAGTGTAAAAAGTGTCAAACAATACTGGTTTTAGTTTACAGGAGCGATCCGTGGGTGATTTTATTGCTACAAAACAGTAGTCATTTTGCCCAAGTGCACGCACGTGCGAATTTGACCCACGTGCCTTTATCACTATTCAGTTAAAAGAAGATAAGCGAAGTGCAAAAACGTGTTTACAATTCCTCTAATATTTAAATAAGTGCAAAAAACACCCCAAAATCCACACTGAAAATTTCCAAATCAATTGACGTTAAGTAGAGATAGAAAGAACCCTCAAAAAGTTTCGTTCTCTTTAATGGAGAGAACATGTTTTTAAACGAATAAGGCTAAAATTATAATTTTTAAGATTAATTGACAATTAGAGTGACTGCAGAAAAATATGGAAATATTTTCGTAATTTTAATTAAATTTCAAATCATTATTTCCCTGCAGAATTAAAAATCAATAGTTGTACTAGTATATATCCATTAGATATTAAAAACTACCTAAACACATTTTTCACATTATTGACTTCAATACCTGAAGAACATTTTTTTCCAATGCACACGAGTATTCGCTCCTCACACATTTTATTGAGCTGAAAGTCCCATCTCGTATATTTTTTTTTCAAGTCTCTACATTCGTTTTCAAGAGTTTTTTTTTAATATTTTAGAGAAAATTTATAGCCATAAGGACTATTTTAAATCTCATCATAAACACTCAAAACTATCATTGCAAGATTATGCCCCTTGGAGAGCTAACTTGATAAATACAAGTATCGATACGGGAAGCTTTCCAGCTTTCCAACAAAGTTAAAAATACCTAATCATCGATAATTGGCATGTTTATTTTGATTCTTGTAAGTTCTTATGTATTTATATGTACATATACGCTGCATTTGTAGTTTTATATTTTATTATTCGATGACTACATGTGTGACTGCCCGATTCTGTTACAAAAATAGTTTCCTTAGAAAATAAAGTTGCTGTCTTTACCGACCCCCATCTTACCTATCTCCGGATGGGTCTGAGTCTCAGGCTCAGCCAGTGAGAGGGCTTGCCAGTAGCTTCCCCTCGTGGTTCTTGCCTGGTTTTTTTCGGGTACTTCCTCCACCAGTTACACTGGCCGTCATGTATAGCCTATCATGTCCTGAAAATTTGCGTTATACCCAAAACAACACCAATAAAAATTATTATTATTTATTTTATTATTATTATTATTATTATTATTATTATTATTATTATTATTATTATTATTATTATTATTATTATTATTATTATTATTATTATTATTATTATTTGCATTTTCAATTACATATAAACATGCGAAGATAAATATATCGCTAAATTGTACAACGCAGGCCCCTATATTTATTCTTACTTAATGATTTATGAATTTGTTACTATACGAACAAGGTCCATTAGCGAATATTTTCCAAACGTACTGTGGCCTTAAAAAAACCCATCAAGCTTGATTTCTATCAATAAGCGGTAAATATAAATATAATTACGTCAATAGTATGATGTATGTCATTCCAACGCACTTAAGTACGACTATAAATGAGTGAATTGTAAAGAAATGTTTTCATCCGAAATGAAGTTATTATCATAAATTATTACTAATAGTTGTGCTATTTCTGTCGATGCTATTCATAACTTATACTTAAGCTAGTGAAAGCTTTGATGTAGCCTGAAGAAACGTGTATTTTCTAAGATGAAATTGGACAGACCCGGCCCTATAATGTCCTAAGGCAGCGTGCGGGGCCCAAAGCAGCAAGTGATGAGCGCTGGGCCCCTAGTATAAAAATTGCATTGTGGAGAAGCGCAGGGCCCTAGGCGGCTGCCTCACTCGCCTTGCCCTAGGGCGGGGCCTGAAATTGAACAAGCTATTTTGTAATGCCCTTTAAAATGTAAAAATAATGATCAAGTACTACGTTAATCTACAAATCTGTGCTTAAGATGTCTTTAAGATAAATGGCACGACTTTTTCTGGATGAACTCAGAAAATATGCATATTTCTTGAAAATATGTTTATTTCGTATGCACCGTCGAATTGCACTTCCAGCTTCAACGGTTTCTACTCCGATAAAAGGGAACTAGCCATCAATATAGCTCAAGCACTGTAACGAGAAACTATGGTTGTCTGGATTTTTCATCATACACGATTCAATTTTATTAGTAAAATGCCTTTTGAATACCTCGCCCCCTCCCCGTCAATCACCAAATTTTACATTGAAGACTTAAACCAGTACATCAGTAATTTTTAACTCTTTGCTTGGATTCATTGTATGCATATGTTACCAACCGCAGTAGGTTCTGTGTATGGGATTTTGTCACACTCATCTCACACGATGATTTGCTAACCCCATGTTTAGCGTAAGTGAAAATACGCAGATCAGGACTTACGTGTTCATACTACTTACTTTTTTTTAACAGTATATCATGATCTGAAGGAAAATTATGGTGCAAAAGACCTATGTCCTTCCTATTCGCAGTGGCTTGCGTTAGATGTGCCACGAATATGGTGTAGTTTGTATTGTTGGTAATTCAAACTTTTACCTCGAAAATGTGTGCCACCAATATAGATTTTGTGTTGTTGGTAATTCAAATGATTACCGTCAATCACCTGTTTATAATTGGTACTATGCTTAGATTATTTCCTATTGACAGAATTGTAAAGGACATTTAATGCTTTCAGCTCGTTTGACTAACTGTTCATCCTAGATTTTTTTAACTAAAATGAATCGCGTTAGTATTGTTGATGAATTATCAAGACTTTGGTTACTTATTGATTGTATAAATACTCTGCTTGGTTTTATACGAGTGCAATTATTAGCAACTAATCTTTAAATAATGATCGTTTTCGGTTTTATGGACATTTCGGTACCTTTAAATGTCGGAACCTTTAAGTGTCGGTTAGTCTTCTTGTGGCGAGCCCGTGAAGAATGAAAATGAGCAGGGAATATCGTTATAAAGTCATATCAAACTTAAGGCAGTTTACACTTCCGGGAGAAAGTTTAAGTTGTCAAGGTGTTCCCTAAATCCATACCAGTACTATGAAATTTGTAATGATATGACTGTAATAAGGGTGAATTTCAAAGAATGGAAAACTAAAAAGAGACAGAGTTCAAGTTCTGCACTATAATGAAAAACCTGGACTAGAATCCTCCTTCATATCCTCCTTTGTCTCTTCCACAAGTAAAATGCCACTGGTCATTCAAGCCACTATCAGATCAGAGCCATTCGAAATGTATGTGATACCCTGGATCTTTCAATCCTTGAACTGAGCCAGTTGAAATGGTATGATATCCTTCGTCTTTCAAGCCTTGAACAGCCAATTGAAATGTATGTGATATTATTGAGCAGTCAAACTACTACCAGAGCCAATTGAAATGTATGCGATACCCATCTTATTTTAAGACAGTCTTTATTTAAATTTTGAAACAATGCTACCTTGTCCCTCCCCATATTTTTTTTTAAATTACATTTTCAATTTGCCTCTATCTCAAAATTATTCCACTAATTCAAAAAAAATTTCTTCGGACGCCCATGAAAATGATCAATTTCAATGACGTTAAGAATTTCAATTTCGCCAAACTTTACAAATTTCTTTCACTCTTGTTAATTTTTCTCTTACATTCTGCTCTTATAGTATCAGATTTTATGACTGACTTATCAGAGACAAATACAAATTGTACAAGAAGCGGCTGCTGTCGCCCAGTGGTTTGCATGTCGTCCTCACGACCGCCATGGCGCGGGTTCTAATCGTACCACCGGAACAGCCTGGGTCAGCAACCAAGGTGTGACCTTGCGGAAGGCGATTTACTCCAAAGCACAAATTGACCTATTTCTGTTGCTGTGTTGCAAAGCAAATTACCCCCCCCCATAAAACAAATTGTATTTTTATAAACAGTTTATTTTATTGAATTTATCACGCATAAAAACTTTATTCGTGCAGATATGCCCTACCTTTTTAACATATCAGTTACCATCTGTCTATATCAGCAATGTACGGTATCTTATTGCCTGTAACTTGTCGATGACTACAAATGTCAAATCATTTTTGCTCAAAAATGAAAAATAAATCATACAATAAGCATTTGTTAATATAACATGTTATTTTATGCTAGTCTGTCAGTATATGGATGAAATATCAGTATTATGAACTGTTTTTGGAATAGACATCGAAGGACATTTTATTGCAATACATATCGAAAACATTAATAAGAAAGAATGGCTTTCGCTATGTTGTCAGTCGCATAGTACAGCATGTTGACCTATTATGTAAGAAAACCACGTTCGAATCCCACCACGAACGTATGTTTCTTTTAATCAAGAATTTGCTTTCCAAGGATGGTGCTATCTTTACAACAAAATACAGCAGAACATAACTGGTGAACATCAGTCATTACCCTAAGAAATCTGCTACTTAAGCTATAATTCACTCTGGTTAACCAAAATATCTCAGCATAAAATGAAAAGAAAAATTGTTGTTCCGAGTAAATAACGGACATATTTAATTTCGTGGGTGACGTATTCTTATAGTTTCATCCAGGGTTTAACCATTTAAGACAATACTGAGTTGTTTTTACCCATTCGATGGAATACATCAATTATTCGCACGATGCAAGTAACTGTATATATTGCAATATAAAACATTTCATCAGTTTTTATTAATTTATAATTTAACCCACTTAATTGTTCTCATGTGGTTGCTAAGCGATTAAGAAAGCTCATTTAGTTTCAGAGGTACTAATATGTGTCACTAACTTAAAAGCGTCGTTCATTTTGGCGTTGACAATTAAATTTTCGCGTAATTATACCCGTCGTTAACCAATCGAAAGGACGAATGACTCGCATAGATTTTTTAGTTCTATTTAAAGTAAATCTTGCCCGAGCTGAATGAAAATGTTATATACTATACCATTAAATAGCGTACTAGCTACGAAATGCAGTCATTATTAATAATTCACTGATAGTACTTTGCAGGGTTCATTATTGTTTTCTTTTATGATCATGTTAGACCCGCTACATCAGGTAAATGCAAATAACGACGATGCTGTTTCCACCTTAATTTGAAGGAACGTGTCGTTTTTGTTTTGGTTTTTTTTTTTAATCCATACGGCTTCTTAGGTTAACTGGCTTTGTATCGATGAGTAATGGCTGATCGACAATTCACTCATTCTAAATGTCAATACTTCGTCTCATATTATAGATAAATTAGAACGATAATTACCCATTCACTGCCTGTTCACTGATATCAATTATCAGTGAACAGAGAATGATTTCAATAATCATTGGATTTCGCTATGATGGGGGGCAATTTTGAATTGAGTTTATTGGTCAACTTTGTTTTAGATAGCTTAAAATATGACAGTACAAGTATAATAATAACGCTAAAACAAACGACAATAACTTTATTTTGCTAATAAACAGTGGCGTTAACATATTAAGTATACTATCACTAGATATTTGTAACATTTGTAACATTTAATATTATAATAAAAACTGTCCATTTTGTTTGGGACAATAATTTTTATCAGAAAGGTAAGTAAATCGATATATGATCGATCAGAAACTACTATCAAAAAGCGACTCTCTCTCTCTCTCTCTCTCTCTCTCTCTCTCTCTCTCTCTCTCTCTCTCTCTCTCTCTCTCTCTCTCTCTCTCTCATGGTGGTGTTTCCAATTATTCTTTCAAACATTAATATAGTGCAACCACAAGTGGCATAATTCCTAAGACAATGTACGTGATTCCTAAGACAAAGGTCATAATTGTTAAGACAAGTGCATAATTATAAGACAAGTGGATAATTTCCAAGATAAGGGGGATAATTCCTAAGATGTATATTTGTTTGGGCAAAGCGCATAATAGCAACATCCTCTTACAAAACGATAGCAATTAATAAAATTGGCATTGCAATTATGAGTTCAGCTTGCAAGCTGCTGCCCTAAGAATTTGGCCTTTTATCGCCAGATTATATCTGATTAGAAGTTAAATAAAAAAAAACTATGACGAATTAAACTGTAACTTTTTTTAATGCAAACATTAATTCTTGAACAACGACGCAACGGTTTCGCGTTCTTTTTCAAAGATGGAAGTATTGATCGTTCATGCGTCAGTTATTTTCAGCTAATCAGTTTATTTACCGACAATGACATTAGGAATGATGTCAGCTCCTATGTTTTTTAATCCTGCAATGGAAGAAAATCTAGATATTTTTGATGCTGCTAAATCGTTTTTTTTTCCGCGGGGTAGGTGGGGAAAGAATGTAAGATTGAAATGTGTACAGTCACAATCAGTACCATAAAGGCATTATAATGCACCTCATAAATATTAATATCTGACACTATTCTGGGAAAAAGAAGAGATATTCCGACGCAAAAGCCATTGCGAATTACATTTAAGATTTGCATTTAACATTAGTCTTTATCATTTAACATTTATGAAATATTCTAATTCAATCACAATTCTTTTCAAAGAAGGAAGAGCGCTGCGTTAGCTGAGTTAGTAGAACGTCGAACTCGTAATCGATGGTGGCGTCTCCAATACCTGCTGAGGCCAGTCAAGTTCGATTATCTCGGTGTGAAATACAAAATAGCTCTCATTTCCCTGCATGATATATCAAACAATGTGTTAAAGGTATCATTAAAACCAACAAAAATCAACAGGCAGTAAAATAATACATGGTTTAGATAGCTACGGTACTTCCCTTTAATCAGATAACTGAAATTTTGGTTTTGGTGTGGTTTAATGTTGCACGTTCTACTTAAATGAAGTATATATGTTCAATCAATGACATTAAATAATTATTAAAGTTAGTCAGACAACTATGGATAAAGATAACATTTCTGCGAGTAATTTAATCATATGTAACTCATGAGAGATGTTGACATATAAATTACCTGTTATAATAAATGAACATGTAATACGTATGTAGGTTAGGAAATGGTTCGTCTTGTCTATAGTGAAGAAATCCATACAATCCTATATAATAGCCTAACATGAGGGAGCTCTATGTTGGCAGTATTGAATCATAGAGGCGCCGGGGATATCATCTCTGATCCTAAAAACATATGATGATTTGAACTGTAATTGTACTTTTGTGGAAACCTTCAAGTCGTCAGCGACAAATTGTGAAATCGTTAAAATCCTTTTAGCAAGTTCTTTCACAAAGAACATGGTACCGTCAGGTACCTGTTCATTTGCTAATTCTTACGAAATAATGACATTGACTATCGTTAATGAAAGCTACTTGATCTTTTTGCTATCAAGATTTATTCATTCACTTTGGTTTACCACAAGAGACCAACGCTGAAGTCGCATTTGATGCATAGTATTTCAGTTTAAATAAGAATTGTGAATATAATGCTATAAACGGGAATCAACTTTTGCTTTGAAGAAGGAAATGTAAACAGAAACACATACATGCGCTTTCACCGGAAGTAGAATATCATTTTTATTTCCAATAATCAAATACTGATAAATACCCAAGAGCGCTTTTTTTCGTAATAGATACTGATAGATCAATATCAAAGAGCAGTTTTGCTTTTAATCAATTCATGTTGACCAAGATATATAACAAGAGAAAACGCTTTCGATACATATCAGCATGAAAGAACTTTTGTTTTCCTTCACACAGTGCAATTACTGAAATTTAATGAGAAAAATCGAGAACGGAGAGCAGGGTATGTTTGGATCCACGACTATGTACTCAAACTCGATACAGAGGTAAAACTCAGTTTTGTGTCGAAGAGATTAGACTGGCATACGTCTTTCTTCATGTCTTATCTTACTTCATTCGGAACTTCCTCTACTGTTTATGCGAGACAAAAAATGCTATGGATTTATGTTGGCGCAGTAATTTAATTAAAAATCATATTTTTTCCTACGGATATTTCTCCGGGAAAAAATAAAGAAAAAAATCAAATCTATTAATACTACTTCTGCTGTTTCTCGTATTAACCGAGAAGATGCGAATGAAAATAAAACAAAAATTTGTTCAACCATTCATTACTTCGTAGTCATTCCTTGTTTCGTAACTAACCAAATTAATCCAAATGACAGCTACAGACATACATTCACGATATGATCTGTATGACTGAGGTAGTAAGGCGGCATAATACTATTTAAATTGTGTGACTTATGACTAAAGATAAATATTCTTTATTTTAGATATGATGTTCAAGATATGGCAACTTTACCAGAAATAATATAATTGTCACACTCCGTTTGTGACTCGATCTTATGAATTCTGATAAATTTAAACTCTACAAATTCCTGGTAAATTAAATATGTACAAGTCGATGCAATTTAATATAAGCCTCTTGGTTTTTAGACGGCCACTAACGGTACATTTCAAACGTGTCAGGTACGACGTTTATGACTTCTAATTAATAAAGGAACTACGGTGTCTAAATCTCCAACATACAAAATGAAAAAAGAAATATTTATATGCATCATGTGCCATTCAGCATGTGTTTGTCAGCATTGTGATTTGTTATGTCCAAGTGCTTGTGAACTGCCTAAAATGAATAAGTTCATCTCATGAAATCACAGCTTGTAACTGAAGCGTCACCGGAAATACCATTTGGACAACCTCGACTATTTCTGCGAGACAACATTGCGTCTGTTGGGGCAGTATGTTACAGAAACATTATACATTTTGTTCGTCGGAAATCTCTTCGCAAAACAGAAACCACAATATATTCAGATCAACTCGGCTATTTTGAGTGACAGCGGGATTGAATGAGAATTTGCAAATGAAAACGTTTGATATATTCGAAACCATCGGTCAATCATTGTTCCGTAAATAGCCAAGATAGTCGACACATTCGAGGTATGATCCACCTGATTGACATCGAAATTGCGCATATAGAATATACGATCATTTCTTTAGCATTTTCCATCGGAAAATCACATGGCCATTTATGTTAAAAATGATAAGTAACCTCAGAAATAGTTGTAGGAATACGCATGAATTTATTGGGTTTTGTGACTTGCCTCAGGCAGAGTGAAGTTTGTATGTTTCGACAGCAAAGCCCGATAATATTCTGATCGTGACTTTGTCTTCTCTCGTCGCCATATTGTTCTGTGTGAGCACAAATCATTCTAAATATAGTTCTCCATAGCGGCGAATTACACCCGAGTTTACTTTCACGAATTGACGGAAAAACCCCACCCCATTTCTCTGCCCTTACAATCCCAATATAACAGATATGATAAAGAAACATAAGTAACTCTGTAGCTAACAAATGTATTGATGTACAAATATTTTTAATGACTATTTTAAAACGCACTGACAAAAAATTAAATTCATTTAACTCCTGGAATATCTCTTTGTTCATTGTCACTGAATCTTCATGCTTAGTTTTGATATTTGATTGCTATCGGGATCCATGCATCCTGTTTGCTCTCTGTTCATTTTTGGCAAATTATTTCTTAATAAAGGCAATACGCTCCGATGATGAATGACAAAATGTCAAAAAGTCCAGACACAAAATACATACCCAACCTGCCATTATCGAAATCTCCGCAGGTGGAACAGTCTATTTGACTTTGCTGACTCCAGGGGCTTGATAAATAATTCTCTAATTCACTGGAGTACACGAAACTGATTGAATTATTACCACATTATACATTCAATTGAAAAATCTATTTTTAAGCATTGCGGTGGTACAGAGATGCAGCCATTATCGGAAACTTTGTAAATAAATCATTAAGTTTACCTTGAAAGACTTGTATCAATTATCAACCTTATACTAAATTCTTTTCTTTTTATAATACCACCCATCCTTCGTGTGTTTCTAGGGTATGAAGTTTAGTTTATTGAGAAGTTTTGCATGTGTGTGTGTGTGTGTGTGTGTGTGTGTGTGTGAGAGAGAGAGAGAGAGAAGTTTTGCATGTGTGTGTGTGTGTGTGTGTGTGTGAGAGAGAGAGAGAGAGAGAGAGAGAGAGAGAGAGAGAGAGAGAGAGAGAGAGAGAGAGAGAGAGAGAGAGAGAGAGAGAGAGAGTAATTTTTTGTTCAAATCGATACTTTTAATAGGTCAGTGTATGACAGGTCAAGAATACCATCAGATTTTGACTTTAAGGTCTAAACTGAGGACATATATCCATTTCTAATTTTTTCAGTATAAAACTGACAAGCCCAGTTTAAAAACGACAATTCGAATAGCAGTACTTTAGTGTTTGTGTCCACCCTCTGTCATAATCTGAATCAATTTGAACAATGCCTTCACGAGTGACGGCAAACTGTTTTGGTTATTAACGTCAGCATGATAATAAGGTGGCTGTCGATAGTAAGACAATTGCGGAAAAAATAATTTCTTAAAACGAAATAGAAGACCACAGATTATGAATGGTGGTTAGTGGCTAAATATTTTGTACTAATGCTGTGTTTATTCTAATTTTTTATAACCTTTATTATTTATCATCGAGCCAATCTTGCAGTAAAAGGAGTGGACATTTTTTTTTATCTAGGCAATATTTTTGAGAATTAAACAGATTTATCTAAGATAATTAATAAATATTGTTCATTTAATATTACTATTGTATGATTCTATATTTGGATATCAGGCATGCGTACATTCTTTTCGGCATGTTTCACACATTCTGTTGCAAATATAGCACTTCTATGAAAATAAAACGTGCAAACTAAACTAACATGACATGATAGTAAGGTTATACATTAGAAGAATATGCAAGACAAAACCAGTAGTAATAAACTTACAAAAGTAGTAGTATAAGTTTGTATTCATTACTGTGTCATCTGGCATGATGCCTAAATATTAGTAAGACGATTTGAACAAGTGGGATATTATTGTAGGATGGAGCTTCAGAAAAGTTACTGGTAGAGGAAATTAGAATATTTTGTGATTGCTGTTTTGTTTTCCAATTTACATCAAGAACTGTCTAACTTTAAACTCACATTCTGCACTACCGTCAGGATGGTCCAAAAGACGTGACAAAATTAAGTATAAAAGACTTGTTCGAGGTCGCAGTACCGACCAACGTCCATATACAAATGATTAATTCTCGCAAGACACGAGAATGATCACATCAGCAGCCGAAGAATGATTGGCTACGTTTATTTTGATACATTATGCAACATTTTAAAGAAGACCAGTAAGGAAGACACGTGTGACACGGTAGGGCAGGATATTCGTAGGTGGAAATTTAAGATTTATTTATAGAACATGTGTGTAAAGTTTTGACATTTCATCGCTTCTTGATAACTTTCAGCTGCTTTTAGAAAATTGACATTATTTATATTTAAAGAAAAACCATGAGAAAAAATTTACTCGAAAGTGCAAAAGTTTCTAGCAGTCCGTACTAAATTTAGCTGGAAATATTACATTAATTTTTCTTCTGGAATAAAATATGACAAAATATGACATACTGAATATTTTGACGACAACACTATGGGACATATTTCTTGATATAATTTGTGATTTTTGTTATTTTTAACGGGTTGATCCATTTTTGTTTATTGCGGTTAATATAGGCAGTGTGTGTGTGTGTGTGTGTGTGATGGCATTTTAACGTACCTTGTTTGTTTTTTTAATATCGTAGAACTGTAACTATTGAAGTATACCTATTTAAATATGTACATTATGTTATTAAACTCTCTCTCTCTCTCTCTCTCTCTCTCTCTCTCTCTCTCTCTCTCTCTCTCTCTCTCTCTCTCTCTCTCTCTCTCTCTCTCTCTCTCTCTCTCTCTCTCTGATATTGATCTATTTAACACGAGACCATATACAGCCCATGACGTCATTAATCAATATTTCGCTTGGTAACGCCAATTTATTATATGCTTATTTTGTTTCAGTTAACTTTACATTGTCAAAATAGTGCAATATTTTACGATATTGCACACCTTCATATTGTATTTCGGATTTTGGCTAGAATGCAAGTGACAATGCGTAAATGTGTTTTCTTTAGCTGGTAATAAGAATGGCAAAATTATACTTACAGTTTTACAGCCTAAATTTCCTTAAAATGTACGTTCTTAGCTCTGCAAATCCGAATTACATTAGCAATGTGATGGGTTCTAAAGCTTGATTTTACTGTAATTTAGACCACATTCCAAGTGCAATTACATCCTCCTTACTGCACTCAAAAATGAAATAAACATTATATGCCATAGCATCTCTTTGATAATTACAATTGAAAGTCTTCACATTTTCCCTCCACATTATGGTTCCAAACATTTAATAACAGAACAGAAACACACTTTCGGATGTCAACACGCTGCTTTTTCGCTGCTGAAATCATATATACTTCATGTAAAATTGGTCCATAATCACAAACTTTCGTAGAGTCGACAAAAATACCTAAATCTATTCAGTCCTGACCAAATGGAAAAGTTATTGTAACGCGCATTCATTCACAATATGACTCTAAATTTCAATTTTAAGTAGACCAAAAGCTATTTTCTTTCGGAAGTGATGTCTAGCGCGCGACATAGTTTAAATTTATGTATATTTAGTTTGGAATACGGCATAAATTCAGTTACTTTGTTTGTTTTTTTTTTTTGGTAGTGTATATTGTTTATGTAATTAAACCTTAGGTAGAATAAGAAAATGAGCATATAATTAAAAGGTTACTGCATTTAAATGGGAAAATATGAACTCGTTTTGTCGGACTGATATGCTGCCCTCCCAAGATCGTACAGTATATGCATCCGAAAAACTCGTTCATATTTCCCTATACAGCAGTAACATATAACTATAGAATGCCAATTGCTGGTAAACTACGGCCTAACCGCGGGGGAAAATTCTGAAGAGAAATCCCTCGTCACACGCCAAATAATACCATATAGAGAAGATGATGATCCAGGGGTGTGGTGGGGTGGGTATTAATAAGTAGGCAGGGGGATGTGGGATGGATGGCATTTTAACGTACCTTATTGGTTTGTTTTTTTTTTCTTCAAATTTCATTGAACAGTTCAAAATATATACTGCTCAATGGGGGAACAAATTCTTACCTTTCTTCAAAGAAATTTCCATTTTTGCATTTTCAGCAAATACCTTGAAAGATTTAATACATCCTATTAAATTTGACTTGATCGAATTTCAGAACCATTACATAAATATTCTGACGACAAGGTTTCAAGTTTTATTAGTATAATGGCCTTTGCTCCAGAAAACGATTCAAACACCTGACGTGTCTGCTGGTGAATTTATTACATCAAAATGAATCCTATTAAATTTCGATCATGCAACCATGCAACAAAATGTCGTCTCAAAGAAAATGTTTAAATTAACTGTGTTGTATCTGTGCAAAAGTTTTTCCATCCACGAACGAGCTCACCATAAATGTATATGGAGCACGTTACCGTTTTGCCTTATTTATTTCTTGTTTCAACATAAAAATTGGCTTGAACTGATAACCATTCCTTCCTAATACGTTAAATGTAAAACCCCAAAATAAAATAATGTGCTTCATCTAATATTATCATCACACAAAAGATAAACAACAAATTTTGAATGTGCTTCCTAATTGCACTTGTTCAATTTTTTCAAAATCACGTGAGCAAATTGGAACATAAATGATTTCAAGATCAGGAAACCAATGTTAAAGGGGTCAATAGGCAAATTATTTTTGTATCTATGGGTCTAACACGATACTTCAGAATAGGATGTTGCCCGAAAAGAAGCACCGGCCCACTGGCAAGCTTTCTCACATATTTTGGTTCGCCCAGCCTGAGACTCAAAAACATGTCAGAGATGAGATGTGCGAACCATCTGTAAAGTCGATCGCCATAGAACAATCGGCCAATCGGATCATCCGACATAGGCAACTGAAAGGCAATTTCGCGTATTCATAGTCTAATATGACACAATCGTATTGGTCACCATAAGATAATGTCACTCTCAGTGGGAGCTACATGCATTGGTGACATGAGACCCATTTGACTGTTATACTATGCCATGCTTGTATTATCCCATAATGTCGTACTATAAATGCAGCTCAGCTACATAGGTACGGATATTGACAAGGTCATTTGTTGCTGCCGTTTATTTGTCAAAAGTTTTTGGGACTCTTTACCTGTGGATAGATGTTAAAACTACAAACGTGATATCCAAATCACACGTGACATCTCGTTATCACAGAAAGCTTGCGATAGATTTGAATCGCGTATCCTTTGAGAATGCTAAGGTCATCAATGGCTTTTACCTGCTGATATTTCACCACAATTCACTAATTCTGGATTAGATTCTCATCTCTACGTTTACCCTGTACTTAATCACGCCAAAAATATTATAAGAAGTGGACCTGTCGAACATTTGCTATCCATGAAAACAAATCAAAATGTTATCTCTTGAAAACGTTGCTCCCAGACACTGTTCATATTTTTGTGGTCAGCTTGACAGATCTACAACAGCTGATGCACAGGCGTGTGGCTATGCCAATGAGTGACCAGTCAGAATTGCGTACAATGTGATTTTTATTTATTATATCCAAAAATCTACGAATACGTGAACGAGGACAACGTTTCTTATGTCAAGTACGGCACAGTTTTGAGTGTCTTCAGAAACGACTGTTCTATCTATTGCAAGACCTCGCTGATTTAGTGTGACAAACTAGCATGCCCAGATTAATTAAACTTTGGGATACCAACATATATTTACAAGTTAAAAATTTAAAAACTATCCGTGGAATTATGCCATTCTTCAATTAAATGAGAAGGTCAAACAGAATTAATGCCAGTCAGGGTTTAAAACAGGAGATTTTGTTGACCGCTAATGCAAATGGACAGGCAAGCTCCAATATTTTTTACCAGTCCAATATCTCCTCTAAATTCAAAAGACTTTAAAACTTTAAGGTTTAGACGCATTCTCTGGACGGAACGGTTTGAAGAGGCCAAGGAATGCCTCACTTTCTTTTGCCGAAACAACGGCGATGTCCCCAAGGTGCGTCTCTGTCAAAATCGGCGAGGGAGAGGCTCGTAAACGTACCAAAAGTTGATACGTATGTTTTCCAGGTAAGTGAATGTGATATTATTTGTAGATTGCCGTTTACGTGAAGAATGTCTTCATTTTTTAAATGCATGTAAGGGGTGTTTATTTTTGTTTTTTAAAGGATGATATGAAACGAATTTGTATAACCAATCTTTGTTCACTCATAGCAACGTATTTTTACTTGTGTCAGATTGAGAGTCCGTATTATAGTCCTAAGTGTTTTATTAGTATCGACGAAATACTGTTTCTGTAGATATGTGATGAAACAAACCTAGAGCTATATAAGAAAAATAATGCTTTTTAGAACAACATAATTGTCAAATATGTGGATCTATTGACGAGGAAGCCACTGATGGGAAAATGAATTGGCTTTCACAACGTGTCCTTTAATATAAAACAAATGTATATTCCAGGAAGTTCAATGTTGTTTTTTTAAAAATTGACTAGAACTAAACATGAATTTTTCAAACGCAGGAAAGAGAACCTGTCAAATTAGCTTAAAGGGCTCGTTGGTATTGCATTTGGTGTGCTTGTGGTCAAATTGACGGTAGTAATGGTGTCGATGTTTTTGCTGTGTGTGTGTTTTGAATTCAAATGAGCCCAGCTGTGGTAAAGATTTTAATACGGTATTGGGGGATATACATTATAGGCAATATATGTTTTAGGGGTTATACATTTTATGGGATATACCTTTTAGGGCGATATATGTTTTAGGGCCATATACTTCAAAAGTGATATACGTTTTAGGGCAATATACTTTCAAAGGGATGTACGTTAAAAGGCTATTTATATTTATGGGGATATACGTTTAGGGCTATATACATTTAAGGTGATATAAGTTTTAGGGCTATAAACTGTTAAGGGGATATACGTTTTAGGGCAATATACTTTTAAAGGGACGTACGTTTTAAGGCTATATACATTTTAGGGGATATACGTTTAGAGTGATATACATTTATGGGGATGTACGTTTTAGGGCAATATACTTTAAAAGGGATATACGTTTTAGGGCTATATACATTTTAGGTGATATACGTTTAGGGCGATATACTTTCAAGGTGATACACGTTTTAGGGCGATATACTTTTAAGGGGATATACGTTTTGGGATATAATATTGCTATGCCTCTGAATTTCTGAGTAGTCGGCTGGTTACCTTCTGATTTAAACGCACAGTAATAATTAATTATCCACTGAAGAAAAAAATAACACAGATCATGCATTCATCGTTCCAATATCGCCATCAGACGGAAGTCATTGCTAAGTAAATCATACCCTACTCAAGCATTTTGTCAACGGATAGAGAAAGAAAATATCTTCCCACAAAGAACAAAGAGATTAACGTCTGACACAAGAAAACACTCAGAATTAATCTTGAATAAGCAAGAATTGGAAACCACCTCGATGATATAGATAAGATTGAGTGGCGGTGCTCAAATTTACCTTTAGTGAATGTTCTAAATGACTTTTCGTGCCTTCTGGTGAGAATTTAAAAGGTCCGTGTCAAAGGTATTTATTCTGTGTAATTTTATTATGCAACTCGTTTTAACTACTTGATCTTGATTAATGATTTACTGCTTTTGTGGAATAAAATATCCGGATTTTTCTTAGTCATTGGTGTAATTAATTACTACGTGTTCGTATGTCAACTTTTTATTTCTCCATATAAAAGAAATTTAAATATACATATCCAGTTAGTTTTGGAGGGCGTCACAACGTGAGCTTATAAAAAAAACAAAAAACGAATGATATTAATTTACTCATATACCCGCTTGATTGTTGGTTCAGTTTTTGATTTTGCTTATATGATACATACGGCTGTAGAAAATATCTACTAAACAAGATGCTGGTAAAATCCATCAAAACCGAACCGCCGGGATACCAAAATCGTTTTGATATCATTTCAGTTTGGCCCCGAATGTTTCGTTCTTTAATATTATTATTTTGCCAAATAATAGAAACCCCACTTTTCTAAAAACAGAAACAAACTGTCGTTCTCAATATTCAAATTTACATTAGAAAATACCATAAATCTGAAACTCCCTTCAGACTTGGATATGTATTTTAGCTACTAAATTGCACAAAATGTTGATACACATGGTCCAATAATAACCAATGACCAGACATTTGCGGTTAGCAATACTGTATTAGGTTTACTGGAGAGTCAATGACACTGACATGTCCAAAGGACGCGCAAGGTAAAAGCAGTTCTCAAACAGATTAGATGCCATAAAAAACATCACTGGCACCGCTGCTTTCTACGCATCTATTCTTTATGTTTTTATTACTGTACACGCAATTTATTTCTTTTTATTTCTACAGTTTTGGTGCAAGAATATGCAATACTCGTTATCATTTTTAAATGCTAGAAAATGTGTGCTTACTACTACTACTACTACTATTACTACTACTACTCTTACTACTACTACTACTACTACTACTACTACTACTACTACTACTACTACTAATAATAATAATAATAATAATAATAATAATAATAATAATAATAATAATAATTAATAATTCTCATGCTATAGTACATTATTGCCGAATGTTTCAAATTTGTTTTTCATCAAAGTACAATTTTTCAAGGCAAGCGTATTTGATACCAGGATTGTAGGGAAATATAGTGTTAGTGTTGTACTTTTAAAGACATTTTTTAGAACACGATATGCTGTACATGGCGGCCAGTATATCTGGTGGAGGAAGAATTCGTGCAACTCCGAGTATGTTGTGTGTGATATCCTAGAATCCTTCGGAAAATAGAGCAGATATGGAACAATGGAAGTTTTGGGAAATCAGTTAATTATCTAGCGATAAAAGGCACTTTTTACCCTGCATTTCTGAACAAGGATCCAATTTATTAAATAGCAAATGATAGAATTTCATGCGTGTATGGTTGTCAGTAGTGTACACACCTTGTAGATACCTCATTTGTGCAATTAAAGCTTTAGAAACCAACAATTATCAAAAGCATGTTGACTGTATTCAGTTAGATCTTGTCCTAGTCAACAAACATTCTTGAATTCCATGTAGATAGTTTCTCTGCTTGAAAACCATTTATGGAGATCATAAGAGTTTCTCTGCTTGAAAACCATTCATTGAGATCATAAGAGTTTCTATTCTTGAAAACCATTTATGGAGATCATAAAAGTTTCTCTGCTTGAAAACCAACCATGGAGATCATAAGAGTTTCTCTGCTTGAAAACCAATCATAGAGATCATAAGAGTTTCTCTGCTTGAAAACCATTCATAGAGATCATAAGAGTTTCTCTGCTTGAAAACCATTCATGGAGATCATAAGAGTTTCTCTGCTTGAAAACCATTCATAGAGATCATAAGAGTTTCTCTGCTTGAAAACCATTCATGGAGATAGGTCATAAGAGTTTCTCTGCTTGAAAACCAATCATAGAGATCATAAGAGTTTCTTTGCTTGAAAAACATTCATAGAGAACATAAGAGTTTCTCTGCTTGATAACCATTCATGGAGATAGATCATAAGAGTTTCTCTGCTTGAAAACCATTCATGGAGATAGATCATAAGAGTTTCTCTGCTTGAAAACTAATCATGGAGATCATAAGAGTTTCTCTTTTTGAAAACCATTCATGGAGATCATAAGAGTTTCTCTGCTTGAAAACCATTCATGGAGATAGATCATAAGAGTTTCTCTGCTTGAAAACCATTCATGGAGATAGATCATAAGAGTTTCTTTGCTTGAAAACCAATCATGGAGATCATACGAGTTTCTCTGCTTGAAAACAATTCATGGAGATAGATCATAAGAGTTTCTCTGCTTGAAAATCATTCATGGAGATTATACGAGTTTCTCTGCTTGAAAACCATTCATGGAGATAGATCATAAGAGTTTCTCTGCTTGAAAACCATTCATGGAGATCATAAGATTTCTCTGCTTGAAAACCATTCATGGAGATCATAAGAGTTTCTCTGCATGAAAACCAATCATGGAGATCATAAGAGTTTCTCTGCTTGAAAACCAATCATGGAGATCATAAGAGTTTCTTTGCTTGAAAACCAATCATGAAGATCATAAGAGTTTCTCTGCTTGAAAACCATTCATGGAGATAGATCATAAGAGTTTATCTGTTTGAAAATCAATCATGGTGATCATAAGAGTTTAGCATAGAGGCTCAAACAATATATTAGTTGTAAAGGTTTGTATGCATTGTACTGTCTGTAAACTAAAAGTCAAGTCCAGACACGGCAAAGTCATGGGCCAAGTCATGGACCAAGTCATGGACCAAGTCATTGTCCAAGTCATGGGCCACGTCATGGACAAAGTCATGGACCAAGTTATAGGCCATAGGATGCATACTCCTCCAAACCAAAACAATAACTGAGATTAAAATGTATATCTTTGTATTCTACAACAAAGTGAGGGCTCACAACGTGAAGAGGATCATTGACACTATGTTGCTTTAATAAAAAGCGGAAATAGTTTAGACAAATAAGATGGCAATTTTACAGTCTTTTTCATATTCATTTTCCCTATTTGTACCATCTTCATAAGGTTTTTGCATTGTTGTTTAATACTTCATAATATAATATCTATATACTCTGAATCTGCTGGTGGCATTCTTTCCTTTTGACCTATTATATGCCATGATATATCTGGGAATGAATTATGTTACTTAAATTGGTGGTTGGGACATCTTCATTTAAAAATCGGTATGGAACCAGTCCTGTTACAATTCTGGTGTCTCGGTGTTTACTCTGACGTTATCTTCACTTCAGTCATGAAATTTATGTTTCGATCATTAAATTGTTATTGCTCATCATAGACTTAAAAGAGATGACTGACAAAAGAGATAACTTAAAGCCCGAAGGAGATGACTGACAAATGAGATAGATTAAAGCCTTGAAGGAAATGACTGACGAAAAAAATAACTAAAATATCCAGTTACACGATTAAAATTTAACTTCATCAGTCTTCACATGATCTGAACGAGATCGAATTTTAAATCACTATTACCTATTCGGAGCAAAACCTATTACACTTTATGGTTATGTACTAGTCATTCAAGGTATCTTTGGCGCCATATATTTAGGATGATATGTCATTAGGTGTTTTTTATTTATTGGAAAGTGTTAAGGGTTTTGTGATCACTTTATTTTCATCACTTTAAAATTTTCTACAACTCAGTCATCAACCAACAAATCCGGATGAAAGCACCAAAGACACAATCTAACATATATCTATGTGTCTTTTATAAGTTTCGTCTCATCTCCATTTCTATCATAGGTAGAATCCTTGTCGATCATATTCATATTTTCATTAACGGAAAAGTGCTCGTCACCAGACTATGGATCAGACATCAGCATCCAAATGCAATTTTATTTGACCATTGTCTTGGAAAGGAAGCAGTGCCATTTAAAGGACTTATTTTATCTATTATTACTTGGATAGATTTATCGGCCTTTTTGATCCGAAATAAATCTTCACATTGGAATTACTTGTTAGAGAAATGTTATAGATTGAATAGGATCTCTGAATCTTTTTTCCAGTTGTCTTTGAGGCACATTTTGCTTATGCATGTTTTTGTTTCTCTTCCACTTCGTGTTGGACAGAACCATGGCCTCTATATACACTTTGCTTTGATGCAAGGCGTCTTTTCTTTGTCTAGTTAGTCAATGGAATCATTTCTTTGCGTTTTTATATGGCAGTTTTGTTTAGGTTTATGTTGCAAGTTGGTCTTGATGTAGTAAGTCCATGAATGTATATCAATGAGAACAAAATTTTTAAAATGCCTTATGGAAATGATTTATTTAAATGACATTTATCTGCAGGCTTCCATTAAGTTTTCTATGATATAGTAGATATGGTTGAAAATCAAATATTGGCATACTAAAGAGACTTAAACTATAAAGAGATCTGCACTAATGTCGGAATCAAATTAGTCTGCATCTTTCCAGATCCGCCCTTGTCTCTACCACATGCAATGATCAAGGACGATTATATCTACTACCAGAACATATTTGAATACCTGTGGTATCTTTCACTTAATCGAGGGCAAGCCCTTATTTCAGCTTAAAGAACTATGGCCAAGTTTTCATACTTGGAAGTTCAAACTTCTAACAAGTATTTATTTTTTATCTTTAAGTCTTCCATATGTTCGTGCAGCATATTTGTTTACTTCCTTCTTTTAGAGTATTGTTTTTTCTAATTGTCGTTGTAAATTTATCAAAGATATTAAAATTGCAAGACTTGCGGCTAATTATTACATTGTGTCAATGTTGGTTTCGTGCCAATAGTTAATTTAGCCTGCATAAATAATACCTTATCAGTAGCCATCTGTTATTACCAGTAACATTATACTACAATTTAATTCGTTTTCCCTCAGAGATCAATATTTGCGAAAGCCAAATGATGATTTCTATAATTAACTGCAGATGAAACCGTACAGATAATATTTGTAAACAGAACACAATCAAAGACAGAAAAAATTTCACCAACTTTTATTCATTGATTAATAAGCCATTTTAATTTGTTCCAGTGGTGTTTAAGTTACTAATTACTAGTGACTGTGACCACATTGTGTTTATATAGATACGTCAAGGAAATCAAAAGATCAAAACGTCCGAATCGATTATGTAATTGATTATTCTGACTGTTAATCACATGCAAAGGAAACTTGTCAAATCAACTATACCTACTGGCAGAAACGGTAGGGTGTAATTACCTTCACGTATTTACAGACAGACCATATTTTGACCATTATTAGAAGAGAACACTTATATCCCACGAAAGAAGCTGGAAGCTATGTAGAGCGTATAATCAGAAAGGCAAAATAAAATAGGCTCAATGATCCAATTCTGCATTTACCTAAAACATGAAATGAGGACGATGAAAATCAGTTATTACGTCAGACAATTTCAGAGAAGGTGTGCACCTTAAGGCTGTGGATTGAGTTTATGTGCAAATAAATATGACTTCAAAGGTTTAAGAGGCGTGAATAATATATAACATATCCCCCTTTTGAGTATAAATATAATCTCGTATTATAGATAAATTAAAATATTAAAGGACCAATCACAACCTGTAAACAAGCAACTAAAATGTGTGGAAGGAGACAGTGTAGATACTGGATGTTACATTTTCAAAATTATGTGTGAAGTATGAATAATCGCAATATTAGGCACCACTCTAAGAATACGACAATAAATTACCCACAAATATTGATGTGTCTGCATGTAATAATTGTTGTACTATGTACAGTAAATATGCATTTAAATGATTGGCTTCTATAAGAAAGTCTGTCTCCCTACCTTTGATGCATAATGGATTAACGCCATAACACCTGGCGTAAAGATGCTCGATTAGGCAGTCCACGCAAACAGAATGGCTCAACGTGATTTGGTTTCTATTTGACATTAACTATAATACTGAGGAAAAGGGAATATTTTTACCTGTAATCCAAAAATATTATAATATAGTTTCAGAAGTGAAAAATTATATCATCGTTTTTCAAGATTAGTTGTAGGTGTTGTGGGTTTTGTTTCAAAGTGTCACTCAACCCATTGTTTTAGGAGACAAAACAGATTAAAATTTTTGTGAATGAAAGAAAAGAAGTATTTATGAAAGGCAAATACATCCCTTGTAATAAAAGAAGGAAAATATGGTGATCTAAGAGATAGAAAAGTTATAATTTTTTTCTGAATGACGAAAGTTATCCGATGATTCATGGTGACACGTTTAACTGGAAACAGACGAAAAATCATCAGATGTTCTATAGTGATAAGTGTAACTGGAGACAGACAAAGATGACATGTATTTTTAGGGACGTTAGAAAATCCTACAATTCTGGATGGGATATCTTGCGTTTAGAGACTCCTAAACTTAAGGAATAATTTGAAAGAAATTAATTTAATTGAAAGCTAAGTATTGTTACACACAACAGGAAGAAATCCTAAATAATGTATGCTTGATGACAGAAACGACATTACATTTAAAATAATATTTTCAACGACTAGTTACTATCAGAGTTATTTTCACTTTAATATTTTTGCATGACAGAAAGTTGAAATTTGGATTTCCATTTTCAGGTTTGCTCTAAACGATCATAGAATGATTATAAAAATCGAAGAACACGCACTTTACTAGTCTTTTTTTTTTTCATTTCATGCATGGAATATATCAAAAATTTAAATTGGGACTTTAGTTTGACTAGTAAAGAAAAGTTAAGGAATGTGCCGTTTATTCGTTATGTGATAAACAGGTTTAATCAGAAAGAGTATCAGCGAGCCATTATAAATTTCGGAAATTTTAAAACAAAATTATGTATATCTTGATCGTGACCACCGCAGACACATACAACAGGGTGATAAATGATCATGTGACACACATAAGAACCAGAAAGGTGCCAATAAGTTTAATTAATGACGCTACTATCCTTTCAGTTACACGTTGACATGAATCAAGATCATTCTTTGTGGACAATACATACATAGGGATCTAAAGGACGTTCTTCCTTTGATACCGGAAAAGTGGATGATTTTTTAATTGTAAATCCTACATTTAATATTTTAGAATAAGTCATCAAGAACCTGTGAAAATAAACACTCATCTGAGTTATTAATCGCTTCGAAGAATAAAAAAACTATGCTTTCTTGCAACGTAGTCCTGAACGATAAATGGAGACAGGGCCGAGAAGGGGGTGGGGTGGGGAAACCTGGGATATGTGTTTGATGCAAATATAATCGAAATTGTTACAGAATAGCTGCCACCTCAACATCCCGTGGCCAAAGATGACACGTAACATTGACCTGTGAGAAAGCACTGTCCAGCTACCTATCCAGTTTGAACTCTCTATAATTAAATTGGGGTCAGTGTCGTATTAAACCTTAAGGAGGCCTCTTGGCTGTCGAAATTTCGTTCGCCTTCCCTCGAAAATTATCTCCTAAAACGTCAAGATTAAATCAGTTCAATATTGGTTTGATACGTTGTCGCGGGGCCCCTAAAAGGAATGGGGTCCATAGGCCAGTGCCTACTCTGCCTATTGGGTAATCCGGTACTGATGGGTGTGGATCGGGCACACAGTGGAACGCCGCCAAACATATCTCTAAGAAGGCCCTAGAATGATACCCCTCCCCAATGACGAGAAAAAAGTAAGAATACCAAGGAAGACACGGCGCAGGTCGGTCGAGGTAGAGATCAAGACTGCTAGAACAGCACGGGCGGAACTTAAAACGACATCCTAGAACCAGGTCCACTAGCGAGGCGTTGTCAAGGCTACCACGGGCAGTCAGTCATAAAAGGAAAATGTTTAAGGTACGTCCAAACAAATATTAACAAAATCAGCAAAGTATCAGCTTTATGATTTGTAATATTGTCAAGATAAGCAACAAAATCAAATAAGACTCCACACTGTTATATTGTAACCGTCACTTTTCCTTCACGAATAAATTAATTGAAATCGTTTAATAAAGTCTGTTTCATTTTATGTACATACTTGTTTACAAACTAAATAGAGATTAGAACCAAACAATAATTGTATAGTATTATCAAAACTACGTTTCACGTCAATCAAACAGTCTTCAATAAACCTCAATGATCTCCACAGTATATGCTTGTTTTATAATTGTCTTGTCAAACAGTAGCCTTAAATAAACCTCAGCGATTTCAATGTTATATTTTTGTTGTGTAATTTTCCCTTAAACTTCAGTTGCTAAACTATTTCCCTTTTCGTGTGAAGCCATCAATATATCATTATAAATTAACAATAATTACAGAATATGACGTGACGTCCTACATGTCCACTATGTATGTGTGTGTGTGTGTGTGTGTGTGTGTGTGTGTGTGTGTGTGTGTGTGTGTAACTTAGTTGGTAGATGTAGCACGAACTTTTTCTTTTTTATTTCTTTTTCTTATGCAGCTGCACACTTTGTCTCAATGACTTCATGAATGCTGTGGAGTTTATTGCAACCATATATGTTATAGAGTCAATAAAGAATCACATTCGCGCGCAAAAAGAGATCCGACGAGATAGCGAAACGGTGCTGACATTTTTGGGGGGTTGCAAAATTTTCTTTGTGTTTTTTCCTATTGGATATTTAATACAGATTTATGCATTCATGCTACTACATTTTCCAAGTGCCGATGTTATTTTTTAAAGAGCATAAACTGAAGCTGAACAATCAAAAACTAGTATGTAAAACAAAACGCTGGGAAATTTGAAACGTTTTAAATAAATTCCATTTAAGTTAAACTTGTATACATTGTCTTCCGTGACTCGTCGAAATTATTGTCGTTTAAAGCAACATACAGTTTCTTAACTGATTCAGTCATCTGAGCGTTAGCAATGTGGCATACATTCACTAATGTTTGTTTTCCTCAGTAAAGAAATAATATTTATTTACCAATACTTAAAAGGACATCAAAACCAAACATCATTTCTCGCTTGGATGACATTTTTAAATCTGACAGGTTTGATGTTAGTTTGGTATTGTACACAGCTTTTGATCCTACTTGTTGATCACATTCCGTGCAAAATATCACCCCCTTCTTACCATATATACAAGCGAAGGAGAACCATTAGTCTCTCATCGACGCAGTGTTTCGTGTAATGATCTCTTTAGTATAAACACCGATACGTCTTCTCGCCAATAAGCCTGGCCATAATAGAAATACGGTAATATTCATTACAATGAAATGTCCCTTGTCCCTTTCCTTTTTTTCTGAAAACAAATGGGTAATTCATATTGTGATTTCATTTCATATTTATCTCTGAAAAACTAGGAAAATAATACATTTTGCTGTTTTTCCTCATTTATTACTCTGCCATTTTTTTGTAACTAGTAGTTCAAAGTAAGCCACAGACCAGTAGTTGCAATAAATATCCTTAAGGCCTGACATTCGAACACTGAAATACAGACCATTGCATATACATGTTGTAGTCCTGTACCAGAAGCAAATTGTACTTAATACGTGTACGTTAATAGCCTCATTTAAAAACGATCACTCATTTCAGTATCAAACCTTAGTAATTAGTTTTCATTCATGATCTAGGGGGTTCACAGGAA
The DNA here is from genome assembly GCA_016746295.1 of Potamilus streckersoni. Taxonomy (NCBI): domain Eukaryota; kingdom Metazoa; phylum Mollusca; class Bivalvia; order Unionida; family Unionidae; genus Potamilus; species Potamilus streckersoni. The sequence continues at coordinate 4,853,205 of JAEAOA010002345.1, read as the reverse complement.
TGTTTCAGAGGTCGGGTGGAGGATGGGGTGGGTAATTCATGATTCAGGGTGGAGGTTGGCAAAGCAAAAGTGAAAGGGATATATTTATTTACTGCACACTAGATTTTTAAAAATCGATTTGGAGGAAGGGGAGATTGTCCATTGCGGACTCCTATGTTATTAGCACATCGTTGAAGTATTCATTGAAGTTAAAAATCAAGATGACTATAGCCTATAACCAATACTTTTTTCTTCTTCGGATCAACGATATTAGGGCACGTCAGGGTCCTTTTGTACTAAACAGTAACCCACCTATGTTATGAAGGAGCTGTTTTCATTTAGATTCACCTTATACACGAATACATACAGCAGATAGACAGTGATAACACCTCTCAAACTAAATGTAACGTGTTTATTTATTTATTTGAATTCTACTGATGTCAACATTTGCATTGGGTAAACAACTGCTTGCCCATTCTCAAACGAATCAAGAGAATAACCCTTACAGGTAGATAGCGTCAACACTTGCAACACTGTTAATTTCGAACAGTGATTTCATTCTACTCGTTATAACATGTTTTTATTCCATATAGCTTTTAAAGAGCCGCTGTTTTAATAAGCCAATTTCATTATGGATAAAATCGAGCCCTAATCTTGAAAGAAATGATGGAACAATATTAGTACTGTCGGAATTTTGTTTGATTAAAAATGGGGCTTTTACGTTAAAAATCAAAATAAGCTTCAACCACCAATCCCCCGCTAGTCACCGTTCATACACTTGATAATAAATATATACGTAGAGAAAGAAATAGCACACACTTAATGTTTTATCCCTTTATGTGCAAAGTTAGGGCGGTGAGCGTTTACAAAGTTAATTAAAATTAACTTCATAGAATGGAACATAATCACGCTTTTTATTCTACAATCAGTATGAGACAGTATGATCAATAACTGATATCAAACAATTTCTAATATCCAAATTTATTTCTCTCTACAGTTTTGTTGTCTTGTTTTGTGCTTCAATGAATGAATTTGTTTCATAACGACAAATATTTTATTCGGTGAAAGTGGAAATAAAAACGGAAGTTCGAACAGTTTCCGCCTGAAATAAAATTAATCAGTTTAAGTTCTTTTTAATTTTTCTTTTGCTCATCGAAATTCGTGATGCGAAACTGCTTGTCGTTTTGTGTACCACAGTGCAATCATTCAGCATGGAATTAAACAATTCTAAATTCGGTAGAAGTCAGCGATTCATCAGAAGTTGCTTATCAGATATACGAAAGTTATTATTTATTTTAAATAACCTTTTCAGGCAATTTTTTTTCTTTTCTTTAAACAGTTCTTGTAATATATATTGTACGTACAGTTAAATGAAGAAATGCGTACTTATCAAAAGGAAGGTATAAAAAAGATATATGGGAAGGAAACGTGAGGTATATTGAATGATCTGCCAATCCTTATTTGATATATGTCAGTATTTCCAAAGAAATCCACACAATGTAATTTCCTATGTATCTCGAGGTTTCTGCTTGTTAGGAAATTGTAGCACATTACATTTGGATATGAAAAAAAACCCCGTGTATTTAATTTGCGCCCACTCTCTTAAGAATCCTATTTTACTGAGTGTTTGTTGCACGTATTTGTGAAGCATTATTGGATATCCAAACCTCGTTTGTTCTTTGATCTAGCCATGAAAGACTCTCCGTCAGTAAAGTGTTTTATAAATATATAAAGTTTGTTAAGTAGATAATAAAATTTTTTAAATTAAATTTAGCCTTAAATTTTACAGTGGAATACCAGGCCATGTGTACCTTTGTGATCCTGTGGTACGTAACTTTCTTCACATACAGGGGTGAGTGGTTGCCCATTTATAATTGCAGTCTTATGACAGAAATCTTATTTCTTCATTATTGAAAACAAAATAGTTGTAATCTCTTGAAAACAATTTTTAGGTTACGAAACGAAAACATTGATCGTGCTGTCTTTGGTTTAATGGCCATGAAAACATATATTGGACACTTACTAAAGAAAGTGCGTTGACATTTTATATAGGTCCCTATACCACCTTCTTCAACGTAATTATTAAAAACCATTTTTTACACGAGCTTCTGTCCTTGATTGCTGATATATCTTGCTCAGAAAAGAAGTAACTGGAAGCCATGACAGCCCTGTCAAAGTTACAACAGAACAGTAAGTGTCAAATAAACGTTAAATTTTGCTTAAATTTTAAGTAACACACAATTTTCCGAACGTATTTTACATATGAGGTGTTTAAGCATAGGTTGATTATATACAAGGGATTCCACCGGATTTTTTTTTCCTGTTGTAGGAACGTAATTATAGGAGGTGGAGGGGGGAAAATCCAAAGTCAGCGTGATTTTTTTGAAATTAAAAACTCACTCGTGGATTTGTAATATGAATCGTTCCCCGCTCCGAACCCTGCAAACGCCCATAATTACATACTGGCAAATATATGTTACAAAGTTTCGCCGATAAATCTTTGCACAAGAGAATGACTTTGAGATACTTTTGAAGAACAAAAGCAATATTTTACCGGATCAGTGTTATAACACACACACACACACACACACACACACACACACACACACGGCTGTTATAGTTTGTAATTATTACCTGCCATCTAAGAGGGACCTACCGAGTTTGAGTATGTCAACATATAAATTGGAAAACAAAAATTAAAATAAAGTTGGAAAACATAGAAAGAAAGAAAATCGACTTACACCAGAAGAAGTAAACAAGTTTTATACAGTGACGGAATTGTGTCAGAATAAGATTCAAACGATCCGTGGATTATTTGTGGAAACAAACATTGTGATCACGCAAGCGTGTTAGCACGTACACATTTAGCATAATTAAACATTTTATCACCTTTTGGTATATAACGGGCACACCCAAGTCGATATAAGACGTGACTGCTGACATTTAATACGAGAAAAGACCAAAGAAATATTTTGAATGGACATGATTCTTTTACAGAAATAAAGCTACAAATAGTAAGATAGTACAAGAGACAAAATGTACTGATATACAGTAAACCCCCTCCCCCTCTCTCTCATTTTGTTCATATTTAAATTATTCTACTGAATAAATTTTATTTAAATAGTTTTCATTGGGAACGTTGTGGAATTTTCAAAGATGAAACAGATTAGGAGGGGCAACAGTTTAAAAGAAAACGGACCAACATTAATGATGAAATTACTCTGGCATTATTTTCGTGTCTTCTGTTACTATTATTAGCTTTATTGGTTGTCGGTTGATTTAACGAAGACAGATACTGGTTTACTTTATTCATGCAAGTTGATCACACTAAGGGAGGCATCACTTTACTTTATTCATGTGAGTTGATAATACTATGGCAAGCACAAGTTGAATTTGTTCATGCGAATTGATCACACTAAGACAAACACAAGTTGATTTTGTTCATGCGACCGACATTATTTTCGTGTCTTCTGTTACTATTATTAGCTTTATTGGTTGTCGGTTGATTTAACGAAGACAGATACTGGTTTACTTTATTCATGCAAGTTGATCACACTAAGGGAGGCATCACTTTACTTTATTCATGTGAGTTGATCATACTAAGGCAAGCACAAGTTGAATTTGTTCATGCGAGTTGATCACACTAAGAGAGATACGAGTTGACTTTGTTCATGGGAGTTGATCATACTAAGACAGACACAAGTTGACTTTGCTCATGCGAATTGATCACACTAAGACAGACACAAGTTGACTTTGCTCATGCGAGTTGATCACACTAAGACAGACACAAGGTGAATGTTCATGCGAGTTGATCACTCAGACACAAGTTGACTTTGTTTATGCGAGTTGATCACACTAAGACAGATACAAGCTACCTTTCTTCATGGGAGTTGATCATACTACGACAGACACAAGTTGACTTTGTTCATGCGAATTGATCACACTAAGACAGACACAAGTTGACATTGTTCATGCGAGTTGATCACACTAAGATAGACACAAGGTGACTGTTCATGCGAGTTGATCACTCAGACACAAGTTGACTTTGTTTATGCGAGTTGATCACACTAAGACAGATACAAGTTGACTTTGTTCATGCGAGTTGATCACACTACGACAGGCACAAGCTGACTTTGTTCATGAGAGTTGATCTCACTATGACAGACACAAGGTGACTTCATGCGAGTTGATCACTCAGACACAAGTTGACTTTGTTTATGCGAGTTGATCACACTAAGACAGACACAATGTGACTTTGCTCATGTGAGTTGATCACACTTAGACACAATGTGTCTTATCAAATCATAGCTTATCTGGAGTGAAACATATGTCGAGGTATCAAATAATTCAATACACAGGGTAAGAAAACAGTGACAGAGTATCAAATAAGGCAATACATAGCATAAAAGAAAACAGAGGTACAGGTATAAAAAATTGCAACACACAGCATAAAAAACAGGGGCAGAAGCATCATATAATGCAATACAGCATAAGAAAATAGAGACTGAGGTATCCATTAACACAGTACGAAAATGATAGGAGAAGCTGAGCGATAGGGATTTCATTTTAACATTGACCTGATCCATGTTTGGTTTTTCTTTTGTGAACTTGTTGGTTGGGGGTTCTCTTTTGTAAAACATAATCTTCCAGAGGTATGACTCTCTCTCTCTCTCTCTCTCTCTCTCTCTCTCTCTCTCTCTCTCTCTCTCTCTCTCTCTCTCTCTCTCTCTCTCTCTCTCTCTCTCTCTCTCTCTCTCTCTCTCTCTCTCCCCATGATCATGTAAACATGATCAGCTTAAATTTTAAAACTGCAGCACGCCTTCTATCGACCAAGGAAACCCAAGAAATATCTCCTGTCAAGTGTGCCAAAGAGAGTTCAGAACAAAAATCGGCATGGTCAGCCACTGGATAATGACCATCTTTAAACTGGAAGGATAAAAAAATAACATATTACCCATTTCATATAATCTGAAGTTGACTGTTCAGTTATTGGAAATAATAATGTTCATATCTTCCTTTTAAACACTTGATTTATAAAATAATTTTCCCAGGGTTGTTGATGCAGGTCAGGTTGCTTACAATGGTGTAAAGTACTCCTGGCGAGATCAAATAAGCAAACACAGCTTCATTGAAGAGTTTTTTTTCCCTGCCAATACACGTCATTATCACCTGTTTCAGAAATAGAAAGTTGATTGTACTTAATCAGTTTAATATATTTTGTTAATCGTTTCATCATTTCCACATCTTTCTACAGTGTATAATTCTACACCGAATATATTCTGATTCACGTATTTGTTACGCTTACTTTAATCAAGCAGACGACGATGACAGAAATAGGACATAATGCAATCAAATTTGATATATTCTGAAACTTTCAAGTGATGTGAAGATCATTTCTGTCTACTTCGGTGTCAGATTCCACTATCACGTGACAACTTCGATAGTTCGCCTACTTTTGTTTCTAAATAGATATACACTTAATACAAAAATGGCTGCTCATTAATACATGTAGATGATAGGTAAACGAGTTCATGATATCTTTTAAAGGAAGGCGTGAGAAATAAAAAGTTCGTGTGAACTTTAACTAAAAAACACTTTCTGTGTTCTTGAAGGACATTCTTTTACCTCATTCTATCAGGCCTTTTTCACATCCATGCTTTAATACTTATAAATTCAATTATGTCAATAATTATTCACTGTAAGGCATCACACAGATAGTTTTACTCACTCGTCTCTCGTAATCGGACCATAACTTATTTTTAAAAACATTCTTTTGTATGACAGTAAAATTGTCGAAATTTATTGTAGTCAGCATAACAAGGGTAATACCTTAAACATATCCCTTGGAATAACTCCGCGGCTCCCTTGGAATAATTCTGCACAAATGTCTCGGAAAGGAGAGGTATCAAGCTTGTCACCGAACTCAAAGTCTACTCAGCGGTTGTTCTACTCACCATCCTCTATGCTTGTGAGACTTGGACTGTGTATAGCCGCCATGTTAAAAAAACTGAACCACTTCCATCTGAGCTCCCTGAGAAAACTGCTGAAGATCAGATGGCAGGACAAGGTACCGAGGACAGAGGTGCTCATTCATGCCGGCATTACTATCATCCACACCATGCTGTGCAAAGCACAACTCTAATGGGCTGGCCATGTTGTTCGCATGGTGGAAGAACGCCTACCCAAAAATATGTTCTATAGAGAGCTACATCAAGGCAAGAGATCTCAATGTGGTCAATAGAAGAGGTACAAGGACACCCGCAAGGCCTCGCTGAAGAATTGTGGCATTGACCCTGGCAGCTGGGAGGGTGTCTCTGCTGATCGATCTGCATAGCGCAGTCAAATCTATGTGGAAGCCTTTGAGCAGAAAAGTCTGACGGACGCAGCAGAAAAATGTGCTCTGAGCAAATCAAGGAACAGCAGTTCTGCATCTCCCAGTAAGCAACCTGCACATCCATGTCCCCACTGCAAGAGATTCTTCATGTGAACGGATCGGGCATTTCCTAACCCAACCCCAACCCCCAAAGTGAATCGATAGCATGAATAGTCCTCATTGACACCGATGGACGAATATCAATAAAGCTATCAAGTTATCGATTTCAACTAGGCTATCGTTTACAATAGTTTATATTTATCCAAAGTTTGAATGGGTTGGCATTTGAGTAAAGATGGTAAACCAGCCAATCTTGTATCACAACTCCGCTCCTTATAACCAACACTAACATTATTAGAGTCATATAAAAGTTATCTTTAAGGTTCTGCTGAATTATTTCATTAGCTGATATTTCTTAAACCTCTTAATGAATTTTCTTCAAACTTGGAATAAATTACTATGGCGTTATGGCCTTGTAGTCAAGGTCAGAGTGAACGAATCTGTGTTAAAGTTTTGGTTCAAGATTTTACGCCAACCATAAGGCAGAGCATGTTATATTACAACTATTGGCAGTCCGTTGTATGTTACCAATGGTGTCATAATATTTTTCGATGTACTTTTCCTCTGGGTAAGGTTGAACCATGTGGACCTTTAAGCAAAAAATTAAGCTAACACGCTTGTGAATGAAAACAGAAAATTTTATTTTTTCCTGTGTAATCTTATTTCTGTGCCTCTTACCTTTACCAAAGTTTATGTAGATCTTGCAGTTAAGACGCCTATTGAGTTTGAAATCAAAAGATCGAAGGTCAAGGACAGCATAGTTTTCCAGGAAAATGTTTGTTCTATAGTAGGTTCCCATACCATACCTTGTGATGTTCTGCAACTAAGCGCAATAATGACACGTTTAGATTCTAGGGTATGAACAATATAGGTCAAGCAAATGATGAATCGGATGAAAAAGTCATGATTTCTGCACATTAAATATAGTTCAAGATTGCTTACATTGGCCATATGTCAAGGTCATTCAGATCCGTCGATGAAGAATATCCAGAGGTAACCATGCTCTATTAGAGCTTACGTAGATGTCTATTAAATATTGGGCGGAAATATAAACTGCTGTTCACGGTATTTTTTTTTGTTGTTGTTTCATTTCGCTAAATTTCCTAAACCATTTTACGGAGTTTGATAATTAATAAACTGAGTTAATTCATTCTGCCACACGCATGTTCAACCTTTTGACCTTGGCAATGGTCTGATTGTAGACTAGTCGTGGGTGTTTTACCATTCTTGTTTATATTTACAAGCTCAAATAATGTTACGATTGAACTCAACTGTTTATAATTTAGTTTTACTTGTTTTATTTACGTTTGTTTATGTGAAACCCTATTTGATAAGCATCCAGGATGTGCTGTTTTCGTAGATAGTTTAGTAATACATACAATTTATTTAACTAAACCGGAGGTCTGTAAGAACCAGGGTGATAAGAAAATAAATACTTTCTGAAATAAGGTAGCATAATGTGCGCATAAGCGGAAGTTTCAGTCATGAAGAAGTGACGAAATGACCAGAAGCCTGGATATCCGGACGCAGATATTTTGAGTATGAAGTTTAGTATAAATATCATTTTCATCTTTAAAAAGTATTTGTTCTGTCCTTACAAAACCTGACTATTAACTATTGCTTTGTTGTGTTAATGGCTGAGGTTGTGGCAAGTTGCAATGTCATCACTGATGTTGACAATATTAATGTACAAGTGCTTTTGCTCGAGTGTATTAGTGAATAAGAGTTTGCTATAGTTTTGGGGATTACATGGTTGTGGATCTGATGTTGCAATGTATCCGCATATCTGTCGCAAATGAACAGAAACAACTGTTAACCACCTAAACAAAACCGGTAAAACAATTCAGGTATTCATGTTTCAAATCGCTAAATGTCGGAACTCGTTGCTAAGCATTTCAAAATCTATACAAATATTTTCCAGAGACATAAATGAAAACAATTTCATTTAGGAAACAACAAAGAGACGAACGTCTGAAACTCTTCATTAATACAACACAACACTCATATTAATATTGGAAACAAAATAAACAAAAAGAAAATAAACCACTTTAATACCGTGAATAGCATTTGGTGTGCTTAAAATTCCATTAAGTCCAGGAACCATAAGCACTCTCAATCCATTTAGTGAGAATTCACAAGGTATCCGATAAGCTTTATCCTGTGTTGTGTTTATGCATCTTGCTTTGATTGCTTTTTAATATCTAAACAAAGTCTACTTTGCCTCAAGAAAATGTCCATATTTTCATAATGAGTGGAGTAGCTAATGACCCTGTGTCAATACATCAATGCTTACCTTCCCAACCATTGAGGAATTAAATATGCAACTGGCATTTGAGAGCGTCACATGAAGATGTTTTGTGCTTGATTCACCTATAAACACCCTTGAAGTCTAGTCCAGTTTTCATTCCTTAGTATTTCTAACTGGGTCTGTTAAAAGAGGAATATGGTATTTATATGTATTTATGTTTACCTACAATATGCACTGAACTGGTGATATTGGATATATCCTCTTAAGATGCCAGCAAAGCTTTCATTGTTCTGTAGATGATTACGACAATTATGCAGATGATTTGAAAATGGATGTTTGAGCTTTCAGCTGATTGTCTTTAAATTGTATTGGAACTTAAAAATGCTTAATTTGCAGCTTTCTGTCGGACACCAAACATGGCAATTCATGCATGCCTCTGGTATCTGGCAGTGTGTACTTGGAGCCTGGCAAATGTAATTGAAGAGTGGCATCAAGATAAGTTGAACTATTTCAACTTCAGTATTTAGTAACAATTGAAACATATGCTCGTTAGAGCCCTTTAAACGACTATGCGTAAAAACACACAAGAAAATCATTAAAACACAAATGTACATAATCACTATTAAAGCAACATAGATGCAGCTAATATTGAAATTATTAAAGCATAGTAAATTGTAATCAAAAAGCAAAGATGCTGGTCTTTAAAGACAATTGCATGTAATCACATTGAAAGCGGAGCAAATAACAAGAACAATGGCCTTTATATGGTCTCTTGGTGGATTACTTTTTTCATATTAGGACAACTACTGATAATGTACCAATTGCTGTTTACTTGCGGAGGGATACCAGAGCAAATGTTTGACTACATTATGCGATAAACAGAAATCTGATAGTTGAGCAAAGAATAACGTCGTGTAAAAGAAGTTAAACGGCCTTATATATATAGCAGAATTATGATTATCGATGACTTTCTTCCGGTCTTCAACGATTCGTGCGATAGCAGTTTTGTATCTAAAGCCTCTACGTAAGGCACAAAAGACCTCACTAAATAAAGGCTCAATATATTCAATTAATGGGAAGTCCAATGTTTTCTCGTACACTTTAGAAATGTTTACTCAAGCACTTGTTGCTCCGTAATTAGTTTTTATATTGGCATTCATTCTTGTTGAATACTAGCAATGAATTCACATCCTCGAGTCTGTCTAGAATTTCTTTTCATATTGGTACTTTTATGGAATACTAATTTGAGGATATTTGGTCTACATCTGTAGCCCTTCTTCCACTAATATTGTAAATAATTTTTGAAACTGAAATAGTGTTTCTAGGAAAGTTCTCCATTTAATTGGAATTTTTTCCTGATATCTCTGATACTATAGTGATATTCAAGGCTGCAAAAATCGTTTGCAACATTACATGGAACATTAACACTGACACTCTAAATACATGTATCTAACTATTTTTCTTCCCAGACTTCAGTGTTTTTTTCTCTCATACAGTATTTGATTTTTAGAAGAATGGTTTTAGTGGTACACGTTGTTTGAGTTTTTTTTAAATTCTATAGTTGCATGCTTAGATTTTATACTGATTGTTTATGGAATACTTTCCTTCACACTTTACACTCTAATTATCAGGAAATAAATTATTAATTACCTAATTGATCAAAAGTCAGTGCATGAAAGGAGGTCAGTACCAGTTTAAAATAAGTGTTTACTTATATAGATCCGTTCGCATCCATTTTACGATATGTTTGACGAGTGCTAATATAGGGCACCATGAGTTGACTGACAGAGTGAATAATTTACCCAACAAACAATAATCTGACAAGCGAAAAGTAACTTAACCATTTTAATATGACCTCAGTGATGCTGATGTTCAATAAACTATCATATTTAAGACATAATCACATATTGCGGTTGTAACCTATTGATTTAAGACTCCATTGGCGAACAAGACTGCCCAGTTGTCTTATCAAGAAACAAATACACACCCAGGTTAAATGATTTAAATTTCTTGACTAATTTAATAGTTAACGAAATTACTTTCGTTTAATTGTTACACATATTTGTTCTTAGTAATGTATACATCTAAGTGGTTGCATTGTTTACCTTCCATATATATTTCTAAATGGCATGCTGTGAGAATAAATACGTGGACCATTCGCATCGGTGGATTTTAAAAAAAATATTTACTGCAGTTTGGTCATAAATAATATATCTATTTTTTTACCTTCCGTGTGAAAAGGCTGGCATTTACATATGCAAAACATTGTCCATAACTTTCTTCTTCTAGAACTTTTATGTTTTGTGTCTCTTATTTTGCAAGCGTCTTGTTTATCTTAAGACATGTTATGCCATAAAAAATATATGCTTTCTTTCGTTTCTTTTTATGCTTCGAATTCGACTTCAGAATGTTCCATTGCACACAACATGTCTTCAAAACCTTGATCAATTCTTTCATATTCTTTTTTTTTAAGACTTTCATTAACTTGGTAATTTATATTTCTGTTCATTTTCTCTGATATGGTTTTAGTAGTTATGGTTATACAGAACATACTTCCTTACAAGTCGTGTCAAAATGCAAACAACAACGGTCCTGATCTGCCGTAGCATGATGTGTATGCAGAACATGGTCTATGTTGTTTGTTCTGCTAAATACTCTTAACAAACTGCACAGACACAGATTTGCAGTGGGACTCATTTTATAACGGAGCCCATATGGTTTGTCATATATGGTTACTCTTACACGACAAATAGGTTGAGTTATTCCTGTAAAAACACCACAGCTGGGGAAGGCCTCACCACCTGTATTCCCATCCTTATCTTTACCACATCTAAAGGTCAACAACAAATTATACCATTTCTAAAGTATATTTGAATGTATATGATATCAAGGGAAGACACTCTTCGGTTGTTGAAATTTTAGCCTGTCTGTTTTGAAAGTTCATCCTCCTAAATACAGAATTAATTTTATTTTTATTTTACACGTTTGTTTATATTATACGTTGAGTTTTAATTATGCTTGTGTGTATGCAATTATATTAAACGCGATCAGATTTGGATTTCATACTTACCGATACAAACTAGAACACTAGAACCTAGTCGCATCCACTTACCAGTTACCATCTGTCATATATATATATATATATATATATATATATATATATATATATATATATATATATATATATATATATATATATATATATATATATATGTGTGTGTGTGTGTGTGTGTGTGTGTGTGTGTGTGTGTTACAGGTATTATTTGTGGATAAGACAACCGCAAAAGACATTTCATGATTCATTTATGGTTGTGTCCTCTTCATTTTTCCCCGTATTTGCTCAAAGACTAATTACATGAAAGTGTTTCCAGAGGTCTTTGTATAAACGATTCCATTAACTTAAAGTGCCTACTGACCATATGATAGACGCCTTAGACTAATTATAACAAGACAACGATTGTTTAGTTGTAATTATTATAATGTTGCCAGCGTAATGCATGGCGACAAAATATTGCAAATTTATGGCAATACCCAAGTCATGTCGAAATCAGTCTCCGTTGAAATGTTTACTAATGTTACAGGATATGCAGATTGTTAAATCAATATTACATTAACTTAAGCCATTTTGTAAGGCAATGATACATCAGTCAATGATACATCAGTCAATGATACATCAGTCATCCCTTCTACCTGGGGTGAATTTCATGAAACAAGATGAGTTATTACATCAGAAGAGTGCGAACAAGGAGGGTACACCTTTGACTAAAACTGCGCTGTTTACATTTATAAATAAGGATCCTTAAGTTGAGCAGGCTTTTGTGTGGATGAATAATGACTCCTAGACAAGCCCTCCTTATTACTGTAAATACATCGCATCGTATTACCGGACCATTGACTGCCTATGGACAAATAAATTAAAGTTTATATTAGGTACTTCTCTAATAGTGGAAATGGACATTGTGGTATTTTTCTTACTTAGCTTTTGAAATTCAAGCTCAGGGTAGGAACAAGCTTCTTTCTTCTTTGATAGGCCAATGCTTATTTATGGAGCTCACTGAAAGGAACCGACAATACCTTTCAGTAAGATTTTCTAGTCCTAATTTATGAAATGTTGTTGGGGATGGGTACGGTAATAACGCATTCAAGCAATCGATTTCGATAAAGTCTATTCTGTGTGTCACTCTACCTTTGCCATGTAGTGGGTGACTATGGGGACACCGAAAGTCAACAGATTATTACAGATAATCCAATCTTGTAGAAGGACAAAAAGTGATTTGCTGTCTCGGGATTAATGTTTGATACAAAATATTGCCACCACTCTGTTGAATAGTATAAGAGTACTGGGAAGGTAAACCTTCTCTAGAATTGAAGTTCATTTATGTTACATCCGGAGGAAGGAAAAAACTAACATCTGGACCAAAATGACGGACCCTGAGATAAGATGTTATATATACAAATGGTTGGAGCCATATTATATTAGGGTTTAAGATATAAACTGTAACAATCACTTTAAATTTAGAAAGCATCATAACATATGCAAGCAAAATATCTTAGAATCAAGCATCAATTATTGTTTTCATACGAAAATAGATGAGATATAAACGAGCTATATAGTCAGCGATACTGACGTGACTTTTATGGATGGAAGGAATAATCAAACAAGTCATTTTACCCATATTGCAATTCCTTTCCATATACAAATGGAAATCTAGATTATTCCGCTTTTTCATCTCACTGATCATTGATATCTAGGCATTTCTCATTGTTCTGTACCATTCCACTTCTGAAAGGATAAACGTCTATACATTTAGAACCACACGTTCATTTGTTAAAGGTAGGTATACTTGAGGTATCAAGCAGAAGAAAGAAAATCTAGATCCATTGTTCCAGGAGGCACAAATAAATTCGATGCTTTAGGAGAGAGGAAAGGTATCCATTGATCTGGCATACAGAAGAGATTCGTTGTTCCGGAATCCCCTTCTTCCACAGCATCCAGCGTTTTAGGAGAGAGAAAGACATATATAAATATTATTAGGGAAAAGAAAAAGAGTCAGGTGTTCTATGGAATATGAAATGCATCAAATATTATGGAAGACAGAGCAAATCAAATACGTATTCTTGTAGGTACAAAAAGTTTCCACTATTCTGGCAGACAGGAAAGACAACATTTTTTCTTTGAGACAAGCATAGTCTGTTGTTGGCTACAGAAAAAGCATTCCAACCAAATAAAGGTGAACGACCCTTTATTTTGCTGTCAAGGATAGTCTCAGTTCATTTCTGCGCATGTCAGGATGTAGAAATTTGGGTTGCAGTAGTTATTTCAAGTCCACATAAGTGTTGGAAAGATATGAAAGTAACCAATATGTTGCTGGTTTTTGACGCATGTAGCTGCTTTTGTGATAATAAGATACTAAAAAGAGAAAGTCGTCGGTGTGTCTATAGAAAGTTTAGAATCGGTATTATTTTTTTTCAAGAACATCGACATTGTGACATTATTTGAAATATTGACTATTACGTGAACCTGTGATTTATCTAAACGCACGAACAGAAGCAATTCGTTCCATTAGTGATACTATCCATACACATAATATGTCGTTCCAAATTTATTAAAAAATTCTTATAGGACGACATTTGAATTGGAATCCAGCAAAATTATTATCTCTGATTCCAATAAGTTGAAAATTAGTTGCATCTCTTTGTCTATTATTCGAAGTTGTCATTAGCAAAATTTGAAATTTTGCATTCTTTTAGACTGTTAATTATTGGAAGGAACAAATTAATACTTATACAACTTTATGAGCTGTTTGATTGCTAGTACAAACGAATTCTTGCTGATACTAGACGAAACAGTAATATCCTCGTTATTGCTAAGAACGATTTGATTGGCATTATTCCTTCCACCATATTATTTCGAGCTTACTTTGAAAAAATATTAACCCGTCTCTCAGATATGAGAATCTTCAAAGAACATTTGCCAGACTTATAAAATTATTTCACGGAATGAATAGGATATGTGATCATGACCGCTTCCCCTTACAGGAATTAAATTCTTCGCTCAAAATGTCAAAAATGAATCGATTTGGAGGAGCAGTTGTTTGCTAATGGATCAATATTATACGGTAGTTTTGTCTTAAATAGTTCTGTCTTGCTCTCGTATCCATCTACAGTTTGAATTAACGATATATAACGATATACTTCAAACATCGTACAAAATCTTGTTTTTCCTGATCAGTACTATTTTTGAAATTATAAGGGAAAACATGGCTAAAGAAGATCAGGATGTGTTTCGTTCCCTAACTTTATACCCGGACTCGTTGTCGAGGAGAAAAACTGTCAGAATTACTGTACCAGAGATCCAGTTCTATGTCAAAGAGGTAAGAATATGAATTGTCCCAAGTTTCATCATTAACAAACTATCATGGTAAAAAAAATGTTTTTGCTTTTTGGGGGTTTTTTTTGGTGTTTTTTATATACAATAACTGACGTAGGTATGGTTTGGATATATAAGAAGTACATGTGAAATTATTGTAGCAAATTTATAGTATCTAAGTAAATGTCTACCGGCCTTCTGCTTCAACTTTTATTCATTTTTGTCATCTCTTTCTTTTAGCATTATGTATGATCATTGGAGCTCTTTAAACCTCCGTCTATGTGTGTGTGTGTGTGTGTGTGTGTGTGAGAGAGAGAGAGAAAGAGAGAGAGAGAGAGAGAGAGAGAGAGAGAGAGAGAGAGAGAGAGAGAGAGAGAAGAGAGAGAGAGATTGTATTTTTTTTTACCACGTACATATAATCACTCACTGATGTTACTGATGTGTAACATAAATTTATCCGTGCGCTTGCGTATAAATGATTTGTTGTGTCAGTTTTGGTATGACGTCGACATGTGAACATTATCTTCTGCAATATTAGAGCGTATATTACAGCATACATCATGCTATTTAAACCAGACACCCAGGACACTCGCGTGATTTTGTCCTCAGTGAAAAAACAGTTATTATTGGACCATTCATAATTGTGTAGGCAAGTGAAAACATAAATCAGAACAGAACATTAGTATATTTCTTAGAATTATAATTTTTTTGACGCCTTATTTTGCATCGACTCTTTTTTATTGGGGGGGGGGTTTCCATTATTGCGTTACAGAATTGTGATAAAAAAACAACACAAACGCCGATAATTCTGTGCAACTAGATTCGCATTTACTGTATGCTTCTTCAGGCACAAAATGTTTGGAAAGAAAATGACGTCTTTACATTTTAAAATAACAAAATTACGTCATTTATGTAACGTCATAAATGATATGCAACATCAATTTAAAAAAAAAATATTGTTTTATAAATTTTATAAAATGAATTGGTTTTAAGGCATTTAAGATACAAATTATCTAACTTGCGAATCCAATAAGTTTCTTTTATGAGACAATTCATGTCTCCATGCACAATATCTACTGGCATGAAAGAAAATTTAAGTAAATAGTTATAGAGAGCCTCAGTTCTCTAATATTTCAACACATGTCAATACCAATAATCACTCTATGTATGTAAGTGCGTATGTATGTGTGTGCATGCGTGCGCACGTGTACTGAAATGACCAGTACAGTTAGGAAATACACGTTTTGAACATAAAATTTAATGAAGTTCTTGATATAACGTATAAGAACCCCTACCTCTGTTTTGGATATGAAACTTTGTCTCAGAATTGGTCTCGCTTGTATTCATCTTATACGTGAATAAAAATGGTGATGACACTCTTCAAATAAATCAAAAATATATTTATTATTCCAGTGTCTTTTCTAAAGGCGGGGATATTGTGATAGATTTCGTCTTTACGTTACAAGAATCTAAGTCTTACAACAATGTTACGTTACAAGAATCTAAGTGTTACAATAGTCTTAGGTAAAAAGAATTTAACTGTCAAAACGCTGTTACGTTACAAGAATCGCTTTCTTAACAGTTGAAATCATTGCAAAAGTAATTAAATAGTACAGCCCCGACATAGCGCAAGTCAAGCCAGTTACAGAACAAAGTAAGAATATGAAATGACAGAACCTTACAAATAACTTCACTTCACTGACGCATTAGATGGCGCACTTGGGTACAACATTCGCGGTAGGTTGATTGATTATTGACAGATTCATTCTAAAACAATCACTATTAATCTTTGCATCAGACAGGGAATTTGATAAGCTTTGAAATAAAGCCTGCTATCTTTCGTATGTTTACGTATAGGATAAACCATACAAATTACGCAAGTACCTATAATATCATCTCTGCATGTATATGGCCTAAACCTTGAACATCAAGTTACTAATCGCTCTTCAAGAAAACACACTGATCTTGAGGAATCAAAAGACAGCAATTTATGATAACGAAACATTCGCAGGAAGAAAGGTCAGAGGAATGGGTACAGTTTTGTAAAGGATTTCACTGTCAGAATTCGCAAGTGAATTTCTGTTAGCAGTGCTTGTGAAAACAGCCGTAAAGCAGAGAAACAAAATCTGCTGTCTGAAAAAGGCAATGAGAAACTCCTTTAGAATTAAGTAATATTCTTAATTGGCACGACAGGTACCTGAAAATAAGATAGAACTGATATAAACAAGCCTCTCTCTCTCTCTCTCTCTCTCTCTCTCTCTCTCTCTCTCTCTCTCTCTCTCTCTCTCTCTCTCTCTCTCTCTCTCTCTCTCTCTCTCTCTCTCTCTCTCTCTCTCTCTCTCTCTCTCTCTCTCTCAATTGTAGTTCCGAACGGTGGTTTATCATATACAAGGTCTTCAAAAAAGAACAAAGAAAATTCTTGAAACTTATAGCAAGTAATGATTTTCCATTTGCTTTACTTTTAATACATATACAGCAAGCTTAATGTTTTTGTTAATTTCAGAGACCAAACAATTAACTAATATTTTTTGAAACTGCCCAAATAGAACACAATAATACATTTCATTGCAAATACTATACAATCCGTGCGGGGGCAGAGTGATCAACTACTGATATAAAAGAGCTTGTGACATTAATTTTTGATTCTTAGTATTGACTTGTCTGTTTTTTGAACTTGAATGCCTTTATTCAATTCACAATGAACATTTATATTAATTGAAATTGAACACGAAAAGGAGAGACTGCACAAGTTTTAACATCAATGATATTTAAGCAGTTTATGTTATTTTTCTCCTCGTATCGAAATTTGATCATCCTTTTGTGTACCAGTGTGCAGTCATTTGATTATAGAGCGTGTCCATCCCGAATACGGAAAAAATTCGTGACTTTACAAATATCCTTATATAGGGTATAGGATATTTTTTATAAAAAAAACTGTCGGATATATATATATATATATATATATATATATATATATATATATATATATATATATATATATATATATATACATATATATATATATATATATATATATATATATATATATATATATATATATATACACATATATATATATACATATATATATATATATATATATATATATATATATATATATATATATATATATATATATATATATATACATACATATATATATATATATATATACACACACACACACACATATATGTATATATATATATATATATATATATATATATATATATATATATATATATATATATATATATATATATATATATATATATATATATATTAGTGTGGGTTTTGTGGATGTGAAGAATGTTTTGTAAGAGACAGAATTTTTAATTATATGGCGGATACAATAATTTCTTTCAAATGATTGCAAAATGCTATTGATTTTCAAGTCAATATATCCATAGAAATTACTTAAATATAATTTTCCAACTCGTCATGAGTTATTTACAATATTTAGTCTTTTTTTATAAAAAAAACCCCCCAAATTGTTGGGATATCACAAAGCAGTCGGTTCCCCACCGCCGTTTATCCTCTTATAAGAACTATTTTACTGAGATGTTTCCAAATAATTTGTTTATAATTTATGAGATTTTTGTGTCAGTATTTGCTCTGAAATCTAAGAATAGTTATTTTTCAACTTGTCTTTATATATATATATATATATCTATATATATATATATATATATATATATATATATATATATATATATATATATATATATATATATATATATATATATATATATGTGTGTGTGTGTGTGTGTGTGTGTGTATAACAGTGAAGATTTTTGTTTTCTTTGTTCGCTTTATTTGTTGTATTTTTTAACAGTCGTATATCAGAAAGACATACATGCACAGAGGTATTATTTACGAATCATATTTATCTGGCAGTATTTTAAAATGTTTTTTTTTTGTTTCTAAACATTTTACAGAATATAAATTTGTAAAACGTTTAAAGTTTCTGTACCATTCCAACCACCTTGATTTTGTTATATCAAAATTATTTTATTTCTGATTATTGATGAAAAATATGTAGCGTTCTCATTTGGTTTCTCCACCTTATAAACAACGTTATGACACTTACTGGTGGGTTTGGTGTTTCCTACAACGAAATATAAATAGCTGCTCAGTTTTATTCTTGAAAATGGATTTAAATTTCAAAGACCACTGTCTTTAATTGTTGAAGTCTTAGGCATAAAACAATATAAATTGGCAAACCTGGCCAGATATCAAGGTTACACAGATCAGAACTGCAAGACAAAAATCTAGGTAGGTAGCCTTTCTAATTGACGCATTAGATAATGTACAGATTTACTTTATTTAAGTGTGTTTGATTACATAGTGTCATATAAAGGCTTAAAAGTGTAATTAATTAAACTTTGCCCCAGACAGTTAATTTGCAAGGCATTTGTTTATAAAAAAAAAACAATCGCCATTTTATTTTTAAAGGACAAATCTTTATTGGATCAGACATGCAAAATACGTAAGCACCTGCCATGGCACACCTGTAAAACCATCTCTTCATGCAATCTATGTATACATGACATATCAATTAATGCAAGATATTAATTTTGTTTTAAGAATATGACATTAATATTGAGTACAAAAAAACAGAAGTAAAGAATGACACATGCACAGGAAGAAATTAAATAGTAAGACAGTTTCTGTAACACGTAAACGAGCTGTAATATATTGCTATTGAAGCGATTCAAGTGCTTATTTTTTACATTTTAAAGAAAGGTGTGTGATCGTGTTTGTGCATTAGCTGCTGCATACTTGGTCAACGCAGGTGGACTATAATGCCCTCGATTGTACTGAAATCTAACTGCACAATTTGCTAACAAACTATCCGCAGTGTAATAAAGACAAAGAAATCGATGTTATCCAAACCTACATAGACCACAACACAATCTCAACGCCGTATAATAAAAAGAACGAAATCGATATTATCCAAACCTACATAGAACACGACAAAATTCTCTCTGCCGTATAATAAAAGCAACGAAATCGATATTATCCAAACCAACACAGAACACGACGCAACCTCACTGCCGAAAAACAAAACAAAAACACAAAAAAAAACAACGAAGTCTATATTATCCAAACCTACATAGAACACGACAGTCTCACTGCCGTATAATAAAAACAACGAAATTAATTTTATCCAAACCTGCAGAGTACACGACTGATATCAATTAGACAGTGGACAGTCCAAATTGACATTTCTAACGACGTTCATACGAAGCATATTTCTTAATAGATAATAAGATTAAAATTTTGTAGGTAAACTCTCTCTCTCTCTCTCTCTCTCTCTCTCTCTCTCTCTCTCTCTCTCTCTCTCTCTCTCTCTCTCTCTCTCTCTCTCTCTCTCTCTCTCTCTCTCTCTCATTTGTCACATTCCACATTTCTTAACTATCCCATAATAATTTCCATGAAATATGTGCCTGATAAAAACCGTGCTTTAATTTTAGACTCACAGAGTAGAAAGTTTTAATTAGCTACAAAATGAGATTCTTGTGACGTAAAGCAAGATAAACTAGTATATGTAATAAGCAATGCAATGCTATTAGCGAGTGACATTAGAACTTATTCTAAACTGCTGTCGATAACTTTTATTATTGTCAGAATGGTGTAATGCAAGATGACGTTAGTCAGATAATTAAATACATTGTCATTAGAAGAAAAAAAAATAGTTGATGATCACGTTGCATGGCATGTTTGTCCTTGGCGTTATGTGTACTGTACACGCGAACCCATTGCATTAACACTCTCCATGGAATCGTATACTTTCTCTATACAGGTTAGTTAGCGAGTGGACTGAGGATTTAGGTAGCTAACAAGTGTACCTAATGTATAAACATATTCGAGACTAAATATTTCTCAATAATCTCCATGATTAAATCAATCTGAGATTTTCTTTGAATTAGTTTGGATTAGCAGGACATTGGTAAATAACATGTGTTTCTGAATTTTATGAATGCCACAAAAGTAACTGACTTCACCCAATAAATGGGTACCCCTACCCAAAAAATAAAACTTTGCGAGAGAGCATTTTAAATATAAATATCACTGATTCAATTTCATATATCGATTATATGTTCATCCTGCAAAACATGCAATCATGTTGTATGCATTTATTTCCCATCAAATCAAGACAATCAAATTTATATCCTCCAAATTGATTATAACTAATGTGTCTATTTGGGCTCACACGTCCAGCAGCTGACATCAACACTGGGAATATTTTATTCAGTTTGCGACAAAAGCTCGAATGTCGTGAAATTATGGCTGCCATCTTTGTCATGCTTAGGATGTGATTCCTTAATTTCGGGATAACGGGTGTCAAATTAGAAAGGGTTCTGGGTGACATAGTCCGTTAAATTTAGCTAGGAAAGCGAGGATAACGTAGCATTGCCAACAATCGGCGGCTAATATCTGCCCTTTGACATAATGTACAAATTGATATTCATTCTTAAATAGTGATAAGTTCGTGGTTTTTGGATTTTTAAAATGATGTTTATAAGTGTAAAACTTAAACAACATGCATTCAATTTATGTTTTAGCTAAATCCGTAGCTATTTTGCTCTTCATTGAACAGTAAGTGGCGTCACTAGGGTTGGTGTCACCAGTGCGGTAACTCATGTTGTCACCCCCATGGACATCCTTCCTGAACAAAAATTCAAATATTTTTGGATAGTCGTGTGCAGTAACTCGTAGTGTCATCCCCATGGACCTCCATCCTGCACAAAAATTCATTAAGTTCACAGTCATATACGGTAACTCATGGTGTTACCCTCATCGACCTCCTCTCTCTCTCTCTCTCTCTCTCTCTCTCTCTCTCTCTCTCTCTCTCTCTCTCTCTCTCTCTCTCTCTCTCTCTCATGTTGTCACATGCTGCGGTCCGTACCCTCCCCCCAGTAACGCTAGTGTATGATATTACGAGCAAACTAGAGGATTAAACCAGACTGTCATTTTTACAAACATTCAATTACCTCTATTATCTGGGTACTAGAATATTTCAAGCGTACATTTCAAGTTTGAAATTGTTGTCATCTTATGTAAACTTACTGTAACAGTTCGAGCTTTGTTAAGTAATTGCTCACACATTGATTTTGGTACACAAAAGGCTCAAGTTCTGGCTTCTTAGGTCAATGTAACGTATAGACTAATTTCACCATTAAAATGTCAATATACTTCTCCCCACTGAACATGACGACAAACGTACCATTCAGGATAAATTTAGACATTTCCTGCATCATTCCAGAACAAAAGTCGTTATCAATTAAAAATAGCACAAGTCGCCCACTTGTTTATGACATAATTTTAAATTAAAAATGTTTCTCATTGCTATATGTTACTCTTATTGTGGTATACTGCTCGTTGTACATCTTTGACTGTATAATATGAGCACGTATCAATAGTGATCACTGTTACATATGGACTAGTTTTATTTGCGTATTAAAAAATAAACAAACAAAACAACAAAAAGCTAATGGATTTTTCTTAACGCTAAACAAACATCAATTATTCGCAAGCAATAATTAATGTTCATTGATCCGGTTTTGTTTTGGTACTTATCCCAAGCTTGCAGGCTTTGGTAAAGTTTTATCCAATTGGTGAAAAATAATAAAATAATTGTCCTTATTTTCAGCGAGACTTATTGCAGGTACGAACGAAATGCCTTGCACATTGCAAGAAGCAGATGTGAATGACTTAAAGGAGAATGACGGGGAAGACCTTTTATGTGTTCTCTTCTCTACTGATCTATACAAGATCATTATAAAAAGCTGTATCAATAATGTGCATAGCCTTGGGAGTTAAAAGTGAGATTGCAATTACTGTGCTGACCTTAGGCCCATAATTTTAATACTAGTTGGTAGTGTCGTATTCAATACGTATTCAATGAGCGTCCATTCATGATTTCTAGTCTTTTTGGAAGAAAGAGTATCCTCGTATTAAAGGCACCAACTTGCCTTATGAAGTACTAGTATATTCGAGAACATTGCTACACTTACCAATAACATGGACTTAATTTGTAAATTATTTAAAAACTGCATAAAGTAAACTCGGGACTTCTGACCGATCTTAATGTTTCTACATGATCGTTTTGTTGCAAAATATCATAATGACATAGTCATTACCAAGTAACACAGGAATTGCTTTAAGAATGACTTGTATGTATCATTTGTGGGCACCTTTTGACTTTTTTTTTTATCTGATGTAAAAGATATTTTGTCAGTAATTAGCACCACTCTTAAAACCTTTGCTTTTAGATAACAGTTTTGAAATATAGCACCTCATATAGAGCCCCTCCTATAACAGATACAAGTTTGAATGATCAATCACTTACGATATGAAGTATTACAGTATTGCTACAATTTCATGTGTAATCGTTGTTGCCCACGTAAACTGTGGAAATAATGACAACTGAAATAGACAAGTGTTGTATATATATATATATATATATATATATATATATATATATATATATATATATATATATATATATATATATATATATATATATATATATATATATATATGGTAACTGATATCTCTGAAAACTTAATCAACCTTACTTTGCATCCCGTCGGCAGTGTTCCAGTTATCAAGATGGCCGCTATGTCAAGTGGAAAAAAAACGTAGCATCACCACAGTAAACGTATCCTTAATGTGCCTTTACGTCGTCTATATTTTGTTTTGTGACCTTTTGACATAAAGTCTTGTTTGCAGTGTTTGTGCGTTTGGCTGGTTACATATCTGAATTAGAAGGAAAAAAATCAGGTAAGTTTCCCAGGTGTGGAGAGCAGATTTTCTGATAGTCCAAGGTTGGGTGAGATAGGGGTTCTGCTGATGCACAGGTTCACCGTCATCTAACTATAGCCAGGGCTTGTTTGGACATATACGTTTCAACGGGTGTCAATATACTTATCACTGTTTACGTTACCGTCCACGAAGGTCCGACTACCTATACCTTCTAAGGTTAATACAACCTTAAACCATCAACATCAGCTAGCTTTTCCTGGGACAAGACTGAAACATTTTTCTGTGTGTAGGATGGGGGGAGGGAAGGAGGGACAAAAACAAAACGTACAAAAGTTTCAAGCAGAGCAATTCTTTAAGTTCTCTGTTTGGCTGTTTGTTTGGTTCACAGAATCCTTCCATCTATCTTACATAGTGCAGAATGACCCTTCAACACTACACTGCAGTAGCTTGTCTTTAGACAGTCGTGAAAATGTTGTTTGTTTTGTTTTGTACAATAGTTGCTCAGATGCCCTCAGGTGAGTTTCCGTTCCCAGGTTGTACGAAATACAGTAAGAAAAACTAGGTTAGACAGTTGCCATCTTTATATCTCAAAATGGCGTTAGACTGTAAAAACAATGATCAACCTCTCGAAAATCTCGCCTATATTTTACAAATCGGGTCCTTCCTTCCAGATCACTACAATTTTTATTAGGCACGCTATTCAGAAGAAAATGTATCTAAATTTCATATAAGTGTGAATGTGAAACGTATTCTGGGAAGAGATAATGGGAGGGAAGTTTACGGCGTGTAGAACTCGTGTCATAACTGAATACTGTTCTTAGATCTTTTGTCGCTCTGAGGCGTACAAAGTGTTTGATTACTTTCTTTATGTATATCTTAATGACTTCCGTCCATAAATGTTCTTCTTGTCAGAGAATAAAATCTGGGAAGGACAAAATAATTTCTTTCACTTTTTGTATTGCAATTATTATCGCACGTTATGCTCTCGTAGCTAGAATCATGCGAACTGAGTCATAAAACCAGCATAAAATGTAGTGTTCAGGACACCAAAATGTCATTCTAAAATTATATTTCTAACTTTTTGTATCTATAGCCGATCGTATCATTTATTTTGATCGATTGTCGTATTTACGATTAATCGGGACAGTCATATAGACGATACAAATTCTGAAAAGTACTTATTTTAAAAATAGACACAATTCAACGTAGCGTCTGTTCTATTTTGGTGTTGGAAACAATACCTGCATTTTTTAAAATGGGTCAAAAAGTGGACACGACGTGGAAAGAATAACTTCTGCCATCTTAAAAATTAAAGTTTTGTCATCTGAATGCACTAATCTCATTACCTACAAACAGTGAGACGACTGCTAGCATGGGCTTTGTATAAGTGTAATAGAATTTGACATTAGGCACTTTGTCTTGTGGGACTTGCTCCCACAAACCTGATTAAAATCTATATAGTATGTACAGACTTGTAGTTAAATTAACGCAAAACTTGTTTTATGCCAAATTTGTAGGCGGTACTGTTTTTAAATTTTCAATTAATATTCTTAAATAAGTACCAAGGGTTTAAAATTTTAAAAAGTTCTATTCAATTAGCCAGCTTTTGCAACTGACTAGATTTATTTGTGAGTTTTCGCCTTCTATCGGATTGACATACGAACGAGATGTGGTTCATTCATTGATGAACACCTGATCATACATAGGTTTGAAAACGTGCTTTCTTTTCAAAACGTTCAAAACCATTTTTCCCAAATGACTGAAGCTACTGGTTCTCTAACTCGTGAAATGTTAACATGAATCTGGATAAAGTTGAAAACAACATTGCAGCAACAGAACAACATATACCAGGAATGTAGATTTTTTTTATCATATGACCAACCCAAATCTCAAAACACGGGATAAGCACGGAAACTGTATGAACCTGATATTAAATGGATTTATAAATTCATTTAAATTTATCAAAATGTGTCAACTCCTTTTCGAAACGTAATTTTACAAATAAAACATTAAGACTAGATTTTACAAGTCAACACAATTCAAATAATTAAAATTAATAATAGTACAGAAGAACATAGAAAAGAGCACATAATATGTAACACGGCAGGAATCGTATCATTATTTCTGTTGGATATGCATATGTATTGTAACGCATAAGTAACGGCACACGTATTATGTGGCAAATAATACATATATGTTTCGTCAAATTTTCAGGTCAGTAAGTATCACGTGCTAGACATCCAACTTCCCTTAGCGTGATGGATATATTTAACTTTGCAGTCAGAAGTCTAGTGATTGGCCGTGATATTCAAAATGTCACGGAATAAAGTTGAAATGCTACTATCATGGAATCCTCGAATAATTTTCCAAACTTCATGATGGATTATCCCCTCCACCCACTGAAATCTTTTGCAAAAATATGTTTTAGATGTTTTAAATTTTGATTTCTGATTGTGTGAAAAGTGAATCAACAAAAGAAGGTACGCATGAGATCAAACTCCAATAAGAGACTTTAAAAAATGATTATATTACAAATGATTTTCAAATTAGAGGGTTCAAGTGAAATTGGGGGACAAAATTAAAGAGGTTTGGGGCACTAGCAACAAGGTTTATTATCAAGTTTTGGTTTACACATTCATTCCCCAAACTGGATATCTGCTAGTCAATATATTTTACAGACTTTACAAGATAGCTCAGACATTTTACATAGATCATGCTTGGTGTGTACTATATCTTATAAGCTTAAAATATATCTTATAAACTTTATGAAATATCTCTGTTTATAAGATATATTATTTATTTTACAAGATACCATACTAGATATCTTATAAACAATATCATATATATAAAAACTTTACATAGCTAGCGAAATATGGTGCAAGAATGACATACAATAAAAAGACAGCGGCATAACGACTTCCCAAGTACTCCCGCAACTGCAGGGGATGGCTGGGAAGGCCACTCAACATTTATTTTATGCGAGGGTGACCCAGAATTAAGTTTACACCCCAACCCCCGCCTTCTGAAAATAATTCTGCAGGCGGCCGTGCCTGCAATGCCACTGGGTAAAAAGCATCACAGTGTGACGACACAATATGTAGATATGTAACATTTGAAATCTGACTGAATTATGACCTAGACGGAGTTTGCATCACATTTCATTTTCTAAAACTAAAATATTTGTATTTATCTTTTCAGATACAGGAATGTCAAGAGATGTGCTCAAAACTGAAGCTTGACAGGCCAATTTCATACAGTGTTCCAAATACACCATTTCCATTACTGCGCAATCGAACGATGCTGCTTAGCAGTGAGACACGTTTACCAGCTTATGGGACTTCAAAATTTCGGCCGATTTCTCTTCGATCGGCACCTGTGCTGGCATGGGAAGACTCTGAAATTCACGTGGAGGTGGGTAACCATGAGCATGATAACAATTCGGCCAGTGATAAGTCAGTAAGTGAATATGGTCATCATAGTGACGTATACCACAGTAACCATGTTAAAACAAATCAGACCCAGAAAAGGAATAAAATGGACCCGTTGCGATTGAGTGAATACCTTAAAGAACATGGATTTGGCTATCCCTTATTATTGACATCTTCACACAAACAAAGAAGAATGTCTGCAGTGCTACCACCTGGAGTAAGGGCCCGAAAATTGCCTTCTAATCCTTCCAAAAGAGAGAAAATAAAGGGTAGAGCAAGGTTGGACCAGGAAATAGCTAATATGAGAGCCATGGCTTTTTGTGAGCAGCAGACACCAAAGGTGTTCCGAACGGCCTCAGCCAACATGGAGAATAGGGATGTGCAGTTTGTAGAGGACGAGATGCGTGAGCATCTGCACACTGAGGAAATGATAGAAGATGACACAGGAAGTGTTACAATGATGCCCATCAGAAAAGATGAACTTTTCAAAAGGATTGATACATGGTTGGAAGGTGTTTGTGATGCCTTTAGAACAAATACTTCAAAAGAAAATACACAAAAGCAGGGGTGAACATAAATCAATGTATGACGTGGCCTCATTACGAGGGCTCAAAAGCCATGCCTGAAAACTGATGTGCTCATATATTTTTCTGAAGTTAAACATTTTTATATTTACATTTCTTTCATATAAACTGCAACATTAAGCTCTTGAGGGAGTTTTTTCTTCTGCAGTTTGTCGTAGGTACATGTCGCTAATAGCAAACAGAAAAGGTAACTGTTGTTTAAGTCCGCTACCTCGAAAGATTATTTTCACCGTAATGTTCAATCCAAAAATAAAAACATACAGATATTAAATTTTGAAGTAAATCTAGGCACTTGAAATATAACAGTTTAAGAGTGCGGCTAGGATTTAAACAACACACCGAATGTTCGATTATGCTAATCTTTCATTTACCTGATTTAGATGTCATCAGTGTTTTAAACATTCGACTTTCACTTAACTTTCGTGCTTTGAAGTTAAGTCCGAGTTTCATGCAAGACAAAGTTGGAAAATACAATTTCAAGCCACAATAGTAGTTTGATCGATACTAAAAAAGTAACTTTAAGTAAGTACTGACTGCATTATTAAATTGTTTTACTAGAAAAAGAGTTGAAAAAGGCTGTTGTACTTTTTCCGAATTAATCTAAAACATTTGGGATTGTATTATGTTGTTTTTTTTCCTCATCAACTTTTATTTAGTTGGACCATGAGCCGGCCACACTAAATTCAGTTCCCGGTAGAAATATCAGTGTAGTATTGATTTTGAGAGATGCTGCGTTTCTTTTGAAGATGCATACATTTTTTAAATTGTAGAGTTAGCTAGGACAAGCTGGGAAATCAAACATAAAGATGATAATGAGTCAAATAGAATGACACAAGTGATGTAGATCGTATTAATTAATTTAATTATAAACTCCTAAACGTACCAACACACTATCATATGTAGTACCCTAATAAACAAAGTTAAACATGAACATTAAAGTATATTCCCTTACTCTCTGAAAATGTAGTTGATTAGTTTTGCGTGAAAGTTTTTTTTTCAATGAATGTAGTGATATGCGTTATGTGTAATACTGAATTCATCAAACGCCTTATAAATATTGATTTTTATTATAACAAATTTATGTGTAAATAAGGTGAGGAAAATTAAATATAATAATGAAAATAATTAGCCGAAAACTCGGCAAAACTTGTAAACAAATATTAATAACAACGATATAAAAATATTTTTAACATTTGAACATAATAGGTTTCCTGAATAACGATCATAAAAGATTTTATCGTGAAGGTTTCCTTTGACGTTCCCGCCTAATAAGAATACCAACCCTGAATAATTATGTCAGGTACGAGTTTATCTATCATGGTGTTGGATGAACAAAAGAAGACTCAAACTACACAATTTTCAAATGAACGAAGCAGTGATAACAACATGTTCAAGAAGACTACAGTTAGGGGAGTGTTTGACTTAATACCAAAACCGTTTTCAGTGTAAGCAGTTGTTTTTTTGAGACAATCAGCAAATACTCCAAGATCATTATAACAAGCTTATCAGAGGAACAGACACTTTTCAAAATAGTGGCCTGAGCTAGGTTTGAGCAGTTTAAATGTAATAAACACATGGATCGTGTAAAAAAAAAGAACATCTAAAACTACAATAACGTTATTCAACAAGTAGTGGGACACCGTTACCTAATTTTGGTATAGTTGTTCTACTCTTCTTGTGATTCATCCACCGAGTTATTTTTAATGAAGAAAATACAGCGTTATATATATATATATATATATATATATATATATATATATATATATATATATATATATATATATATATATATATATATATATATATATATATATATATATATATATATATACACATACATACATACATACATACATACATACATACATACATACATACATACATACAAGCGAACCACAGAATAAACGACCGAACTAACCAATCAAGAAGCTCCCAAACACAAGTCCGTAGGTCCTGAGATAACATTCCCCAGTCCCTGAAGAAGTCATAAAAGAGCTATTTCGCCTCACAGGTATAGGGTTAAAACACTCACACTAGACCCTCGTCTAAGGTTCGTTTCAAGAGGCCCAGCGCGGCCGAGCGGTTCAAGGCCCCACGTGGCCAAGTGGTCTAAGGCCCCGCGTAGCCGAGCGGTTTAAGGCGCTTACCTTGACCGATCACTCGCATCTAACCTCTGTACGCGTTGGTTAGAGTATCTGGCTAGTCCAATGTAGATATACGAGAAATTTTGGTAGCTAACGAGTGCCATGCTTAGAAAGCTAGCAGTAGATGTAGCTGTATGGCTTAAATTTGAGCAAAGCTAGATGTAATAGTAGTTGTAGTGATTCAATTAGAGCAAAGCTGGCTGTAATAGTGGTTGTAGTGATTCAATTAGAGTAAAGCTGGCTGTAATAGTGGTTGTAGTGATTCAATTAGAGCAAAGTTGGCTGTAATAGTGGTTGTAGTGATTCAATTAGAGCAAAGCTGGCTGTAATAGTGGTTGTAGTGATTCAATTAGAGTAAAGATGGCTGTAATAGTGCTTGTAGTGATTAAATTAGAGCAAAGCTAGATGTAATAGTAGTTGTAGTGATTCAATTAGAGCAAAGCTGGCTGTAATAGTAGTTGTAGTGATACAATTAGAGCAAAGCTAGATGTGATAGTAGTTGTAGTGCTTAAATTAGAGCAAAGCTAGTTGTAATAGTGGTTGTAGTGATTCAATTAGAGCATAGCTGGCTGTAATAGTGGTTGTAGTGATTCAATTAGAGCAAAGCTGGATGTAATAGTAGTTGTAGTGATTCAATTAGAGCAAAGCTAGATGTAATAGTAGTTGTAGTGATTCAAGTAGTGATTCAATTAGAGCAAAGCTGGCTGTAATAGTGGTTGTAGTGATTCAATTAGAGTAAAGCTGGCTGTAATAGTGGTTGTAGTGATTCAATTAGAGCAAAGCTGGCTGTAATAGTGGTTGTAGTGATTCAATTAGAGCAAAGCTGGCTGTAATAGTGGTTGTAGTGATTCAATTAGAGCAAAGCTAGATGTGATAGTAGTTGTAGTGATTCAATTAGAGCAAAGCTAGTTGTAATAGTGGTTGTAGTGATTCAATTAGAGCAAAGTTGGCTGTAATAGTGGTTGTAGTGATTCAATTAGAGCAAAGCTGGCTGTAATTGTGGTTGTAGTGATTCAATTAGAGCGAAGCTGGCTGTAATAGTGGTTGTATTGATTCAATTAGAGCAAAACTTGCTGTAATAGTGGTTGTAGTGATTGAATTAGAGCAAAGCTAGATCTAATAGTAGTTGTAGTGATACAATTAGAGCAAAGCTAGATGTAATAGTAGTTGCAGTGCTTAAATTAGAGCAAAGCTATTTGTAATAGTGGTTGTAGTGATTAAATTAAAGCAAAGCAAGCTGTAATAGTAATTGTAGTGCTTAAATTGGAGCAAAGCTAGCTGTAATAGTGGTTGTAGTGCTTAAATAGAGAAAAGCTAGATGTAATAGTAGCTGTAGTGCTTACATTAGAGCAAAGCTAGCTGTTATAGTGGTCATAGTGATTAAATAGGAGCAAAGCTAGATGTAATAGTAGTTGTAGTGATTTAATTAGAGCAAAGCTAGCTGTAATAGTGTTTGTACTGCTTAAATCAGAAATACTAGCTGTAATAGTAGTCATAGTGATTAAATAGGAGCAAAGCTAGCTGTAATTACAGTTGTAGAGATTAAATAGGAGCAAAGCTAGCTGTAATAGCAGATGTAGTGGTTAAATAGGAGCAAAGCTAGCTGTAATAGCAGATGTAGTGGTTAAATAGGAGCAAAGCTAGCTGTAATAGCAGATGTAGTGGTTAAATAGGAGCAAAGCTAGCTGTAATAGCAGATGTAGTGGTTAAATAGGAGCAAAGCTAGCTGTAATTATAGTTTTAGTGGTTAAATAAGAGCAAAGCTAGCTGTAATTACAGTTGTAGAGATTAAATAGGAGCAAAGCTAGCTGTAATAGCAGATGTAGTGGTTAAATAGGAGCAAAGCTAGCTGTAATAGCAGATGTAGTGGTTAAATAGGAGCAAAGCTAGCTGTAATAGCAGATGTAGTGGTTAAATAGGAGCAAAGCTAGCTGTAATAGCAGATGTAGTGGTTAAATAGGAGCAAAGCTAGCTGTAATAGCAGATGTAGTGGTTAAATAGGAGCAAAGCTAGCTGTAATTATAGTTTTAGTGGTTAAATAAGAGCAAAGCTAGCTGTAATTACAGTTGTAGAGATTAAATAGGAGCAAAGCTAGCTGTAATAGCAGATGTAGTGGTTAAATAGGAGCAAAGCTAGCTGTAATAGCAGATGTAGTGGTTAAATAGGAGCAAAGCTAGCTGTAATAGCAGATGTAGTGGTTAAATAGGAGCAAAGCTAGCTGTAATAGCAGATGTAGTGGTTAAATAGGAGCAAAGCTAGCTGTAATAGCAGATGTAGTGGTTAAATAGGAGCAAAGCTAGCTGTAATTACAGTTGTAGAGATTAAATAGGAGCAAAGCTAGCTGTAATAGCAGTTGTAGTGGTTAAATAGGAGCAAAGCTAGCTGTAATCACAGTTGTAGTGGTTAAATAGGAGCAAAGCTAGCTGTAATTACAGTTGTAGTGGTTAAATAGGAGCAAAGCTAGCTGTAATTACAGTTGTAGTGGTTAAATAGGAGCAAATCTAGCTGCAGTAGTAGTTTTATTTATTTAGAGCAAAGCTAGCTGAAAGAACAGTTATAGTGATTAAATTAGAGTAAAGCTAGCTGTAATAGTGGATGTAGTGCTTAAATTAGAGCAAAATATATATGTAATAAGAGTTATACTGACTAAATTAGAGCAAAGCTAGCTGTAATAGTGGTTATAGTGATTAAATTAAAGCAAAGCTAGTTGTAATAGTTGTCATAGTGATTAAATTTTGAGCAAAGCCAGCTGTAATAGTAGTTGCTGTGCTAAAATTAAAGCAAACGGTAGTTGTATTAGTAGTTATAGTGAATAAATTATAGCAAAGGCTAGTTATAGTACTTAAACTAAAGCAACATCATTCTCCACTAACATTAAGCTTTGAATTTCTTAATACTGTAGCTTTTATATGAGCACCACAAATGGTATTGTGTACATATTTTCTCCTATTTATATTCATGTACAATTTTAGGTCATTCATGTACAATTTTAGGTCATAACTAAAATTCATCATTGTATCATATTTTTTATTTTGAATTCAGACTTGTCTGTAAACAGCATATATTTAGATCAAACAGCACAGATCCAGAAAAAAATAGCATAGATCCAGAAATAACGTCCAAGTAATGTGACGAGTAATCCGACTCTAGGCCTTTCACTCCACCTAACACCTGAAGCCATCCGAATAAATCCCAATCATCCAGCACATTTTATATAAATATTTCATCTTACATGTTCAATCTAGTTTTTGATTCATATGTTCAGTCGGTATATCCATAATGTGTACTCAATAAAAGTTATGTAGGCGTTTTCAATAACGTATGCTCATCTGAACCCTACCGAAATATTGAAAATCATGATTTACTTTGAATTACATTAAAATTGTGGCCCTGAAAATAGTAAAAAAGATTGAAACGGTGGTATGATATAAAAAATGAAGACCGCATTCGAACTTTCCTGCGAGCCGTGGGAACTCATTTGATATAACGTATGAAGACGACTCATTCAGGGGGCCCGAGTAGCCGGTGTGGTCTAAAGTGCAGTCCATTACGGATCACTGCCATCTCTCTGTCTGCGTGAGTTCGACTCTAGGATTAGGCGAAAGTGGATATGTGGGAAAACTTGCCAGTAGTTTCGTGTGGGTCGATGGTTCTTTCCGGTGATTTTCTGGTTTCTTCCTCCACCTTTAATAATGGCCGCCATGTATAGCCTATTGTGTGCTGAAAAATGTCGTTAAGCCCCACAACAGCAACAACTACAACAACAACAATGACTCATTCAGACGGCTTTGGTGTATCCCTTTGCCAATATCAAACTCGTTCTTTCCACCTTTCTCAATCCAAGTCTTCTGCTGCTTTATTGTCGGATTTGATATAAACAGTTAAATATGGTATCTAGTAATTTATTTATAAGCCTGGTGTTGAGACAATTTGCAATTCTCAATGATATATATCCCCCTTGTGTCTTTAAAATGGACCATACTTTGTGCTGAAGAAGCCAGCCTCCTTGAGCAGTGGCCAGAACGTAGGGGTAGGGATATCGCTGTACAATGAGAATATGTATGCACTAAGTATTTTAGAACGTGCCAGTCTAACAGACATGCATGCTTTTTAGATGTTCATCTCCATCTCATTTAACTCGTCTTCAGCAAAATAGCCAGCTATGTCATTGCCACGAGCATATCCATTCCTTGATGCATCATACTTCATGTTTAAGAAGTGGAAACATCATGGCGACATCAAAGCGGCATCGAAAACCTTGCAGCTGTAAGTTATATTAACGTCCTTTTGTCCTGGGATCGTGAACCCTAACAAGATTTTGGTCATTAATATCAGTGTGAATAATACCTGTTTAGGATCACACTAGACCATGAATTCATACATATTTTGCCAAACAGCCATTCTTTTTGTGCAATGGGGCATAATAAATAATGTGCAGTGTGTGTGCATGTTGTGTGTTCCTCCTCCTCCAACTTATATCCCTCTTCTCTACGTCGACTACACTTTGTCGGCTCCGACTTCACTGTCAGTCTCACTTCCATCTCCCTCTTAGAAACTCGGGACCAGGAAACTTGCACCGGAAGTTTTCCTTCGAAAAGCTTCCTGTGAAAACACAAGGATGGTACATTATTGTCCTCAGCGCATACATCTCACACTACACACAGCCTATCATCAGATAACGGCTAGTAGATTTCACCGGTCACGCATTCATTCACACCGAAATACACATACGTTCGTGTATGGATAAACACGACATAATAAACACGTCATAATAAAAGCACGGTATCAATTACTCTTAAACATACAACATTAAATTGCTTCATATCAGTACATACTCATACAAAATATACAAATATAGAAATATCCATACTCTGATATATTCACACATTTATTATAACTAATCTTACATACATCAATCATTTTCAAAACTCCAATTAAATATGCGTAAACTCTAACATAATGCATTACTAAACATACTGGTTACTACGAAGTAACCTAACTGCGAATTACAATATTAAGTCTGGCGAGCTAACAATCTACATATTTCTCTACATAAACTCAAATCCATGTCTCAAATAAGCATATAAATGAAACACTACAAGGTAATTATACATACTAAAACAATCCTAGTATTTAAATATAAATATGCCGAGAATCACAATAATGACGCCGTAATGTTCTACAAAAATTTCTTTTTGGTGGGGGGAGGAAAACCAGACAGATCCTCTCTCTTAGTCAAAAAAATTTAAAAGTATTTCACGTCTCCGTGTTTTCCCCCAGATGCGGTGTGATGTATCTTTTTATATATAGAATTTTTTTATCAAAAATTTATTTAAAGTTCGTTTTTGACGGGATTTTTATTCCCTAGTGTATCTGAAAGGTTCTTTCATCCGATTAAGTTTCAATAACTTTCTCAGAGTCACTCCCCTTTTTCAAAAATCGAGGAAATAACTTACTGAACTTGTCAAAGCTTTTCCTTCTCTTACAATTCTGGTCCTAACATTCCTGCCAAATTACGAGTAGCTTTCCATGGAGTAATCCTATTTGCACAGCGATCCGTCTAGGTATCTGCTGATAATTTTACAGCGAATTTTAGCTCATATTATGATCTAAGGTTTAATCCCACCCTCTGTCTTAATTCCGATTGGATGTCGATGTGCACTGTCACAATCAAATATAGTGGACAATGTGTTCTCGCTCGTCTGTCTACGTGGCGGGTGAGACCACGTCCCGTTCACCCTACGGGCTTCCTTTTATTCTCTGAACCAATGTTTAGCATCTGCGTGTGAAGACTACAAGCCTTTAACTAGTGGCTACTCCATAATCTGGGTGGCTGGAAACTTACATAAGGATTAACACTGCCTGCAGCATTGTTTACACATCAAACGCGGAAATAATACCCAAATTTATGCATTTCCTGATACACTGGACATATCAATCGTTACCATACAAGCGACAGAAAACCTAAGCTCAAAAACATATTTTGTCTGCTGTTTGAAAAACTCTGTATTTAAACAATACTTATATTGATACGAGATGTTAAAATCTATAGCTATTATTTATAATCTCTCTCTCTCTCTCTCTCTCTCTCTCTCTCTCTCTCTCTCTCTCTCTCTCTCTCTCTCTCTCTCTCTCTCTCTCTCTCCCTCTCTCTCTCTCTCTCTCTCTCTCTCTTCAAAACAAACGTCTTTTCCAACATTTGAACGTCTAAGAAATATCGAGCCTTACAATTTGAATTATTCAAAATCAGGATTTATTTTTGCTAGCCCACATGATCACCAAAAAAATATATTCTTTTTCCTGTCTACATTTCACTGATACTGTTAAAATCAGAAGTCATTTCAGTTTCTAATTCAACATTTTTATTCATTAATTCAAAACAAACAAAAACTGTATTGCACCAACAAGGTCACGATTGAAGTATTCGCACAATTTCGTATTTCTCCGAATACTCAGTGCTGAAGGTGCACAATAACTTCTCTTAGATTATTATTTATTTTCGTAGCATTTTTGTTACTTTCTTAGACTTTCTCTCTTGATCATATTTGCGATTGCTTTTTCTTTTCAGATTTGGTTACGACTGCGCACATTGCAAATATTTCATTGTATTACAATTGTCACCGAATAATGCAGTGAAAGTTAATCACGATGTAAATGGTAAAACACTTTTTCGGGATTAATTCGGAATTATTCGTTAAGTCGGCAAACACGACTCTTTCCGATTGATAAATACTAGTCTGATACTCAACACTTTTCGTTATCATCTGTATTAAACTTTTTTGGGGGGGGAGGGTGCGCTTCCTGGTTGATCTTTTCAGACCATTTAGGGAGGCCCTCCTGCCTTACTTGTAATGATTGTACTATATATAATAAAGTTTGTGTAAGGTCTTTTTATTTTTAAAGCTTGATATATTTTTTTGTTATGATTGTTTAATACATATATATTATTCATGATTTTATTATTTTTTATTTTTCAAACTTCTTGAAGGAAGTATTGTTCCGCTTGTTCCGTAAGTCAGTGTTCGTCTAAGGTTTCGTCTGCTCGTAGAAGGTATTCTCTTTTCTGTCTTACGTTGTTCTTCCATTTGTCACTTTTTCATCCTTTTGGTTCTTCTCTCTCTCTCTCTCTCTCTCTCTCTCTCTCTCTCTCTCTCTCTCTCTCTCTCTCTCTCTCTCTCTCTCTCTCTCTCTCTCTCTCTCTCATTGTTGCCCCTTCTATTTGTGAGCCTAATGTTGTCAGAGTCAGTGCCTCCTTATTACTTTCTTGTATTTTTTGCTGCGGCATTGGATTGTTTCTTGTTTTTCTTTTCTTTCAGCTGTTTGTACTTTTGTTGCTTTTGATGCTCAGATTATGTTCTGGTTGCATTTGTATCTTTTGATTTGGATTGATGAGGTTGCTGTTTAGGTTGTTAGCTCTGTTGTTCTGTATTTCTTTCACATTGTTGATGCTAATTTTGTTGATTTTGGTGTTGCTGCTGTTCTTGATTGTTTGGGCATTTATGTGGTGTATGTCCGGTTAATCCGCATCTAATGCATTTTCTGTCATAGATACATCCTTTTACCTTCTACATGTTTTGTGAAAAATCAGCATAGATAAAAGGCTATTTTTAAATCTTTTAGTTTAATTCTATTTCTAGAATCATGTCTCCATTGTAGATTGTATTCATGGAAATGGTGTTTAGTCTGGATCTATGACTTTAATTTTAAATTGTTCTTTAAATCTTTCTACTGTTTCTTGCATAGATATTTCCGGAGGGGATGTCACTCAAGTGTAACTCTCCGGTTTGCTTCTTTTTTTCTCTTTAGAATAGGGGTAGGCTCTCTAACTATAATTGGGTGGTTCTTGATGAGCGTTTCTCCGTTTTGTAGTACTGGGTTTTTATTCCTTGATCTTACTATGTATCCTTTGTATCCATTTCTGTTTTTTTTTTTTTTTGTTTTGGCCTTAGGATTTTCATGGCTACCATAACGTCTGCTGTCTTTGATATTTCTTCTCTCGGTATTTTCGTCATGCCCAAGAATTGTATACCTTCTTGATAAATAACAACATTCAAGAAAGGGTTGTCTTTTTTTTCACCATTCTTTTTATATTGAAATAATTTTCCAACATTCTAGTAATAACTTTGTTAACTTTACACAGTACCATTTTTTTCACGTGCAGCTTGTTCTTGTGAATAACACTCCTCATTCATTTTTGTACAATAAATTGTCCTTATTATTTATCAGCTGTATTTGTAGCTCACTTTTTTCAATTTCTGTTTTAGTTCTTAGTTTATGATTCATTTATCCATTCTTCAGAGTGAGCTCTGCTTTGTCCTGGTCATTTTCAAATTTACTTCTTTACTTCAGTCGTCAAAGAGGACTTTGAGAATCTATTAAACAGTGATTGGTGGAGGTACAAGGGGTAGTTGCACGTGCGCGAGGATTGTTTTTACATTAATCACAATAACTATCCTGTGTGGGGATGAGTGGTTTAACATTTGTTCATTTACGCCGCAAGCATTTATTCTACCTGGTAAATTGTGTGATATTTGTAGATCCTAATTAACGCAATAAACAGATCACTTAACTATCCAAGGATTTACTACTAATGAATCGCTCTGGTGGCCTAGTAGTTGGTGCGTCCGCCTCGGATACAGGAGGTGGAGAGCATAGGGCCAAAGAACACAATTAATTTTACTATATAGTCTCTACATTTGTTTCTCAGTACTGAACTTTCCACTGTGTGACAATCAATACAAATCATATGGTAATCTAAAATACCTTCAAAGATGACATTACGGTGAAGTTCTTGTCAAGGGTTGACCTGCATTTTTTGGAGAGGCTGAATTGTAAACAAAACACTAGGCAACGGAACACAGATTTCACTTCCTGATCATCACCATGACCTTATTACTCAATGTGCACTGTCGCCGAAATACACACAGACAAGCACACCATAAGCTCACATTTTAAAGATTAAACAATTGCCTTTAAATCCTTACCAAGAATGCCAAAATTTAACTCTTGTATCACCATTAAACGGAGACAAGAAAAAGTGATCTAAAAATAGACTGGGACTACATTCGTGGGTACTGAACCGGATTTTATTTATTGTGTACTGATGCCATAGAACCCCGGCCAAGTCATACCACAGACTAATACAAATGGTACTAACAACAATAGGCAAAGAGCATAAGGAGGTTAGGCCTGGTTGGACTGGTGTCAGGATATTTTCGTTGAGAGGGACATTATGCTATATGCCTGCGGCATGATGCTAGATATCGCTATAAACGTCCACACTGTAGCTAAGAAAAATTGTTTAATCTACGTTAAAACACACACACACACACACACACACACACACACACATTACTCACGATACTTCTTAACTGTGATGATTGTTGCGTCATTAGTTATATTTTATACAATTCCGCAGTGAGTTTGTAAAATAAAATTTATTAAATTATATAATAGAGAAGGAAAGCTTAATTTTAATTTAAAACGTGTTGAAAATATAAAAATGTTGTTTTTTTAAAAAACTTTTAATTAGGTCAATGATGTAATGAAACTTTATGCCATAAGTTTTATATTTTAATATTGCACACGTTGTTGAAAATTTGCTTAGAAATTTTAATGTTTCACACCCCTTACTGGCCTACACAAAGTCAACCCAAATAAAGTAGGTGTAAATTGGCCTGATGTAACTTCAGAAGACAAATTTTCGAATATGTCATTCAACTTGAAAAATTCTTTGTGGTCAAGTTATATAATATTTACTTTTTATGGAAACGCAAGAACCAGGTTATTGACATTTTGATACTTAGCTTAAATTTAAACTTTTCCCTGCTTTATCATGTTTTGATCCAACAATGCAATTACTAACTGTACAAAAAAAGTCTTAAATAAAACTGAATCTGAACACAGTCGAGCATCTTGGTAATCGGAAAGTAATGAGATATTCGATTTATATGATAAAATAATGGAAACAAGTTGTAACCTAAATAACGAGCAAAGAATATTTGAAGTAGCCATTATATAAGGACTGAATATAAGGAACATCTGCAGATAAAGGCAGATTTTTGATATGCATATAAAGACGTCCTTCTTATAACGTATAGTTCTAGATTGTCGTCAGAATACTCTTTGCACGCGTTTAGCTATATATCGCTAACATATCTACATTTCTTTGTGTATCTTTATTGATTATACCCAATTTTTTAATATAAAAAAATGAATTCAATATAATCGTAATAGCTCGGCGGTCAACCAGTGGAACAAAGTTATGAATATATTACTGGGACAGTTAAGATTATATTCAGCAGATAACCTCAGCTGATCATCTTCGTATTTACCATTTCGACACTTGCTGGAAATCTCTTGTATAGTCCCGACTCCTGAGAGCAGTGATTGCATATTTCCATGTGATTTAAGAATTCTTATGTTTAATTGTCTCCAACAAGGCAATGTGGCGTGTCAGAACTATCTAACATGAATACGTTCTCGAGATCCAACTCGCTCATATCGTGTAACTAATATTAAATTTAGACCAAGCCATTAACCAATTCTTCAATGGGCATTAATCACTCTGAGGGCGAAATGTATTGCTATTAATGTGGCCGTGGTATGTCTTTATATCATTCTTGCATTTTCTTCTTTGACTCTGTCTTGATTAATAAATTATCTTAACAAAGTAATTACAAAATATCTTACAAAGTAGTTACAAATTATCTTAAAGTAAATATAAAATATCTTACAAAGTAATTTCAAATTATCTTAACAAAGTAATTACAAAATATCTTACAAAGTAATTATTATTCATATCTATCCTAGGATATAATTCACATTTCAAATATTATTTGTGAAGATTAGAAATTTTATTGTACGTGAACAAATTTGAAATGGACAACTGCCAGTATAATAAACTAGGTGATTCCGACTGTACTTTGAAACTATTTATATTTACAACCACCTCAAATTATCCATTCTTAAAGTAAACATAGGTGTGTGCATGACTGATTGATTGACTGATTGATTTATCACCCGATCAATCAATTTATTGATTGATTGAAAGAGGAAGGGAATGTGTGTCACCATAATTTAGATCTTGGATTGTTTGTTGTATTCTAAATGGACAGCAAATTATAACTCTCCAGCATGTCTCATTAGTTTCCTTCTAAACAAAGATAAAAGGGATGTCAGACCGATGTTACAACTTCATTTATTTACATAGCCATCATATGAATTGTTATGAGCCATTGCTCTTAAAATAAGTAACAAAAATAGTGAAGACAACAAGCTTTGTTAAACATTTAACAAATAATTTATTTCCCTACAATGCAAAAGTGAAAAATGAGAAAAAAGAAGTTATGGTATTGCAAATTAAATCCGAAAAATAATTCAAGAATTTGAGACACAAGTCAAAAGTAATAAATCTTGAATAAAAGTCAGGTAACTTGTTGAATCACAGAAATATTATTCCATGTTTACTCAGTATAAATTCTAATGAATGTCTTATCCAAGAATTTTATCAGAGCATTTTTGTATTTCCAGAGAAAATAATCACTTTAATGCAATAATTAAAAGAAAATAAAATTCAGCCCAAACTGGTCACAACATAACACAACTTAAAGTGCTAGATGTTAAAGCATGAATGGTAAAATCCTCAAGATAGTATAATTTTCTGTTTGACCTCAGGTCATAATTAGCATTTCTTTTAAAAACAGCCATTACTTTATGGAAAATAACCTCATGGATTGACCTAATAAGCCTTGCTTATTTACAATACAATAGCCTATAAAATTCACTTAGGAATCTCCAAAAAACCTTGACCCTGATCAACATATTTACATCTTCCTGTTTACCTGAATAATAATTCTGTTAATAAGCTGATACACATAGAGAATAATGAAGCTATTATTAGTTGTTTACATAAATGAAATAAAAAAAATAAAAAAGTCCATCAGGTTAAGCAGAAATAAACTCAATTTTTGGCAAGGTAAAATCCAGCAAATACTGTTACATTACAATAACATGTAATAAAATAAAAAAAATTTAAAACTAACAAACAAACAATTAAATTAATATACATAATATTCATGACATCGATTTCAGTCATTGATACATTTTGTTCTTAGAGTCTAGCCATGTTTCTTGAAAAAAATCTAATAATTATATCTTCAATTTCAGTCATTGATACATTTCCTTCTAGGATTCTATACCTGTTTCTTGTAAAATATGTAATATTTATGACATCAATTTCAGTCATTGATACATTTTTTTTTTCGAGTCTAGGCATACTTCTTTAAAAATTTAACAGTTATCATTATTTATTT
Organism: Potamilus streckersoni; assembly: GCA_016746295.1. Taxonomy (NCBI): domain Eukaryota; kingdom Metazoa; phylum Mollusca; class Bivalvia; order Unionida; family Unionidae; genus Potamilus; species Potamilus streckersoni. Next base: position 4,810,933 of record JAEAOA010002345.1, on the reverse strand, counting down.
CTACTATAATACCTGTTTCTTATTTTACAATTTATTTGTGTCCATTAGTTATGCATTTTTATTACATACATGTATTCTGTATGTCTTAAACAAATGCTCTCTTGGGATTGAAGAGTTACTGTCCCTGGCAAGTAAAATCAATTGACTAATCAAAAAGTTCATTACTGGTCCTGTTAGGTTTTCAATATAGTGACCTCCATGATGTCCACATGTCCATTTAAAATAAAAAAATGTGTATGAAAGGTATAACTGTCCTATTACCTCCTATTTTACCAGATAATTTTCAGCATAAATTATGAATGTTCAAGATCAATTTCCTCAAAGATACCAATAATGATTGCAATCAATGTAGTTTATAATTTTAAATACCTTTAAGAGGTGGAGGGGGGGCCATGTTTTTGGTAACCACATGGCTCATTTGGCTTACATAGTTTAATGCTGGTTTCTACACTACCACTGTCATACATGTAGACAGGAAAAGCAAGTACATGTAGGAAGCAGTTGGCAGTATGGTGATTTTAACTTTTCTTGGAATCAATTTGTGTCCTTATTCAACATGTGTGGGCAAAGACATTCCAAAATGATCGTATTATGTTGAAATTTACAAGTGTGTTCATGCTGTCAGGTATCATCTGCCTTTTGATTGTGATTGTTGTTGGTATATTCCTAAAGCCATCAAGTAAAAATATATGCTTCAGCAAAAAAAAGCATTGAATTATAATGAATGAAATAAAATTTACAAAGCATAAAGACTTTTAAAATTTTGCATTTTATATTGATGATATTATACTTCAAAGTTCTCTCACATTTAGTTTAATACAACAGTGTGACCTCCTAAAGTATGCCATTAAGTATGTCATTTATCACTGTACATCAACTGTGTGTCCTCCTAGAGTATGCCATTTACCAATGTACATCAACTGTGTGTCCTCCTAGAGTATGCCATTTACCAGTGTACATCAACTGTGTATCCTCCTAGAGTATGCCATTTACCAATGTACATCAACTGTGTATCCTCCTAGAGTATGCCATTTACCAATGTACATCAACTGTGTATCCTCCTAGAGTATGCCATTTACCAATGTACATCAACTGTGTACCCTCCTAGAGTATGCCATTTACCAATGTACATCAACTATGTCATACTAGAGTATGCCATTTACCAATGTACATCATCTGTGTATCCTCCTAGAGTATGCCATTTATCAATGTTCAACAACTATGTCCTACTAGAGTATGCCATTTACTAAAGATGTACCACAACCATGTGTCCTTCTAGAGTATGTCATTTTCCAGTGTACTACAACAATGTGACAACCTAGAGTATGCCATTTACCAAAGATGTACTATTTATTTTATTTTAGTAACAGCTTTGTCCTCCCACTATATATTGAAAACACATCAAATCTAAATGAACCCTTTATGAAATTTCAATCCATGAGACAAATTCATGTGTAAAAGCAAACAAAATTATCTATAAGGCGTATGCATACATACTTTCATGAGGTGGGCTCCTAATGTAAGCAAATATGCCAGGTTATATTAATGCAGGTGTGTGTGTGTGTGTGTGTGTGACTAAGAAAAAAAAAGTGTAAAAGGAATTCCTTTTATTTCCTGGAACAAGCAAACAAATACTAAGATGTTTGGTGAAGAAGGGGCCCTGAATGGCCGAGTGATCTAAAGCACTGACCGTTACGGATCACTGCCATTCCACCTCCGTCTGCGTGGATTCGAGTCCAGACTTGGCTAACGTGGGCAAGTGAGAAAGCCTGCCAGTAGCTTCTTGTGGGTCAGTGGTTCTTCTCTGGGTTTTCCAGGGTTCTTCCTCCACCATTAATACTGGCTGCCATGTATAGCCTATTTTGTGCCGCAAAAATGGCATTAAACCTTACAACAACAATTTTTGGTGAAGAAGAGGAATCAAAAGCCCACCAAAAGACTTTATTATGAACTATATCAGCCATCAGTTTCAAACATTATTTCAAACATAGTTTTAGATTTTATCAGTGACTGTCACATTTTTGCAATGGAACTTAAAAAAAAAAAAACAGTTTCAAGCTGACACATATACTCTATTAGATTTATTAAACATGGGTTATTGGAGTTTATTTTGTGTCATATTTTAACAAATTAAAACCTTACCAGAAAATAATAAAATATATATCCTTTTAAAATACTGACAGTACCGATGAGAAATACATGGAAAAAATGAAAACTTTTCATATCTTTTTGATATTTTATTAATACAGTTTCCATGACAACCAGCAAATGAACACAAAACTTGTGTCTGAAATGAAATCAAACTATTTCATAGCTGTAAGATAAATCATACTAAGAAACAGAGACGGAGCAGAAAACTGATGTTATCTAATAGTGTTCGTTGTAATACTGTCAAGCCTGTGAAAACTACTCTAGCAACCATTTCTCACTATGGTAAGATAATTACAGTACTGCCAATTTGTAATGGAAACTTAAAAGCATATCAAGATACTATGAAATAATGTGAGGACATGAACTGTTTATATGAAATTGAATTATATACAAATTATCTCCAAACTTACAAAAATTTTACTAAACAAGTGACAACTTGTCACATATTACCTAAATAAATTTAAAAACATTACAGTGTGGACTATTGTTGATTTCACATATGAAGAGCTAACAAATATTTTGGTATCCTATGCAATGGAAAGATATCAAATGAAAGTGAGAAATAATCATTTACAAGAGCACTAACAAGCAAATATTTAATTTTCTAAGAATTTCTCTGTTAAAAAAAAAACATTTTGTCAGAAACAGTTAATTTTCCTTTAATATAATCAAAACAACAAATATTGCATAGGTTTAAACTGTTCTAATAGTTTGACCTTGATACCATTTAGCTTTGCCTTACATACACAGTTAGTACAGTCCACATGACAATCTTCGTATATCTGTACCATATATACTTGTCTATAAGTTGAGTCCAACTGGAAATAACATAAATTCTGATCTACCATAGCATACTATGCCTGCAAATCAGGGTATACATTTGTTCTGCTGATTACTCCTAACAAACAGCATAGACCCAGATCTGCCAGTGCATTATGTGATGGCATGCTGGGTCTGTGCATTTTGTAGATAGACTCATAATCATGTATACATGTATCTATTTTGCATTATTATGAATATGTTAAGGTCAATTAAATATTTGTATCATTAGACACTGGCTGGTTTACAGTAATTTGATCATAAATTAAACAATGAATAGTTTTTTACCAGCTATTTAGTTACTGGTTCTGCCTTCTTTATCTTTTCTTGTACAAAATGTATAAATGTATTGTTAACAATGTTCCATATTTTATTGTGTAAAATATGCCATATGTTTTGCATAAATGAATAGATATTGACATCAAAGCACCATATCATTTTGGGCAAAATACTTAGATACTGTCACCAATGTATCTTAATTTTTGGTGTCAAATGCATAGTCATTAATGTACCATAATTTCTTGTGTAAAATGTATAAATATTGTCACAATTGTACCATATTTTCTTATGTGAAATACATAAATATTGTCATCAATGTACCATATTTTCTTATGTGAAATACATAAATATTGTCACAATTGTACCATATTTTCTTATGTGAAATACATAAATATTGTCACAATTGTACCATATTTTCTTATGTGAAATACATAAATATTGTCACAATTGTACCATATTTTCTTATGTGAAATACATAAATATTGTCACAATTGTACCATATTTTCTTATGTGAAATACATAAATATTGTCACAATTGTCCCATATTTTCTCTTCTAAAATGCAAAAATATTGTCACCAATGTCCCATATTTTCTGATATAAAATACAAAGATATTTTTATGAATGTGCCATATTTTCTTATGGAAAATACACACAAATAATTATGAATGTACCACATTTTCTTGTGTAAAAGTTATAGATATATTCATCAATGGACCATATTTTTTTGTGTGAAATGTACACCTCTCTTAAAACAACAAAATTAACATAATCTAGTGTCCCATTATGTGCCTAGTTTTTCTGACTATTTTATTCTACCTAACATCTCAACCCAACATTATGGACCTTGTTCTTCCAATACATGGTTAAATATCAGTTTCATCTTACAATCTGTACGTCCTTACAACACACTCAATATGGTACATTTTCCAATGGTAGATTGCAACTATGTTATCATATTGCACTCAGTACAGTAGAGTATCCAATGGTAGATGTCATCTATGTTGTCATATTACACAGTAAAGTACACATCTATTGTCATTTTTCACACTCAGTATAGTACAGTATCCAAATGTTAGATGTCATCTACCATATTTTCCTGCATATATCCCGCAGATGCAGATAATCTGCACCTTCATATAGCCTGTGGATTTTGGGGTTTTGTGTAAAAAATCATTGGCATAACCCATACCTTTGTATAACCCGATCTTTATTCTGGCTGGCCGCCGGCATATTTGAATTTTAAAACCATCAGGCATTTATTGGTCTATGTATGGTACTAACCTAATCCCACTCCCGAAGACTTGGCCTAGCAGATCAATATAGCTGCCTTTACATTTGTCGTTTATTGTTCTAGAATCTAGATACCAGGTACTCAACCCATCTGTTATTGGCCTGGCGGCAGATAAGAATAAACAACAATTGTTGTGGTCCTGCCTCAGACAATTCTTTGATCTAAATTAAAAACGGTAATGAAGCCTTGTTTACATCCAATGGGTAATGAAACATTTGACAAATTTTCATTTATGATAAAGGAAAGGAAACCACTGGATATAAATTGCTCAGTGCAGCATATGGATACAGCCTACATAAATGCGGACATTTCTAAATAATGTTGTATTCTTTTGAAGTGTAGATTCAAGTTTAAATAATTTCTTTCTGTTAAATTTAAAAAATGCCAAAAAGAAATTCATACACAGCCAACTTCAAGCTAACTGCCACTGCATATGCTGAAGTGCATGGCAATAGAGCCACAGGCAGAAAATTTGATATTGATGAGAGTGTAATCCGAGGTTGGAGAAAAGAAAATGGAGCATTGGAGAAGATAAATCCACAAAAACGTGCTTGTCGTGGACCTAAAGCAAAATGGCCACACCTTGAAGCTTACTTGAAGCAGTGGATTGTGGCTCAGCGAAAAAACAACTGACAAATTTCAACAGTGGCCATCAAACTGAAGGCCAAACTCATTGCGGCAGAGAAGCACATTGATGGTTTTAAAGGAGGAGTGCAATGGGTATATAAATTTATGAAAAGGAACCAATTGTCAATCAGAACACAAACGACCATCAGCCAACATCTACTCAAGAATTGGGAGAAAAAGATGGATGATTTTTGTGAATTCATTGCCAGGGAAATTCAGAAGCTTGACCTTCCCCATTCTGTCATTATTAATATGGATGAAGTACGATGTGTTTCGACATTCCAGCAACAAGGTTGTTGGACAAAGTCGGTGTTCAAGTTATTACTCAAGTTTTTCAAACAATATATTGAAATATTATTATCATATGTGTAAACAATTTGTGATACAGCCTGCACCCTTATATATTCTGCACACCTCTTAAGAATTTTTTAAAATCTGATATAACCTGTTGGATATATGCGGGAAAATACGGTATACTGCCACATTGCACACTCGGTACAGTATATTTTCCAATAATAGCTATCATCTATGCTGTAAATGCTCACTCAGAACAATACATCATCTTATGCTAGATCTGGGTCTATGCTGTCTACATTTGGATGAGAGTTAAATACAGTAACTTTATATACAAGCTAATAGGTGAACCACAATTTGCACAGATCCAGATTCTCCATAACTGGCAGATCTGGATCTATACGGTTTGTTGGAAGTAATCAGTAGAATAAACAAATAGACCCTGATCTGATGTCATATTATTTGAGGGCAGATCAAGTTTATTTTGTTTGACATTGGTCTTGACTTGCAAAGGACTATATATGGAATATACATTAGTCAAGAATTGTGATATGGCTACAATCAAGACAATTTGGAATGTTCTTCAATGATATCCATCCATCTTTTCATCAGTTTCTCTTTAGAAATAGACCATATTTTGTGAAGAAGAGACCATCCGCCTTTTGAAGTGGTCAGAACATATGGGTTTTCAGGGTACAAATAGAATGTGTACGCTCCAAGAGTTAAAGACTGTGCCAATCTAGCACACATGCAGGTTCTTAAAACATCCATCTCCACATCATTCAGCTTGCCTGCAGTGAAATATCCAGCCAGAACATGTCCACCAACATCCACATTTCTTGATTCATCACACTTGATGCTTAAGTAAGCGATGGATAAGGCTACATCAAAAACTTTGTAGCTGTAAGTCACGTCAGAAAAATCAAGAATGCCACAAACATCGTGTTCACGTTCTTCAGGTTTTACATCATCTTGTCCTGGAATCTCAACCATCAACAGATTTTGCTCATTGATGTCGCCATGTATAATACCTGTTAAGGATAACAACAGAGGAATTCATTTTTTAATAATATGAAGGATGACCATAAAGGTTTTCCAAAAGGTCCTTACTTTGTCCAAGGTTAGGCAATATGATCCACAATGCAAATAAATCAAAGCAAAAAGTATGTAAATATTTATTAAACAAATTTAGGTAACTACTAATTTTATTGTATTGCCATCACAGTTTGTACTAAGTCATCCATAAACTTGTGAACTATGTCATCCATAAACTTGTAAATTAAGTCATCCATAAACTTGTAAATTAAGTCACCCATATACTTGTAAACTAATTCATCAATAAACTTGTAAAGACATTCATAAACTATTAAACTAAGTTATCAATAAGCTTTTAAACTAATTCATTCATAAGCTTGTAAACTAAGTCATCCATAAACTTGTAAACTAAGTCATCCATAAACTTGTAAATTAAGTCATCCATAAACTTGTAAATTAAGTCACCCATATACTTGTAAACTAATTCATCCATAAACTTGTAAAGACATTCATAAACTATTAAACTAAGTTATCAATAAGCTTTTAAACTAATTCATTCATAAGCTTGTAAACTAAGTCATCCATAAACTTGTAAACTAAGTCATCCATAAACTTGTAAATTAAGTCATCCATATACTTGTAAACTAATCCATCCATAAACTTGTAAAGTAAGTCATTCATAAACTTTTAAACTAAGGTATCAGTAAACTTGTAAACTAATTCATTCATAAGCTTGTAAACTAAGTCATCCATAAACTAAGTATTTGTGCTCACCAGTTATTATGTACTTTTGAATGAGTGATGTATGTATGGTGAAGTTGTTCGAATTTAAAACATGCACAGTGGAGAGAATATTGGCATACCTCCATGTTACTTTCATATGTGGCTGACATTTATTTGGATATTGTACTTTTGGAAATTTTAAATGATCTTAGCACACTGCTAACTAAAAGGACTGCTACCCTATGCTCCAAAAATCAACCTGAATTTGTCTAAAGTACACTATCTTTGGCAGCTATTAAAATATGGAAAATGAATTTTGCCAGACCAGACAACACCAGTTTCTGAAAGTGAAATGAATGAATTACCAAATGGATTAAATGTAAAAAAAGTTATTGGCTTTTTTTTTACAATTTACCTCTGAAGTTCAGGAAGTAAAATAGAGAACTTGGAGCTAGTACTCTTGAAAGGCGCATATGTGGAGTAAGGCCAAGCTGTATACTCTATAACTGATATTACACCCATCAATCATACACCAAAATAAAGGAAATTATAGGTTCTTTGAACAATACCTAAGATATATAAAGTCTTTTTTAAATAGCCAGTATAACTAATGAGGAAACCCGGGGAAATTCATTTTCTTAAAAATTCTAACCCTATGCTAAATATGAAACTGTAGAGTGCCACCTCATCCATAAGGTTGCAAAATGATCCATAAGTTTGTAAACTAAGTTGATTCTCTACAGTTTCATATTTTGCATAGGGTTAGAATTTTAAAGAAAAAGAATTTCCCAGGATTTTCTCACTGATTATACTGACTATATAATACAGTTTTTCTATAACTTTTAGGTGTTATTAAAAACTTTTAATTCCCTTTACTTTGGTGTATGATTGATGGGTGTAATTTGGGTTTTGAGTAAATACAGCTTGGGTTCACCTCAGATATGCTTGTATAAAATAAATTGCAAGCACTGCTTGGTCATTTTCACATCCTGGACTTTTGAGATAAATTGTTGAAAAAGAGACAACAACTTTTTTACTTTCCAGACATGTTTATTCATTCATTATACTTTCAGAAGCTGCTATTGTCAACTTTAGTAAAATTTGTTTTCCCTATTTTAATAACTGCTAAAGTTTGTGCACTTTTGACTAATTGAAGTTAATTTGTCAAATACATGGGATCATCTGTCTTGTTATACTATGTGCTTAGATCATGTACAATTTCCACAAGTTCAATATCCAAAGAAAATGTCAGCCACATTACATCAAAGTAGCATACACATATGCCAACATTCTCTCCACTGTGCTTGTTACAAATGAAAACAACTTCACCTTACATGTCACTCTCTGAAAAATACATTATAACAAGTGACTGCCCACTAAGTCATCCATGAGCTTGTACACTACATCATCCAAAAGCTTGTAATCTAAGTCATCCATAAGGAATCAGTACACAATTAATAAAATCCGGTTCAGTACCCATGAATGTAGTCCCAGTCTATTTTTAGATCACTTTTTCCTGTCTGAAATTGGTGGTGATACTAGAGTCAGATTTTGGCATTCTTGGTAAGGATTTAAAGGCAATTGTTTATTCTTTAAAATATGAGCTTATGGTGTGGTTGTCTGTGTGTATTTCGGTGACAGTGCACATTGAGTAATAAGGTCATGGTGATGATCCAGAAGTGAAATCTGTGTTCCGTTGTCTGGTGTTTTGTTTATAATTCAGCCTCTCAAAAAAATGCAGGTCAACCCTTGACAAGAACTAAACCGTAAAGTCATCTTTGAAGGTATTTTAGATTAACATATGATTTGTATTGATTGTCATACAGTGGAAAGTTCAGTATTGAGAAACAAATGTAGAGACAATATAGTGAAATTAATTGTGTTCTAAGACCTGTCAGTAAAAACTTGAAACTGATATAACATCTTTATTATTAATGACATACACATGAAATTTTAATAGATTATGTATATTAACTTTAAAAATATAAAAATTAAAATTATAAATAAAAAATAATTTTAATTATAAAATTTTAATGAAATTTAACAAACAATTAAAAAATAATTTTTTTCCACCAAGTATACACATATATAATATTTTTTTTGAATGATATTAAATGATATCAGCATATATATACTCCTACACTATATTCAAGCTCAAATGATGGATATTTGTCAAATTTGATCAGAGAAAATATCTTTATTAGTCAAAATGAGACCCTCATTTAAAATACATGAAGACAAAATTCTATTTTGCTTTGTACCTTTAGGTCATTGAAACTATTTATTTGGGGTCCAAACAGTTAATTTATGTGTTTATGATGGGGTGACTTCCCCAGTAACACATATCTGCTTGTATAGCTATCAGTAATTGTTTATAAACATAGTTATAGGGTATTTAGTGAGAGAACAGAGATGAAGACTTTATATTAGAACCTGTTCAAGTTCTCTACAAAATCATATTAAGCTGTCAGAGAATGAAATACAGGTCAGAGGGGGGGAATATACTTTTCCTGGGTATATTTACCATAGCATGTAAGAAAACACCAAAATGATGTAAGTTGAACATATAATGCATTCCATTTTATTGTTCAGTTTCTTTAAAATGTTGATTGATGTAGTGTGACATTGTAGCCCAGATGATATTATGGGAATTCTCATGATCCATTTTGCTTTATGCATTATTAATGACTAATAATATTTGTTATCTGACACTTTAAAGATTACATAGGTAATATTCAAACAGATTATTTGAATTTAACTTTCTACAACTGATCCTAACATGGTTACATAGCTGACATGAACAAATATGCATATATTTTGTAATGTTTGGAATCAAAAGTTGACATTGTTAGGCTGACATAGTACCTATAGTGAATCTGTAAGGCTCAGTTTTGACTGTGTACACTTAAAATATCCCAAGATGTTATTTTCATCATGAATATGCCTCTGTATGGTAACACATTTCAAATAAGTACTTTGACAGAGGGTGGTATTGCAGCATCAGCTGATATCTGATTCCACTGAATCATTGAATCATTGAACTTAATAACTTGGTAGCCAAGACTCTTAAAAATAGACTAAAAATGTTCAAACAGATTATTTGAATCATGTTTGCACATGTGATTTTAACAAGTACATTGTATATGTCCCACACATGCAAATATCCATCCTTGTTTACAAGTTTTCGGGATGAAAATTTCACATTTAGTTGATGATATAGGATCTATTGGTACCTACCTATAGTTGATCTGTGTGGCCACATTTTGCTATATTCACTCACAATATCTAAAATTGTTTTTCCTTCATGAATAGGATTGCATATAGTAATAAATTTTAATTTGGTATATTGTCATTTGACTTTCCACTATACTGGTATGTATCAATGTTTGCACCAATGATCAAACTTCACCGTTCCAACATTGCCTTAAACTTTATGATACATACTCTGTCTGATTAGGTATTTAACCTGTAAATGGCTAAATATGCTTGTAGAAACTTCATCTATTTTTAGGATGCATATATCACTTTAATACATGCCCAGTGCTTCACATCTTTGAGTGTCACTCTGTCAAGTTTACCTTTTTTACCCATATTTGCAAGCTGAATGTTTTTTGCAAATCACCATATCTAACACATTTTAACTTAATTTGCCTTCATGTTCCTTTTTTTAGAATTAAGTGAAACATGTTATATATTTTCAAGTCTAGTCTGGTATCTGGAACAAAGTATTAGAGTTGGATCAATTTGGAAGCTCTCCAGTAGTCCAATGGTGATAGCAAGGTCTCATAAGGACATGTGCAGTGTGCTGCTATAAGTGACCAAGATGAGTTCATATCAGTACACTGATATACAGCATCTCAAAGACATGGCTTAGATCTTCATGAGAGAGATTCACATCATTTTTCAGTAAGGTGAAACTGTATTTTCATATTGCATTGTTGACTTTTGTAGATATGGGCATTAAAATGGAATGCATATTTACTATAAAACATGGTAGTGGTCCCATCAAAACTTTAAATTTGAGTGGGCTATTAGTTATACAAATAACTGCCCAAGTACCTGAAACAATAAATGTGGAACATAGCACCTGTCATTGTTTCTTAAGTATGTACACCTATATGCTGCTAGATAGGCATATTGCAATTTGCTGTCCAAATCACGGTGAGCTGTCATGCTTCAGTACCCCTGGGAATAGTATTATCAGTTTTACAGACCCAAAATACCATTTGTTTTAAACACCATTCATTAATCAACTTTGCTGCCTTAAATTTGTCAAACTGAATGTTATAACTTGTATGAAAATTAAATTTTGTAAAAAAAAAAAAGTTTTTAAAATTTAAATATTTATTTAAATTTCCTTTAAAATTTAATATATCAATATTTTTTAATTTCAAGAATATTTACAGACAGGCCTTATCAAGTATTACAATTAGGTTTTTACTGCATTGAAAAATTCCTATAATTAAGGAAGATATAGCAAATTTAGTTTTGGTTTCTTAAGAACAATTGGACCTCAAATTTCACCCTATAGAACACCAGCACTACACACTTTCTAACAGCTGTCACATGTCTTGCTTGCAAGGAACTTTCAAAAGACTTTATGTATGAAGTTGAAACAGTAGAGGCATGCAAAATAAAATGCAAATATAAAGTTTGACAAAAATATTGACCCTTTCAGGAATCAGTACACAATTAATAAAATCCGGTTCAGTACCCACAAATGTAGTCCCAGTCTATTTTTAGATCACTTTTTCCTGTCTGAAATTGGTGGTGATACTAGAGTTAGATTTTGGCATTCTTGGTAAGGATTTAAAGGCAATTGTTTATTCTTTAAAATATGAGCTTATGGTGGGGTTGTCTGTGTGTATTTCGGCGACAGTGCACATTGAGTAATAAGGTCATGGTGATGATCTGGAAGTGAAATCTGTGTTCTGTTGCCTGGTGTTTTGTTTATAATTCAGCCTCTCAAAAAAATGCAGGTCAACCCTTGACAAGAACTAAACCGTAAAGTCATCTTTGTAGGTATTTTAGATTAACATATGATTTGTATTGATTGTCACACAGTGGAAAGTTCAGTATTGAGAAACAAATGTAGAGACAATATAGTGAAATTAATTGTGTTCTAAGGCCATAAACTTGTAAACTAAGTCATCATTAAGCTTGTAAACTAAGTCATCCAAAAGCTTGCAAACTAAGACATCCATTAAGTAGCAGGGTCAGTTTTGTATACTGGCCCCTGGCAAATTTCTTATGTTAGGGGTATGGTGTGAGTTTTTGAGCTATTATTGTGTAACAATTAAAGAGATAGATATATTTGTTAACTAGGTGTTTCAGGCTTGCGTTGTTCTTGAAAATGTGAGGCATGTCCATCTCCCATAGTCACTGCACAGTATGTAGCCATTGAAATACCAGTAGTTACCTAGGAAGCAGAGCTAGCCACCCATAGCAGTAGACACATGGGTTCAAGGCAAGTAGAATATCTCAAAAATAGCTTGGATGACATCAGTTCTGAATTGCATCAAGCAATTTAGTAGACAATGTTTTTCAAAAGTATCACACAGCAAAAGGGCTTGCGTTTGCATAGTGAATACCACAGGCCTTTGGATGCAAACAATGCATGTATACAATAGGGGTTGGGGTGCATCAACACTATATTCTTAGAACTTCAGTAGACTAATCAACTCAGGTGTGTGATATGATTATGTGTGCTTCATATTACCTATCCAAAAATATGGACATTTGTTTTACTGCACTCTAGTTTTATTTTTTTAAATGAATTTTTATATTAGGCAGGTGCATGTGACATTAAATTTGTACATAAAAACTGGCTCCTGAACCCTAAGCTTGTAAACCAAGTCATCCTTAAGCTTGTAAACTAAGTCATTCATAAGCTTGTAAACTAAGTCATCCATAATCTTCTAAACAAAGTCATTCATAAACTTATTAACTAAGTCATCCATAAACTTGTAAACTAAGTCAACCATAAGCTGGTAAACTAAGTCATCAATAAACTTGTAAATTAAGTCATCTATAAACTTGTAAACTAAGTCATCCATAAACTTGTAAATTAAGTCATCCATAAGCTTGTAAACTAAGTCATCCATAAACATGTAAACTAAGTCATCCATAAGCTTGTACACTAAGTCATCTATAAGAAATAAACAGTCATTGATTTGCTTCTACACTAAGACATTCATAAGCTTGTACACTAAGTCATCCATAAGCTTGTACACTAAGTCATCCATACACTTGTAAAGTAAGTCATCCATAAACGTGTAAATTAAGTCATCCATAAACTTGTAAACTAAGTCATCCATAAACTTGTAAATTAAGTCATCCATAAGCTTCATTCTACTTTAGGGATTCTTTTCATTTTCACTTGAAATGTGCATAGGAAATGCATTATGGGAGGTAATTCTGAATGCATCCAAACAAAACTGTTTCTGAGAGATGCTTAGGTGTATAAAAGACATTGTTCCAATCAGCTATTCTGCATTTGCATGTACAGGTGGGTGAAAATTGGACTTTTTTTTGCAACTTGGGCCAACAATTTTTGCTCACAATCTCATTTTTACTCCTAATATCAAACTTAACCTATTTTTTGCAAAGGTTCATCTCTCTGTGCAGTATGAACTGGTCTCCTTTAGACATGAAGGCAAAAAGTCTAAAATCTGAACATAAACTCCATTTTGAAACTGGTAATTTGCAGTCTAAAAGAAAACTGATTATCAAGCATAATGTGGTTTTGGTTGTAATTTTTAGCTTGGAATTGATCAGAATGTCTACCAATATATATATTGTATCATTACAGAAGTACATATTTCTCCTTTGTAATATCCCTGTTTTGGTGTATTATAAATGATGTTGACATTACAGAGCCCAGAAGCATGGTACAACCTCAAGACATGTAAATAAAACATCTGGTGGGGGATCAATGAGTTAAATGTACCAATTAACAAAAATACCATGCTCCACCTACTGACCACCAGGTGTCAGTCATATACTGTTTATTAAAACCACCACCCACTCTCATGCCAAGCCTTGTTTGATGTAGGTATTGGGACCATCATTTTTGATTGAAAATGCAATACCAAGTCAAGTCAAAATTAATTTGTTTAAGTCACTGTGTTTGTAAGTAGGTTTACCATATCTTAACTTTAAAAAAAGAGGACACTCTTTTGAGTGGGTATATCAGTATCAGTATACAGATTTATGGACCAAAAATGAGGACATGTCTGGGAAAAAGAGGACATATCACAACCCCATTCATAAGCTCAGTAAAGTACAAAAAAGTGAGCAATGGCTACTGAATTGATCACATGATGAAATTATGAAGCTTGTTTGAAATAGTACAGACATATTGGTGTTCAGATAAGAAACGTTTTCAATAAGGACCATTTATACCATATTAAAAGCCACTTTTAAATGAAAGCCCACATCAACACTTCTATTTTATCATGAGAATCATACCTGCAATAAGGTGTCACATGAAAAATGTTTTTTTGAGTCACAAAACCCCTGACATGGTCATGTTTTTCAAAAACACAACTTTCAGTAACCTTGGGAAGAAAAACATCCAGAATGAGACAGGGATATGTTTTGACCACCTCTGTACACATCTGTAGTATGTAGTTTGCACAGACAGTAAACAGTCATGATTAGAGCCAATGTAAAACAAGCTTCAGGGCAGTTTATACAGTTGATTATCATAGTTCTTTGAATACTGCTGTGGGAGAACCCATTAGGCTAATTTGCATAGGTAAAGTATGCGAAGTGGAACAACCCAAATCATTTGAAGATAGGTAAATCATAAAGATATATACTGAAGAACAAAAGTTATAGCTCATGAATGAGACTGTTTAAGCCATCTTTATTAAAGATTATTGGCAAGTTCATGATCAGTGACAACATTTCTTTAAATTCAAATTTTGATCCATATTTAATATGCAAAACACAATTATTTTGGTAGTCAGAACATTGTAAGTATATTGATGGCTCATTGTCAAAATGCAGTTGTGATTAGAGAAGGATTCATCTGAATTTCTTGACAAAGGTGTGGGAAGGATCAGAGGAAATTTGGTCCTTAAGGGAAAGCATTTTATTTTCTGCATACACTGCAAACACCACATCAAACATCTGTCATTCCAGAGTGTGTGCCATCCATTGATATAGAAGCACGATCCTGCATGTGTGACACTCCCTCACATCAATGCAGATGCAGAAAAGCCATTTTCTAGCTGAGAAAAATTCAACAAAATCCTTCAGGAAGCCTGAACAACAGTACCAGTCTCTAATTAGTGAAAATATAATGACAGAAACTTGGTATATTTTTATATTTAAAATCTTTGTAGTTGTGTTTAATGCGAGTGTGGGCACATGTGTGAATATGTATGTGGTGATTATATTGGACAATGCTAAAACTGCCAACCACTTTTGGTTTATAAGTGCATTAAACTCAAAAAAGAAATGTTATTTTAATTCTGATCAAATTTGAAATTCCAGTAAATTGTAATAGGATTATATGAAAAAAAAACTTATTTTCTTGTCGAGTCCAAAACAAAATTTAACACTGTCTCGTAATATGGTAGCTATGGAGTAGTGTTAACACAACTACTGAGATAGTCACTATGGTTGCTATGCTGGACATCTCGCAATATGGCAGTTATAGTGGTAATAAAACTACTGAGATGGTCACTATGGTTACCATGCTGGATATCAGATCAACATTATTTTCACTGAGGAAAATATGTTATAATAAATTAGTGGAAAGCTTGTGTTGATCAATAATCTCTTAAAGGATAAGTAGGACATAAGAAAATTTCCACAAAGGCAGTCTTTTTTTAAGTTAAATCAACATCATTTTCATACAGGACTAAATACATACTGTAATAAGTGTTTCAATGAAAACACCATTTTGATATGATCACCAATGAAGAAGAAGCAGAGTCAGCAAGATTTTCAAGATGGCTACCACGGGGGCCATCTTGGATATCAGATTGGCTCCATTTCAATTAAGATGGCCACAATGTTAGGCAAGCTGTATGTCACATCAGCACCATCATTGTCTTTTTACCATGTTCACATCATACAAAGTCTTTTAGTGAAAACACCATGATGATATAACCATCTCTTCAGAGAGAAGAGTCATAACAAAATTGTCAAGAAGGTTTCCTTGTTGTCCATAATGGACAAAGATGGCCTCCATGATGGCCATACTGGATATCCAAGGGACACTGTTTTTATTTAAAACCAAGCAGATCACAGGATGAAACTGTATGGCAAGTTTCATGACTCTCCTCTAATTAATTTAGCATCTACAATGATTTAAAACAACTATTAAGAAACAGCAAACAGACAACAGATGTGACAGCTCACAAAGAACAGACAGATGACAGATGTGACTGCCCACATACAGCAAACAGATGATAGATGTGACTGCCCACAGACAGCAAACAGATGACTGAATTGACCACCCACATACAGCTAAGATATGACAGATGTTACTCCAAAGACAGTAAACTTGACAGATGTGACTGCTAACAGATAGCAAACAGATGACAAATGTGACTACTGACAGCAAAGAAATGATTGATCAGACAGCAAACAGATGACAGATGTAACTGCTAACAAACCACAAAGAGATGACAGATGTGACTGCCCACATACAGCAAAGATGACAGATGTGACTGCTTACTGACTGCAGAGATGACAGATGTGAATGCCAAAATACAGCTATCAGATGACACATATGACTACTGACAGCAGAGAAATGACAGATGTAACCCCTAAAAGAGAGCATACAGATGACAGATGTAACTGCTAACTAACAGCAAATAGATGACAGATGTGGCTGTTTGCTGATATCAAACAGATGACAGATGTGACTGCTTACTGACAGCAAACAGATGACAGATGTGACTGCTTACTGACAGCAAAAAATGAAATTTGTAGGCCCATTACTTAAGCTCTTCTGGTCCTCAACCAGTAGAGCAAATTAAAATGGATAAAAGTTAAATCTTATGATGGTTAACATTTATACAAATATTTATCCCAATATGTCTCCTAATTCAAATAAATTTCCCTCTTTTTTAAAATATGTATAAACCATGTACAGTAAAACATATCTCAAAAGATATGTAAGGTACAATGGTCTCTTGTCCTTTGAAGACAGCTGTCTTTTATATGTAAATTTAGAAGTAAACATAATGTACTCTTTCATGAGCAGGTGTTAGGTGTTTTGTATATGAGTTTTCTGCTATAATGGTATAAATCACTGCATGTACATACTTTTCTCAAGCTGACTGTATTTGGGGATGACCTCCTCCCTGTAAGCTGTGATGACCTCCTCCACAACTTTATGGTCCTCTGCATTCTGTACAGCAAAGGTGAACTCGCTCAACTTAGGAATGCTTTTCAGACTCCATAGAAATTCATAGTTGTCATAGAATGGGTGGTGGAATCCCTTGGTAAAAAAAATCTGATTTAAAAGGCATCTGTTTCAAAGGCGACAAAAGACCATGTTTCATACAAAAATCATCTGGGTTACATAATGTAATCACAGCAACCAAAATACTACCTGTCTTGCATACATGCTGCATTTTCTGTACATTTGTAAACCTATTTCCGAATAATCTCCAGCATGCCTGTACAGGAGACAAGCCTTCAGCATGCCTGTACAGTATACAAGATCTCCAGCACGTCTGTACAGGACACAAGATCTTCAGCATGCCTGTACAGTATACCAGATCTCCAGCATGTCTGTACAGGACACAAGATCTCCAGCATGCCTGTACGGTATACCAGATCTCCAGCATGCCTGTATGGACACAAGCTCTCCAGCATGCCTGTAGAGTATACTAGATCTCCAGCATTTCTGTACAGGACACAAAATCTCCAGCATGCCTGTACAGTATACCAGATCTCCAGCATGCTTATACAGGACACGAGATCTCCAGCATGCCTGTACATGAGGCTAGATATCCAACATTCCTGTACATGAGACCAGAGCTCCAGCATGCCTGTATAGTTGACTACATATCCTGCATGTCTGTACAGTATACCAGATCTCCAGCATGCCTGTACATGAGGCCAGATATCCAACATTCCTGTACACGAGACCAGACCTCCAGCATGCCGGTACAGTTGACAACATCTCCAGCATGCCTGTACAGAAGATGAGATCTCAGCATTTTATACATTGTATACAAACATGCATGAATGATAATGTGCCCAATATTTGGACTCAAAATAATGCTGAGTTTAATATGAAAACATCTCTACTCATGTACCATCTATTCTTACTTGTGGGTAAAATCAAAGTGCAAACAACAAAGATCCTGATTTGCTATAGCATAACATGTATGCTGATCAAGGTCTGTGTTTTTTCTTTTACTGATTAGTCCTAACAAACTGCACAAACCCAGATCTGCCATCACATTATGTGATGGCAGATCTGGGTGTGTGCAGATTTTAGTTAGAATCAACTTATAAACAAGTATATATGAATCTGAGAATTTTCTTTTATAATTAGAAGCAAATGCAATATACAACATTTAAATTTATGGCCAAAAAAGAAGGCCTTTGTTGGTTGAGATTTGTTTTCATGGAATTATCCTGGATTTCTGTTTAATCTCATGCATTTTCAAAAAAGATCTACATTTCGTTCTGAGCTTGCAACATGTTAGGTCTTGACAACAAATGTGTAAATAAAGGGTAGTCTCTCAAGATAAGTTCAAAAGGACTCAAAATGTCTTCATCTTTTGTCTCTGCTTGGACTTCTGGTAACTGTACATGAAATTCTGGATACTGTAGCTGGAATCATGGGCTTGTAATGGAAGCCTTGGTACTGTGCATTGAATTCTGGGTACTTTAGATAGATATATGGGTACTATATATGGAATTATGGGTACTGTACATGGAAACTGTTAAAATGCTTCCTTTTGTGCATGTAATTATTTTTCTTACTCATTTTGCTCCTTTAGAAAGCAATACATTCAGTGTTGCATACTGTAAATGATACCCAGTGAAATTAAATTTTATTTTCTAATTTTAAATTCAAACTTAATCAAGCCTAAAATATGTTACACATGTGCTATTAAAACCTAATATAATCCAGTCCAATCTAACTAAAAGCTATATTTATCACATTGATATGATATGGTGTATGACAAAAAGAAGGAAAAAAGTCACAGAAGGAGAGAAGAGTTACACAATTTTTATTTCACAATTTACAGCTATGAATACAGTACACATTGTGCATGAGTGAACTGTAAAATACTTGATATCATTATTCTTCAAAACTCTTTTAAAATAATGTAGCAAAATTGATCTCTGATATCTTAACTGATAGAAAATATAAGGAAATAACCCAAAAATTTAAATTACCTGGTAATTTACATTCCTAAGAATACATATGGAAAATTATTCTCTGAGAAGTGTATAGGAAATTGAAACAGTAGCTGTAGAGGCATAGGATAAAATTTGTTATATATGAAACAAAAGTGTGCAATAATGATAGCAAAAGGATGAAGGAGTCAAAATTATTATTTCCTTTTTACAATCTGCCCTAAGGAAAAATACATAAAAATACAGTAAATCCACGATTACAATTTCCTCCTCACAGAAAAATCGTCTTCATCTAACACAGAAAAAGTAGCAAATTTTTAAGATTTATCTCCCTTTCATTGGTTGACTTTTTTTTGATGGATAAGTCATGAACAGTGCATGTTGGTATCAGAATGAATGGAGGTAACTGTTATTATTGAGGATTTTCTTATCTTATGTGGCAATTAGATGTGTGAGTTCTAAAGACTTTGCTGTTTTATATTATAGTAGAACATGATGAGAGTTATTCAATCACAAACATTTCTAACAGTGTTTTGAAAATACCAATGTATGTCCTTTCTTCCTTGTGTACATAATTTTCCTTTAGGAAGCATAAGTCAGACTTACCTTAATGGCTTTATGCAATCTGCCAACAAATTTCCCTATGTTGTAAAAAGATCCTGGAATGTAAGGTGTTCTGAAGAAGATTGTCCCTGGGATAAAAGTTACAAGTCGCACAATGTAAGCTCTTGAATTCTTACCTCCTGCAAAACAGTTTTTTGTTGTTATGAGCAATGGAGTATCTTTAAACAATATGTATCAGCAATATTAAAAAGGATAAACATTACTTAGCTCCTACTGCATCTCCAGTATGAATCCATTACTATTATAGACTAAATACAATAATCTGACTACAACAATAGCTATTTTTATTAGACTAATGCTATACTCCAACCACAGAGTACAGAGTGCAAAATCCATGGTATAGAGCATGAAATTCTTGGCACAGGGTGTGAAACCCTTAGTACAGAGAGTGAAAAAATAATATACAGTGAGTAAAATCTTTAGTACAGATAGTAATATACTTAGTATAGAGTGTAAAATCCTTAGTACAGAGTGACATCCTTAGTACAGAGTGAAAACCTTACTACAGAGAGTGATATCCTTAAAAACTGAGAGTGAAAATCTCAGTACAGAGTATCAAACCCTTAGTATAAATAGTAATAACCTTAGTATAGTGTGAAATCCTTAGTATATAGAGCAAAATCTTAGTAGAAATTGCTAAATCCTTAGTACAATTGAAATCCTTTGTACAGATAGCAAAATCCTTAGTACAAAAAAGTAATATTCTAAGTAGAGTGTGAAATTCTAGTACAGAGCAAAAATCTTAGTATTGAGTGTGAAATCCTTAATACAGATATTAATCTCCTTAGTACAGTGTGAAATCTTTTGTACAGAGTGAAAACTTGAGTAATGAGTGAAATCCTGAGAACAGATTGTTAAATCCTTTGTTCAGAGTGTGAAATCCTTAGAACTGAAAGAAAGCTTTGGTACAAATAGCAATATCCTTAGTACAGAGAAGTAATATCCTTAGTACACAGTGTGAAATCCAAAGTACAGAGAGTGAAAGCCTAAGTAGAGAGTGTGAATACCTTAGTAAAGAGAGTAAAATCCTTAGTACAGAGTGTGAAATCCTTAGTACAGAGTGTGAAATCCTTTACCAGGTAAACAGAGTGAGATCCTTATTGGAGAGTGAAACCATTAGTACAGAAATTAATATCCTTATTACATAAAGTAAAATTCTTAGTACACAAAATATAATTCCTAATATAGACAGCAAAATCCTTAGTACATCCTTAGTACAGTAAAATCCTAAGTACAGAGAATTAAATCCTTAGTAAAGAGAAAAAACTCCTTAATACATAGTGAAACCTTTAGTACCGAGAGTGTAACCCTTAGTACAGAGAGTAAAATCCTTAGTACAGAGAGTAAAATCTTTGGAACAGAGATTATTATCGCAATACAGAGAATACTAACCTTCATGCTGAAAGTAAATCCTTAGTACAGAGAGTAAAATCATTAGTACAGGGTGAAATCATTAGCAGAGCAAAATCCTTAGAAGAAAGTCAAATCCTTAGTGCACAAGTGAAATTCTAAGGTGAGAGGGTAAAATCTTGAATACAAAGAGTAAAATATTTAGTACAAAGTGAAATCTTTAGTATAGAGAGTAATATTTATTATAGACTGAAATCTTTATTACAGAGAGTAATATTCGTAGTACAAAGAGTAAAAATCATTAGTACAAAGACTGAGATTCTTAGTGCAGTGAGTAATACCTTAGCACAAAGAGTAAAATTGTTAGTATTGAGAGTGAATTCCTTAGTACAGAGACTAATTAATACTCTTTACACAGAGCAATATCTTTAGTATAATGACTGAAATCTTTAGTACAGAAATATGCTTAGTACAGAGAGTAAAATCCTTTGTACAGAGTAAAATCCTTATTACAGAGTGAAATCCTAAGGTCTGAGAGTAAACTCCTAAGTAATGAGAGTGAAATCCTTAGTAGAGAGAGCAAAATCCTAAGTAGACAGTAATATCTTTAGTAGAAGAGAGTGAAATCAATGATAAAGAGTGCAAAATCCTTAATACAAAGAGTGAAAACATTAAAACAGATAGTTATTTCCTTAGTACATGAAAAACATTCTTAGTACAAAGAGTAAAATCCATAGTACAGAGACAGAAACTCCTAGTACAGAGTGAAATCCTTAGTAGAGAGTGAAATCCTTAGTAGAGAGTGAAATCCTTAGTAGAGATTGAAATCCTTAGTAGAGAGTGAAATCCTTAGTAGAGAGTGAAATCCTTAGTAGAGATTGAAATCCTTAGTAGAGAGTGAAATCCTTAGTAGAGAGTGAAATCCTTAGTAGAGAGTGAAATCCTTAGTAGAGATTGAAATCCTTAGTAGAGAGTGAAATCCTTAGTAGAGAGTGAAATCCTTAGTAGAGAGTGAAATCCTTAGTAGAGATTGAAATCCTTAGTAGAGATTGAAATCCTTAGTAGAGAGTGAAATCCTTAGTAGAGAGTGAAATCCTTAGTAGAGAGTGAAATCCTTAGTAGAGAGTGAAATCCTTAGTAGAGAGTGAAATCCTTAGTAGAGAGTGAAATCCTTAGTAGAGATTGAAATCCTTAGTAGAGATTGAAATCCTTAGTAGAGATTGAAATCCTTAGTAGAGATTGAAATCCTTAGTAGAGATTGAAATCCTTAGTAGAGATTGAAATCCTTAGTAGAGATTGAAATCCTTAGTAGAGATTGAAATCCTTAGTAGAGATTGAAATCCTTAGTAGAGAGTGAAATCCTTAGTAGAGATTGAAATCCTTAGTAGAGATTGAAATCCTTAGTAGAGATTGAAATCCTTAGTAGAGATTGAAATCCTTAGTAGAGATTGAAATCCTTAGTAGAGATTGAAATCCTTAGTAGAGATTGAAATCCTTAGTAGAGATTGAAATCCTTAGTAGAGATTGAAATCCTTAGTAGAGAGTGAAATCCTTAGTAGAGAGTGAAATCCTTAGTAGAGAGTGAAATCCTTAGTAGAGAGTGAAATCCTTAGTAGAGAGTGAAATCCTTAGTAGAGAGTGAAATCCTTAGTAGAGATTGAAATCCTTAGTAGAGAGTGAAATCCTTAGTAGAGATTGAAATCCTTAGTAGAGAGTGAAATCCTTAGTAGAGAGTGAAATCCTTAGTAGAGAGTGAAATCCTTAGTAGAGAGTGAAATCCTTAGTAGAGAGTGAAATCCTTAGTAGAGAGTGAAATCCTTGGAACAGAACAGCAATGTTCTTAATTCATCCTTAGTTCAGTGAAATAAAAAGTAGAGAGAATTAAATCCTAATATAGTACAAAGAAGACATCCCTTAGTACAGAGTTAATCATGGTACAGTGAGTAAAATTCTTTGTACAGTATTCAAAAAGTTCTTTAATTTTTGTTTTTTGATTTTATCCTTTAAATCTCTGATAAGAATTGTCTGACCTTTGTCAAGTATCTGTGGGTTGAACATCATGACTTCCAGTGACATGTCCTTTCCTTCCCTGTTGAGAATAGGTTCTTGGGTAACAATACCTCTGTCCCTGAGATGCTTCTGCATGGCATGCTGGGCCTCTGAAAAAATAAAAACTTTGACCATTATCTGTCAAAACAATTTTAACTTTCTTTCAAAGAAAGAAAGAAAGAAAGAGAGAGAGAGAGAGAGAGAGAGAGAGAGAGAGAGAGAGAGAGAGAGAGAGAGAGAGAGAGAGAGAGAAGAGAGAGAGAGAGAGAGAGAGAGAGAGAGAGAGAGAGAGGAGAGAGAAGAGAGAGAGAGAGAGAGTTTTAGTATTTTCAATTACAATTTTATGTGCTGATTATACGAGTTATTTAAAATAGCGAACCAAGCAGATTGTCATAGTTCACTCTATTACTTGTATATCCATACAATGATATCTCTGTTGGACTGTCACTCTATAATGTATAATTATACATTGATCTCCCTATCTGACTATTACTATTACATGTATATCCATGCAATTATCTCCCTGTCTGACTGTCACTCTAAAACATGTATATCTATACATTGATCTCCCTGTCTGACTGTCACTCTGTTACTTGTATATCCATACAATGATATCTCCCTATCTGACTGTCACTCTATTACATGTATATCCATGCAATTATCTCCCTGTCTGACTGTCACTCTATAACATGTATTTCTATACATTGATTTCCCTGTCTGACTGTCACTCTGTTACTTGTATATCCATACAATGATATCTCTGTTGGACTATCACTCTATAATGTATAATTATACATTGATCTCCCTATCTGACTATTACTCTATTACATGTATAGCCATGCAATTATCTCCCTGTCTGACTGTCACTCTATAACATGTATTTCTATACATTGATTTCCCTGTCTGACTGTCACTCTGTTATTTGTATATCCATACAATGATATCTCCCTATCTGACTGTCACTCTATTACATGTATAGCCATGCATTGATCTCCCTATCTGACTATTACTCTATTGTATGTATATCCATGCAATTATCTCCCTGTCTGATGGTCACTCTATAACACTATATCTATACATTGATCTCCCTGTCTGACTGTCACTCTGTTACTTGTATATACATGCATTGATCTCCCTGTCTGACTGTTACTATTACATGTAATCCATGCATTGATCTCCCTGTCTGACTGTCACTCTGTTACTTGTATATACATGCATTGATCTCCCTGTCTGACTGTCACTCTGTTACTTGTATATCTATGCATTGATCTTCCTGTCTGACTGTCACTATTACATGTAATCCATGCATTGATCTCCCTCTCTGACTGTCACTCAATTACATGTATATTCCCTGAAAGCTGTTTTACAACAAATTCTGATCTGGCTTTAACTGACCATGAAATATCAACAATGGAAAACTGAAAGCAAACAGACTTAAAAGATATTTAAAAAGATGACAAAGCACCTGATAATCATTATTAGAAATTAACTGCTGTACAATGAACTTATATTTTCATCTTAATAAGATACAAAATACTACATACACACCCTTGGAAGTGAGCGCCAACTGCAAACTGCAGGACCTAAATCTGATGTCACATAATGAGTCAGCAGATCTGGGTCTGTACAGCTTGTTAGGAGTGATCAGTAGAATAAACAAAACAGATTTCTATTTTTTTTTTGCATTATATGATGACAGATCAGAATCTATGCTGTTCGCAGTTGGACTTGAATTACAGTATATACGGTACCTATAGTAGTGGGATCCCTTGATTGAAAAGTGTTGAGGATCTTCATGACATATCCATCAGGCCTGATATCCTTGATATATGCATTATCATAGTCCTCCTCCATCATCAAATGGAAGTTCTTGTCATCATAACTTGTAAGCTCCTCCATACTCCTCACCCTCATCCCAAACAACCTCCATGCTAACTCCCTCACCTCCTCCTCAGTCACCACTGGCTTAATTTGTTCACCTGGCTCCTGAAGCTTTTTATTGTCCATGTCCTCCATTTAAATTTTTTATTTTATTTTGTTATTACCGATGATGAATCCCTATTCATAAATACCTTCCAAATGTAACTGCAATTAATGGCAAAGTCTCTAACAAATACTTAAAGAAATAAAAACGTCCTAATTAGTGACTAAAAATGTTTAATTTTTGTCAATTGTTTTAAGAATAAATTCACAGAATGTTTTAAAATGAATAAGCACAATTAAATGTTCAGTGTTCTGGGATAATAAGACATGAATTTGTCTATATATTATTTTTTTTCTAATCCATGAAGTGATATTAATGAAAAAAAAACAACAAATTGTTTGTCCAGATCTGAGGATATGCAATGTGTAGATCTTTGAGTGAAATATCTCTGGATAATTAATGCATGATAAATGAAATTTCAACTGCACCAGGTAAGTCCTCTGTGGCTTCAAATACCTTGAAGTCCTCTGTGGTTTCAAATACTTTGAAGTCCTCTGTGGCTTCAAATACCTTAAATGAAAAATATTTGATAAATTTCTCATTGAGGTATTACTCTTGCTTTTTTATTGTCTAATTTACAGTAACAGATGACTCCTTAATAGAAGTAATTTATCTTTACAACATACAAAAGCACAGCAGCTTTGTAAATACTGTATACATATTTATATATGCCCTGCCATGATAGTATATGGGCATTTAGTGTTACCCTTGTCTACCCATCCAAATGTCTGTCTGTCATGCCTTGTATTTAGGGCATTTTAGGCATTGTTGTGGGGCATCCATGCTCAATGAACACATATTTAGTTTTCAATATCTTGCTGTGCATTCGGAAGGGACATTGTTATCTTTGTCAATCAATCTGTCTGTCCATTATTCCCTGGTCAAATTTTTGGTTTAGGCCAATTTCTCAGATGTGTGCTAACATGTCATACATTTTTGTATGAAGATGTGTCTTGAGTGACTACAACACAATGTTAGCAAAAGTAGATAACTCTAACATAAATTTCATGTTCTTGTGTCTTAGGTAAATTAAGTTTCACATTAAGGTCAGGTTTTTAGGATAAATCAAGTCCTATAGTTAAGCAGCTTTGGTATACATCCTGCATCTGGGTTAGAAAATCACCATTTCACTAACATTGGGTTGCTGTAAACTATATTTCATGGCCCAGTGACTCTAAGTTTGCATCAATGCATGATAATTTTGCATTTCTGAAGCAGTTATCTACAGAGCCAATTGACCTTGTGTGTGGATCAGTCTTATTGAGTACAATACCATACTAATAAAGTAGGTCACTTTGACTCATATGTTGTGTTTCAATGACTTTGTATTTATTTCAGTCTGTCAAGTACATTTGACTTCAGAGTCATTCAAGTGAGAGTGGGTAGGGCAATCATGTCCTAGGTAAGGACATTTTATTCAGTAACAAACAACAAAGCTAGATGTTGACTGTTGCATTATGTAAAAGTTACCATTTATGCCTGGCTAAAAAAAGTAACTTGGTTGCATGTTAGATGAAGTTAAATTACATTTAGATCATGTTTTGTATTTTTCATGGATTTTAAACAATGTGATACACATTACTGATGTTACATCCTTGTGACAGGATACCTATTACCCTGACAATACATCCTTGTGACAGGATACCTATTACCCTGATGATACATCCTTGTGACAGGATACCTATTACCCTGATGATACATCCTTGTGAGAGGACACAGATTACCATGATGTTACATCCTTGTGACAGGATACAGATTACCCTGATGTTACTTCCATGTGACAGGATACCTATTACCCTGATGATACATCCTTGTGACAGGATACAGATTACACTGATGATACATCCTTGTGACAGGATACCTATTACCCTGATGATACATCCTTGTGATAGGATACCTATTACCCTGATGATACATCCTTGTGACAGGATACCTATTACCCTGATGTTACATCCATGTGACAGGATACCTATTACCTTGATGATACATCCTTGTGACAGGATACATATTACCCTGATGATACATCCTTGTGACAGGATACCTATTACCCTGATGATACATCCTTGTGACAGGATACATATTACACTGATGATACATCCTTGTGACAGGATACCTATTACCCTGATGATACATCCTTGTGACAGAATAGATTACCCTGATGTTACATCCATGTGACAGGATACCTATTACCCTGATGATTAAATCCTTGTGACAGGATACCTATTGTCCTGATGATACATCCTTGTGACTGGATACCTATTACCCTGATGATACATCCTTGTGACAGAATACCTATTACCCTGACAATACATCCTTGTGGCAGGATACCTATTAACCTGACAATACATCCTTGTGACATGAAATATGTTACCCCTGTCTAGTTTTATAAGAGTTATCTCTCTTAAGTGCTGTAGAGTACATAGTTCTGTCCTCACTGAAGTAGGAGAGAAGATATATTTATTTTGCAAAAACATTAGCATCATGATCTAAGGAAAAGCAATTGGTGCAGTTTAAAAGTTTGGATGCCATATGAGATACACTTCAAAGTCAGATAACTTAACATAGCAAGAGGACAGAGAAACGCACAAAGATAAAAAAAATTACATTGTTGATGCATCTAACACATTTCTGGCTTCTTTCTGTATCTTTAATGTCCATACTTCAGAAACTTTACATGAATGCTGGTAATGTAGTTGCTTGCCACATTAAACTGCTACAGTCACTAACACTAGAAAACTTTGAATCTACCTATCTCTATGAAGTACATGAATGTACAAGTCAACAGAAGTGTGTGTATGTATGGACATGTACCAATATTCTACATGAACCACACTGCACCAATCTACCCACCAAGCTACTAACCTTGTTACCAACCACCTAAATAAAGCCCTACCAACTATACCTACCTGCATTTACAGAACCCATCCCTTTAATCTACTATGGAAGTAACATCAGTGTTATCAATCAAACATTAATGTAAAAGTAACAAAGCAAGTCAGTGCTCTTACTTTAAAAAATCCTGTTAACTGGTATATAGTGACTTGAGTTCCGATGATAACAAACAGGTGGTATCAGTGATACCAGTTTGTAGGTCAAGATTAAAGGACATGTCTCCTTACTGAGAAATTGCTGTAAACATGATAATATGGCAGTAGTCAATTACTGGCCTTCATTTACTATGTTTTACTTCCTACAATATATACTTGCCTGGCAATTTTTTTATGGAAAGATGAACTCTTCTGTACCTATCTTAACATGGCACAATGATGCAGTTTATGCATTTTTTGTGTACACATAATTTATACTGGATTGGATTTATAGCAAAGGTTGCCTTAGTGTCCAACACCTCCCTATAAAAGGCACCTATCTGACAAAGGACAGCAATAATGAATCCTTTCTTTGACTATTGTTATATTTAACTTCTACATTGGGGCCCCGAGCGGCCGAATGGTCTAAAGCGCTCTCCATTATGGATCACTACCTTTTCACCTCTGTCTGCATGGGTTCGAATCTAAGATTCGTCGAATGTGGATATGTGAGAAAGATTGCCAGTAGCTTCATGTGGGTCGGTGGTTCTTTCCATGGATTTCCTGGTTTCTTCCTCCATCATTAATACTGGGCGCCATGTATTGCTTATCATTTGCTGAAAAATGGCATTAGGCCCCAGAACAACAACAACAACAAGTTTTACATTAAGGATACATTTGAAAAAGAAGAGCAATAATGAATTAATTTCCATTACCATTATATGTCACCTCTACATAAAAGACACAGCTTACACAGACATCTATAAGGAACATTTTTCTTGACTACTGTTATTTGTGTCACCTACATAGAGGACTCCTATCTTACAAAGGAGACCACTACTGGTGTCCTAAGTGGTTAGAGCATCTGCCTTGGATGTGGAAGGTCATGGGTTCTAATCCTAGCTAAGTCATACCAAAGACTTATCAAAGTGGTGTTTTAGAAACTGGGCCAGTCTTTGCAAAATAGCCTCCTGATGGTCATTATAGTCCGATATCCATTATACAGATCATGTGTGTGTGTGTGTGTGTGTGTGATTTGAATTTTTAATGTTGCTTTAACAATTTTTCAGTAATACCACTATGTCTGCAGTGTGGCAGTTTATAGTCCTTTCCATATTCTTGTGGTCAGGAGAGATGTTCACTTTATGTTGTTGTTGTTGTTGAGCTCAACGCCATTTTTCAGCACATGATAGGCTATTCATGGCAGCCAGTATTAATGGTGGAGGAAGAAACCGGGAAATCACCGGAAAGAACCACCGACCCACGAGAAGCTACTGTCAAGCATTCTCACATATCCACATTCGCCGAATCTAGACTCGAACCCACGAAGACAGAGGTGAGATGGCAGTGATCCGTAATGGACATCGATTTAGACTACTCGGCCACTCGGGGCCCCTTCACTTTATGTAACTGTTTAGCTACCTGGAAAAAAATTAACTGGTGTTAGGTCCAAGTCAAAGGTTATAAAACTCTTGAATTAAATAAAATCCAGGCAATATTAGCTGAAAATATGTCATCATTTGTATTTGCAGTAACTGATATTATTCCATCAGTTTTTTCAAGGTCTGGGAAGAAGAAATGGGCACCAAAGTCTTAACTGTGTAAGAAATATTGCTACAGAAAAAAATGTATGTGCGAATTTAACAGCCTTTTTACAACTTTCACGAAAACAACACAAATAATCATGGCTGTGCATAATATTTTAAAACTAAAACACTTTTTTATTTCTGTCAGAACAAAGCGTAAGTGTGGAATTATGAACAAAATTTAATTAAACATGTACAATAATAATGCATGACAAATAATTACAAAATTATTTCTTCTGACTTTAGAATTACTCCTTAATTACAAAAAATCATCATTACACTTTTGAAGTTCATTAAAATCTTTGACTACAAAAGCATTCAATGTTTTTTTTTGGAAGAAACTAAATCTATATGGCTCCATACACCATCTAATCATGCAAATATATTTTATAATCCAGATTATTTATAAATATACTACACTGATGCATAAATTTGGAAAGTCCAGATACTGGCTCAGAACTGAGAACAGAACTACTTTCTTATCATGTCCTAATTTCTCAATCTGTGATAATTCTGATTTTTTTTTCATATCAATTTTCAATAACTATATCCTATAATCTTAGCTTTTACTATTACCTGTTAACCTTTACATTTTCAGTTATTAATATTTAAAATTTCATTACCACTTACCAAGTAAGAAGATCAATCAGTTGAGGTAACAAAATATCTACTTGCCTCACTTTGTTGCCAGTAATGTGAAAATGGAATTTAAAGAGCAAATATTAGTCCTGTCAAGGGAAATAACTCAGATAACTACTGGATTTGACAGTTGATAGATTGGACTATTGATTTTCTCTACAGAAGGGACATTATTGCAATTTCAAGCTCAATTAAGTCTGCAATTGAGCAGCTCTCAGGGCTGAGAACATTCTGTGTAGAGAATTCCCTCTCTTGGAAAATTGGATGAGGATCTAATAACTGAAATAACTGAAATACCATTGTAGATTGTTGGTTTATCAACTGCTATGTATCAATTTCAGATGAAACTTTAAAATAAAATGTCTATCAGTATGCCCAATACAGCCTTCAAATCAACCAGTCATATAGGTCTTCACTGATTAAACACAAATTTATATGTAAAAACAACAATGATATTTTAATTTTCTATTTATTTCCACTCCAGATGAAGGGTGTGTTCCATCCCTCCCAACACTAACTAAAATCTCCTATGTATGCAAATTATTATTTAAAAATTATTTTCTTTAATTCTTTTTCACACCTTGTTTCCATTGTAATATATTTACAGTAAAACTGCCTGGGATCCTATGACTGAACTGATTTAAGTCAGGAAAGACAATTCAGTTGCTAATTTCAAGCAGCATAAAACTATTAACACCCATTTTGATTCTGCCTGCAGGGTTGGTTGGCTTCAAAGTTTGTGGATTATATTAGGTGTAGAGGGAAATAATTCTAAAAGGATTGACAGGATTAGTTGATTATGTTTGGATTACTAAATGGCTCCTTATTAGCATAAAACAACATTGTTTTAGCATTGGTATTTTAATTTTGTCAACATGGATTATTCTGTTGTGTACTTATCAGTAATTTCAAAAGGATTAAAGAGATTAACTGATTATGGTTGGATTACTAAAAAGTTCAGTCAGCATAAAACTAGCTTGGTTTTTAAAGCTTGTCAAGATGTGTAAGTGTACATTATCTGACAATGGTAAATCACCAATATCTAAGCAATACCACACAAAATTATATGCTGGATGGAAATGGGAATCAAGTTTATTAGACATGAATAGGAATTCTGCCCTTCCTGTCAAGCTGGTTTAAAATTTGCTGTGGTATCAAGAATGACATTATGTGTGATGGGTCCTATTAACATACTATAAATACAATAACAAAACCTCCCTCTTGTGCAACGAAAACTCCTGAACAAATTTTGCAAATCTCCTATCTGTCCTAAGCTGACATTTCTGTTCTGTCACATGTAAACTTGCATTACCAGTCTTGAAGTAGAAATATTTAAAATATAAATCCATGTTATCTTTGTGCAAAACTACTGCCACACTTGGCTACTGTTTTGCTGACATCGCATTTGCTGCAATGAATACTTGATAAGCTACCCCTTCCCCTTCCCCCACAAAACAAAACACTAAAAATAAATCATAGAATAATATCAGGCAAGAAAACTTACAAGAAAAAGGTATATTTTAATTGCCTCTTTCTGTTCTTCTCGTCAGTCCCGCTAACAAGATGAGCCCTGATTTTCAAGCCAACAAGCTATGGTCAAGTGTCTAGACTTACATATTGGTGGCAATTTGGCATTGTTGTAAACTTGGGTCCGGCTGTTGTCAGATTGCTCTTCAATTTTCCGAGCGGTGAGTTTCCATGAATCATCGATTATTGCATGCATGCCGTTGTTTTCAAAAAGTGACATCGTTGGTGAAATGGTCTATACACTAAAGTAATTAGATGTACCATGTTAACTATTTCATACGTGTAACCGTGATTATACCGTACATTGTTGCATAATGACTTAACTGTCAAGGCCTACCGACTGCACAGTAGTGTACGTGTGCTTGACACATTAGCCTTAATTGGATAAACCAAACATTCGGA
Organism: Potamilus streckersoni; assembly: GCA_016746295.1. Taxonomy (NCBI): domain Eukaryota; kingdom Metazoa; phylum Mollusca; class Bivalvia; order Unionida; family Unionidae; genus Potamilus; species Potamilus streckersoni. Next base: position 4,778,180 of record JAEAOA010002345.1, on the reverse strand, counting down.
TTTTAGCTGGCGGCTTGTCTGCCACATACATAGGTATACAATATATGAGAGAGAGAGAGAGAGAGAGAGAGAGAGAGAGAGAGAGAGAGAGAGAGAGAGAGAGAGAGAGAGAGAGAGAGAGAGAGAGATTAACCAGTACTATGTGCAGCGGGGGGGGGGGTAACCCGTACTATGTTCAGCTTCCAGCAACCGGAAGTTAAGCATCTTAATGTCGCTCAATATAGCTTGACCCAACATCAGGGAAATTTTGCATCAAACAAGGTCAGTGTAACGATAACAATGAATTTTTTGAACTAGTGAGCTGTAAAATAATATATAATATGTTTACAAACTTGAGCTCCGTGCGATATTGATATTATGACTACCTCCAAGAGAGAGGAAAATAAAAATGAATGGGTCGGTTATCTACATGCATCAGGTGAAATGGCAAGTCGGATTAAAATAAAATGCTCTCAGTATCAGATGTGGATTATTCGTCTTCTTTGACGATGAAATATTCCAATTTTATTTTTTATTTTTTTTTTATTTCTAAAGACGATTTAAATTCCCGAAGATTCATCAGGAAAGAAAACAAGCCTTGAGCCCTGCTAATGTTTCTGTGTAGTTCTTTGAGGCAAGGGCGACTCGTTTGGTATGATTGCCATCCAGTTATTATAGTTGATAAATTAGAAGCTAACAATGTATTAGCTGAAAGCAGGGGATGGCCATTCCCCAGTCCTGACCCAAGTAGACCAACGAGTAGATCTTCGTTTTTTCCCCCTGACATTTCTTGTCACAAAAAAACAACAACAAAAAAAGATCTAGTTGTGGGTCTATCACAAGCCAAGTCTTACAATGTAAGACATAGCACATGTTGTTTTTGTTTTGGTGCTATGTTTTACTACCCTAATAACAGCCTTACATAGCCAGTTCTGTTGTCGTTGACATCGGAAAATGTAGTCAAAGTTTCAGGAATATCTCGCACACTTGGCAGCCTTTATCGACATTCGTGCACTAATTTATGCGTAATTAAAAAAATTACTTAGCTGTCTTTATCCTGGTGGAATTATAATATGACACTAGCAAATGGATGCATTTTCATTTTCGATTGACATACAATTAAATATGTTGGAATGCTATTGGCATCGAGAGATGCCAAAGTATGTTCCAGTAGGTTCATGTGGGAGATATATTTCTTGAACAAAACAAAAAAATTGCTTTTAGTTTCATTAGGCATAATATATTTTTTATTTGTTTTGTTAAAGATTAATATTTCAACTTTATCTGATTTTGGCATACCCTGCTTTCATCACTTTCCAGTCAAGTGAAATGTAGACCAGCAAAACTTGAAAACAGGTTCATTTCTTTGGTGAGAAAATTGAATTTATTGGAGAAAAGACATCAGGTTAAGTAAAGTCTGACAAAAACATTTTATCTTTACTTTTTAGAAAGGCGTCATTATTGGTTGCCAATTGTGTGTGATATTCCTGAAAATTTGACTTTCGTTACACTGTTAATCAACATCAAATCACACTTCATAGTGCCATTAGTCAGGCAGTACTGACCTATCACATCCAGAAGAAATATATCTGGGTGATGGGACTTATGTTGTAGGACTACCCCAAGCCTGGCCCATACAGATATTCAGTTTTCACTATATTTACAGTACCTCAAGATTATATTATGACTCTATGTCTTGAACTATGCAACAGAAAAACATTAAACCAACAAGTTCAATTTTTAAAAATTACAAGTGAAAAGTTAAGAGGAACTTAAGGTATTGTTAACTAAATCCCAAATAATCCTAAATGTCATATTAAAAGTCCAAAAGTATAGACTGTTTCAAATGTATTCCAGTAGTCTTGATGTATCACAATGATATAATCCAGAATGCCTTTGAATGAGTCCTCAGTAATTCCAAAGTAGTGTTTTAGTCCAAAAAGTCAGTACTTTGTTATTCCAGAGACTGATAATAAAGCAGGAATGAAAACTGTATATAGAAATATCTTTTTTCAGAAACATCTGTATATATGCAAACTATCACCTGACCTATGATACAACAGAATACCCTTGAAATCCTTAGATATGAGTCATTTCTAATGGAAAATTCCATAAAATTGTCAACATGTTCTCTTGTTATGTATATATAACTTAGTTCAAAATTCAAAATCAAGTTAATGGTGTACCTGAACATTTATTTTCTAAATGGCATAATACATGGATGATATTTTTTTCTGTGATTTTAAATTAAATATTCAGATCACTATTAATTGGAGTGAACATGTTTACCATTAGTTTTTCACTTTAAAAATTCCAAATTTGTTGACAACTTTTAATGTTTTCAAGAGGAGACTAACCTGGCTCTATTATTGTTGATATCAGTGTTACTGTGTTCATATTTTAATTTATTTATTCAAATTATTATTCACTGGAATGACAAAGTACTTGATAATATTCTTGAACTAAGACATTAATTTGGAATTATAGACCGTGAAATCAGACAAGGACATTTTGGATTAAATTATTGTGGTATATCATAAGACTGTTGAAACAGTGTTACTTTCAAGGTCAGTTGCACATTAGCACAATTGAGACAACAAATTCATTATTGGAATTCATTTGGAATACTACTAGAATTCAACTGAAATTTCATACATTTGAACTTGTGACAGAACTTATGACTATAGATAGTTCCGAGCAGTATCATCAGCAGCCATATATGTGGTATGCTGGCTGATTTATGATTGAGTTTATATGGTGTTTTTCAGTTGAAATAAATTAATTAAATCTCAAGATACTGTTACAAAACATGACACATAAACAGAATACAAATCATTTCTCATATAGGAGAAACTGCCAGGTTGCCTAGCAGCCAGGTAATGTCTGCTAGTGACCTTATTGGGAAGCATCTGTTTAGGATTGATCTTGCAATACTATAAGTTCTTCAGTTTTTCTCTTTGTATTCTAAGGAAATAAATTATTTGTTGAATTTTTCAGAACCTTTCTACCTACTCTTTACTTTTACTTAGTTTAAGATCATGGAGTTGTAATATCTTCCAGAACATTTTAAGTTCAAAAAGCAATGTCAACAGTTAAAGCAACTAATGGTTGAGGCAACACATATATATATAATTAATAAAAATGCAATATTCATGCTTTTTTGAGAACCATGAAGAAAACTGGTTGCTGACAAGAACTGGT